>PVKB01001253.1:237875-457056 GCA_004027205.1 Ctenodactylus gundi
AAAAAAAAAAAAAAAAAAAAAAAAAAAAAAAAAAAAAAAAAAAAAAAAAAAAAAAAAAAAAAAAAAAAAAAAAAAAAAAAAAAAAAAAAAAAAAAAAAAAAAAAAAAAAAAAAAAAAAAAAAAAAAAAAAAAAAAAAAAAAAAAAAAAAAAAAAAAAAAAAAAAAAAAAAAAAAAAAAAAAAAAAGAAAAAAAGAAAAAAAAGAAAAGAAAATATATATATACATTCAAGCAAATGAAAACTGAAAAGTACACTACCGAAAAACATTGGGTCATAGAATAAATTAAGGAAGAAATTAAAAAGTTCCCAGAGATAAATGATAATAGAACCACATCACAACACAACCTTTTAGACACAATGAAGGCAGTATTAACAGAGAAAATCATTAGCATATAAGCACACATAAAAATAACTGAACAATCCCAAATAAACAATCTAATGATACAACTCAAGGATACAGAGAAGCAAGAACAAACCAACCCCAAAACTAACAGAAGGAAAAAAAAGGATAAAGATCAGAGCAAAAACTAACTAGAAACTAAAAAACAAAACAAACAAACAAACAAAACCTATGAAACAAAAAGCAAAAAGCTGGTTCTTCAAAAAGATAAACAAGGATAATCATGATGTCACAATATATATGTGCACAAAATTCTCAGGCAGAATGTAGCCACTGTATGTCACATATATACATATCAATAAAAATGAGGAAAAAAACAAACAAGATCAATAAACACCTAGCTAAACTCCCCATAAGAAGGAAAGATAAAACCTATATCAATGTAATTACAAATGAAAAAGGTAAAATTACAACAGACAGTACTGAAATCCAAAGTATAAGAAGAAGTTACTTTGAAAATCTATACTGCAGTAAATTTAAGAACCTAGAAGAAATGGACGAGTTCCTAAACACACACATCAACCTCCAAAACTGAAGCAAAAAGAAATAAAACTACCTGAGCAGACCAATATTCAACTATGAAATAGAAGAAATAATAAAAACACTTCCAATGAAGAAAAGTCCAGGACCTGATGGATTCACAGCAGAATTCTACCAGGAACTCAGAAAAGACATAATGCCAATATTCAGCAAACCACTTCAAGAAACTGAAAAGGAAGCAAGGTTGCCAAAGTCTTCCCTTGAAACTAGCATAATCTTAATAAAGAGACAGAGATAGAGACCCAACAAAAACTACAGGCCAATCCCCCTGATAAACACAGATGCAAAGATATTTGCAAATAGAATGCAATAAATCATAAAAAAGAGTATGCCTCATGTATAACTCTCAAGGAATGCAGAGATGGTTCAAGATATGCAAATCAATAAACCACATTAATAGATGCAAAGATAAAAATTCTATGATCATCTCAATAGATGCAGAAAAAACATTTAACAAAATCCAACATTATTTATGATAAAACCCTGTAGAAAATAGAGCACCAGGACTTACATCAAATTTATCCAAGCTATCTATGACAACCCACTGTTAACACAGTTCTAAATGGGGAAAGAATGACAGCATTTACTCTAAAATCGGGAACACGAAGAGGATGTCCACTTTAACCCCTACTGTTTAACACAGTCTTTGAAATTCTGGCTTGATCAGGGAAAAGAAAGAAATAGAGGTTACAGGAATAGCACAGTGGTTACAGCACTTGCCTAGCAAGCACAAGGCCCTGAGTTTGATTCCCCAGAACCACATGAGCCAGATGTGGTTGCACATGCTTATAATCCTAGCACTCAGAAGGCTGAGGCAGGAGGATTGCCATGAGTTGTAGGCCAGCCTGGCCTCCACAGTGAGCTAGGACTAGCCTGGACTACATAGTAAGATCCTGTCTCAAAAAAAGGAAGGAAGAAAAGAAGATGGAATGAGGGAATACAGAGTTAAGATATCTCTTTTCGGGGCTGGAGGAATGGCACAGAGGTTAAAGTGCATGCTTGACGCGCAAGGCCCTGAGTTCAATTCCCTAGCAACAAATAAAGCTGGGCATGGTGGTGCATGCCTGTAATCCCAATATTCAGGAGGCTGAGGCAGGTAGATTGTCTTGAGTCCAAAGTCAGTCTGGGCTACACCATTGAGTCCAGGACCAGCTTGGGTTAGAGAGTGAGACCCTGTCTCAAACAAACAAACAAAAACAAAAAACAAAAAACAAAAAAACCTCTTTTTGAAGATGGGATAATACTCTATATCAAAGACCCAAAAAATTCCACCAGAAGTCTCTTAGAACTAATATGCAACTTCAGCAAAGCAGCAGGATATAAGATCAACATTCACAAATCAGTACCACTCCTATACTCCAATAATAAACTCAATGAGAAGCAAATCATGAAATTAACCCCATCCATGACAGCAACAACAAAAATTACTTAGGAATAAACCTTATCAAAGAAATGAAAAATCTAAACAGAAAATTACAGAACCCTAAAGACGGAGAGAAGAGGACTATAGAGAAAGGTAAGATATCCCATGTTCCTGGGTAGGAAGAACACACATCATCAAAATGGTCATACTTCAAAACTCCTACACAGATTCAATATGATACCAATCAAATTACCAACAAAATTATTCACATAAATGTCCATGGACACAGCTAAAAAGGCTAAAAGGCTAAAAGAACTAAGAGGGGAAGCTGCCCCACTACAGCTGAAAGCCTGTCCTGGTTAGAGGAACTGGTAGACACATCCATTCTGCTGTGTGTTCCAGAAAGGCTCTCTGTGTATGAGGGAAGTACTCAGCCTCAAGATCCAAGGTTGACAAGAAAAAGGAGAAGATTCTCGCAACTGTCATAAAATCATTTAGTGGTGACAAGCATGGGGGTACCAGGTAGCTGGAGCTTCACAAAATGTTTCAAATGACGTGCCTCAAAGCTGCTAAGCCCCAGCTAATAACCCTTCAGCCAGCAAGTGAAGAAACTGCGAAACATCATCACCCTAGGGACTGTTGCGATCATCCTCACTAGATGCCACAGAGGCAAGTGAGTGGTACGTCTGCAGCAGCTATAAGCAATGGCTTGCTCTTGTGACTGGGCCTCTTTCCTCAATCGAGTTCTTCTGCATCGAAGACACCAGAGATTTGTCATTGCCACCTTCACAAAAACTCACATAAACAAAGTGAAAATCCCCAAACACCTCACTGACGGGTACGTTAAGATAGAAGCTGTGGAAACTCAGACACTTAAAGGGTGAGATCCCTGCCACAGAGAAAAAGAAATATGAGATTACAGAGTAGTGCCAGGGTTGATCTGAAAGCTGTGGACTCTCAAATTTTACCAAAAATCAAAGCTATGCCTCAGCTGCAGGGCTACATGCAATCTATTTTTGCTCTGACAAATGGAATGTATCCTACCAATTGGTGTTCTAACTTTCTTACCACGAACTTAATTAAATAGTTGATACATTAAAATATATATACATACACATACACTTTGTTTGGCAGATAGTGTCATTTAAAATCCAGTATCCAGGGACGAGAGAGAGAAATAGTAACAGTACACTTCGTTTAGAAGAAACAAAAGCTGCACTTCGTTTTGTTTTTAATTTTTTTAATTTACATATCACATCCCTTGTCTCTTCCTACTCTCTTAATCTAACCTCCCCCCTTTTCCCTTTCCCACTCCACAAAATCTATCTTCTTGTTTCTATGGTTTGGTTTTCTCATATCATTGAAATCATACAATATATATTTAACTTTCTGGGTCTGATTCATTTAGTTGAGCATAAAGGTGCATCCATTTTCCTACAAATGACTCAAATTTGTCATTCTTAACAGCAGAGTAATATTCTATTGTGTATATATACTACACCTTCTTTATTTAGTCATCTGTATTTGGGCATATTGGCTTCTTCCAAAATTTGACTATTATAAATTGTGCTCCTATGAACATGAGTATGCACGTATCACTACTGTATGATGACTTTAACTCTTTTGGTAAGATCCCCAGAAGCGATATAGCTGGGTCAAATGGAGTACTGATTTTACTGGTTGCATAGAGGTCTACAGCCCCATGAGCAACGTAGGAAGGCTCCTTTTTTCTCACAGCCTTGCTAGCATTTGTTGTTGTTGTTGTTGTTGTTTTGAGACAGGGTCTCGATCTGTAGCCCAGGCTGGTTCTGAACTGACTGCTGTAGCCTAGGCTGGCCTTGGACTCAGGGCAATCCTCCTGTCTCAGCCTCTGAAGTGCTGGGATCACAGGAGTGTGCCACCACGCCCAGCTTTATGTGGTGCTGGGGAATCAAACCGAACCTTGTGTTTGCAAGGCAAGCACTTTAACTGCTGTGCCATTCCTCCAGTCCCTGTTTTTTGAGTTCTTAATAACAGCCATTCTTACTGATGTTAGATGGAACTTCAGTGTTGTTTTTATTTGCATTTCTCTGAGACTAAAGATGCTGAACATTTTTTCATTTATTTATTGGCCATTTAGGACTTCTTCTGATAGCTATTTATTCATTTCAGACTCCTATTTTTTGACTGGGCCCTTTATTTTGGAGAAGCCATACTTTAAAGGAGAATCCCCTTAAATAAGAGCCTCCCATTACACTTTTCATTGCGAAGGACACTGATAACTATTTTTCCTAGCTCAAATATTGAAACAGATTTATTTCTCCAATATTCTATAAAGTTATTGAGAATTCCTCTTTTAAAGAACTGCTGTGCCCCATGCCTCAGGTGGTCCTAGAAGAACTAGATATTGCAGTACTCCTCAAGCCCCTTCACACACATGCCCTCTCATCACCACCCATATGAATCTCTAATCCATGCTGTGCCAGTATGATTCTTCATCCCCACTCCCACTATTTCTGACTTCTTTTTTTGAGACAGTTTTTTTCTATGTAGTCTTCAATGGACTTAAACTTGCTGTATAGACCAAGATGACCTCAAGCTCATAAGACACCTCCAGAGAGCTGGGATTACAGGTGTGCACAACCACACCTGTTCAGAGCTGACTCTTGAACAAAGACACATGAGAATGAAACAATGAAGACAAGTCATCTGGGAGCAGCCAGTTAGAAAAAGCCAATCCCCTCTCCCCCCAGCTGCTGATTCCTGGAATTGTAGTTGTTTTGGCCCAGTGTGGTCAGTTTTTCCTTGTTTAATTCCTAAATGTTATACAACACAGAATTTGGCTTGCCTTTGTCCTCCCTTCCCGGGATGTAACTGCAGAACTATTAGAACTCACCTAGTGATAGGAGTATCTTTTTTATTCATGATAGGTCCCTGGGATTACACTTGAGTTCAATCTAATGAGATGGCTCAGGACAAGGATGAGTTTCCAGAAAGACCAACATGTCATTATAGTTGGGGCAGTGGGCCAGGTGATAACAGCTCAACCTTCTACAGGAAAAAGAAGCTACAGATTGAATGCAGTCAAATGACCACTAGTTCAAACCACCATGTCCACATAATGAAACCTTAATAAAATGGTGAACAATAAAGTTTGGTTGAGCTTTCTGATTGGCAAATACAATAACATGGCGGGAAGGTGATGTGTCCTGGTTCTACCAGGAGAGGACACAGAAGCGTCACATTCAAGACCTCCCAGGTCTAACCTATGAGTCTTGTTTTGTTTGAGACAGAGTATCACTCTGTAGTTCGGCTGGTCCTGGACTCACTATGCAGCTCAGGCTGGCCTCCAACTCATGGCAATCGTCCTGCTTCAGTTTCCCATATTCTGGGATTACAGGTGCACATGACCACAAAAGCTATTATGTGGTGCTAGGGGATTAAACTCAGGTACCCGTGCTTCCTAGGAAACTAATCTAATCACTGAGCCCCCTGAGTCTTTTCTTTTGGCTAGTCCTAATTTATATCCTTTATAATAAATAAGTAATCATAAGTATAGGACTTTGTTGACTTCTGTGAATAGCTCTAGGAAATAGTAACACCTGAGGAACTCTCATATTTGCAGCCAGAAGTACAGAATGTGTGAAATGAGAGCAGAATTGTTGGGGACTATGTACTTAACTTGTGAAGTCTAAAGTAACTCTGAGTAGTTAGTGACAGAATTGCATTACATTATTTCACTTAATCTTTTTGATTCATTTGCATCATCTGTAAATAGAGAAAACATAGTATGTATAGTTCATAAGGTTTTTGTAAGAAACAAATTAGTGAATATGTGTAGAACACTTAGAACAGCATATGCAGTGTCTAGCACACATTATATATTCTGTAAATGTCAGAGTCATTTTTTGCGTTGCTTTTTCTATTATTAAAGCTCGGAGCTGGTTGATACAGAGATAAGAAAGCTTTTCTACTCAGATCTAAGTAACACAGAGAAAAAGTTGGTTTCCAACATGAGTCAGAAAATGTTAACAACATTAATCATACAGAGGAGACTGACATTAGCCAGCTAATGTTCTAAGCACAAATCACCACTGCTGATCTCTACATCATCTAGCTAAATTCAGGCCAGCCAGCATGAGCTAACGCAAGAATATTATGTGCTTTTTTTCAGCTCTGGAAATTGGTACTCTTAAGAAGACTAGGACTCCACTCTGAATGAGGCAAATTATTGGTTAAAAAAATAGGACACAAGAAAAACCTTACTTTTAATTTTCAAAGTACTGAGTATAACACACAGGAAGCCAATCCTACAAAGGTACATATACCTCGCTTCTGCTATCTTAGCTATGAACCATGGTCCTGTGCATTAAAATGTTTTCCAGCACATGGCTAATGAGAACCTACTCTTCCAGAAAAACTCACTTTGTTATTTTCTATTTTCTTGTAATTGAGAAGTGTTCCAAATAGTTACTGAGTCCAGAAATAAAGTTCTTGACAGAAATTTGCCTGGAGCTATTTTCTAGTATTATGATTCAATCCTTCTGTTTCTGCCTTCTCTTGGTCACTTTCCCTTCCCAGGTACCATTTACAGAAAAGGCTAGGCATGCTCTCCCTGCCATCTTTCATTCTAAGTTCCCTCATATAGAACTACCCTTAAAAACCAGGTGCCTGAGTCTTATATTATTAGAAAAAAAGTAATCAAAATTAGATGGAACTGAAGGAAGATTTTTTCCTGGTAATTCTGGCATAATTCCAAAGCTCATGTCACTACTTCATCTCTCATCATTGACAGCTAGAGTTGCTCAGGAACTATTGAAGAAAACCCACAGAGAACTCAGCTCCTAAAGTTTTCCAGGAAGCTCTCTCCTACAGCATCCTTGTTCCTCTTTTAAGTTGATTTAAAAATAAAACAGTTAATAAGAAGCTTCAGCTTACCCATCCCACAATCAGAATCAGACTCCAGGTCCTACTGTTTCAAAAATCCAGTGCTTTCTTTATCTCCATTATAGATGATCCCTTCTAGATCCAAAACTCCCGATTCTATTCTCTAATCCTAGGTTAGAATTTAAACACATACTGCCTCATGTCTACAAAAAGTAGTCTTTTCTACCTCTAGAACAATGCTTTCAACCAAGATAGTAAGGAAAAGCATTTGGCCTAGGGAACAGCAGGACCAAGTTTAAGTCCTGGCTTTATTAAATGCACAACAATGAACAAATGAACATGCAACTTTATAAGCCAAGGTCTAAGGTTCTTCATCTAAAAGCCGGGTATACTAACGGTCATTTATGTTCAATTCTTCTTAGCACTGGGACCTAAGAGACGCTGGGAACAGACTGATTTCAGTGTAGGAGCTATGAAAACAAGCTTCAGCCACAGATTAAATTATAAAGAAAGCTAAAGCCCAGTCTTTTCCTTCCCTGTCAAGTCTCATGCAATTTGGCATGTTCTTTCACTCAAACTCTAAAGAAAATGCTCCATTAAAAAAATGTAGTTATGGCTAAGCAGTTCTATACTCATATATGAACAAGATTTAAAGGTTTCATTAAAAAACCACCATGAGTCAGCGGAGCTATGTGACTACTGACGGCACCCTTAATCTTACTGTACTGACATATGCACAGTGGGCAGGATCAAAAAGTTAACAATCCAGCTCAATTTTATGAGGATGAAACTAAATTTGGGAGACTTTGCCCAACTCCAAGATCTAAGAAACATACTAATTATGTAGGGAGGAGGAAAGTGAGAAGGAGGAAGGGAAGTAAAATTGATCAAGATGCAATATACACATGCAACAATCCTTCAAGTTGAAGGATTGTTGATATATAAATTGATATTATATATCCCAAATGCATACTAATAAAAAGGAAAAATGTGGTTTCTTTTTTTATTCCTATTTTTGGGGACGGGGAGTATATGTTTTGAGATTGAGTCTCTCTCTCTGTGGTCTAGGCTGGTCCTGGACTCACTATGCAGTCCCAGCTGGCCTCAAACTCATGGCAATCCTCCTGCCTCAGCCTTCCTAGTTCGGGGATTACAGGCCTGTGCCACCATACCTCAGAAATTTTTATATGGTGCTAGGGAACCAAACCCAGGGTTTTGGATGTGCTAGGCAAGTGCATTAGCCACTGAGCTACATCCCCAGCCCCAAAGAGGAAAAAAAAAAAATGTCTACAAGCAGGAAACCAAGATAAGCAGGCTGAGAAAATATTCTCTTCAATAAACATTAGGGCTGTGCTGGGGACATAGCTCTTGCGCACAAGGCCCTGGATTCAATTCTCTAGCACTACATAAACTAGACATGGTGGTGCACACCTATAATCTCAGCACTAGGGAGGCTGAGGATGAGGATTGCTAGAAGTTCAAGGGCCAATTTACGCTACACAATGAGTTTAGGATCAGTTTAGAATCCTGTCTCAAAAATGAAAAAAAAAAATCCTCGGGCTAGTTAACCTGAAAAAGACAAGGCTCAGGAGACAACCCATCTGTATTTTCGCCCAGTCTTAGAAGGATCTGGGATTCAGCAGAGCTGGGAGTAACTGGAAAGCTAAGCAAGGGCAGCCTCAAGAGACCAGTAAGGTCCTTATCTCTGGAGATGATACAGCAGAAGCTGAGACACTCATACCAAGGAGGACACGAAGAGAGAAGCATAGGCAGGCTACAACTCAAAAAACATTCTGATAAAGGATGACTCCCACTACCACTTTCCAGCAGTGACCTTATTCAGTCTTATTCAGTGATTGCACATAGAATAATCTCAATAACTTGTTTCTTACTCAGTATTTTGTGTTAATGTTTCCTTAAGGCAAAATTGTGATCCATCTTCCTTCTTTTCTAAACCTTCTACCAACTAAGGTTGACAACCAGTCTTGCCTATTACCTTCTGAGGACTTCCATGCCTTCCACAGGTCCTCCACACTGATGAGCTTATCCTCTCCATGAAAGGTGCTGTGCTTCACTGTTGGGTCATGGTAATTGAGGTCTTCCCTCAGGAACTGCAAGGGAGAGGCACACAAGTCATAAAAGAATTCCTAGGAGCCTGCCCAAGATCTCCACACAGAGCATCTGTCTGCATTTATTCACAGGACACGCCACTTATCCAATGTGTAAGTGTATCACATCACTTATGCATCTTCCCAAGTGCACACATCTTAGTTGCACCGAAACTCTTCTCTTTTTTGTTCTGTGTTCCACTTGAAAAATCAGAAATCCTTTACTTATATCATTTTTAAATTATGAAAAAAAAAATGACAGTCAACTAGACTCAATAAGCCAGCAGAGGGAAGAAAGTAAAGAGCGAACAATTTTCGAATACATTTTTATATACTAAGAAATATTCCAATAACTTCTACAGTGGCTTCTCATCCAATCTTTACAACCAGGAAATTGTCACATCTATTTTACAAATGAGAAAAATAGTATTTTCAAAGATGATGTAATGTGTTCCAAATTACCTTAGGTTTAGGGGTTAAATTACTTCTTGTGATGACTTTAAAACATGCCCACAAATTCTTTGACAGTCCTCCCTTTGTTGGTTGGTTATCATTTATTTATTTATTTATTTTTGAGGCAAGGTCTCCCTCTGTAGTCCCAGTTGGTCCTGAACTCACTATGTAGCCCAAGCTGACCTCAAACAGATGGTAATCTTCCCTCCTCCACCTTCCAAGTTCTGGGATTACAGGCATGCATCACAGCACCCAGTTAATATGGTGCTGAGGAATCAAACACAGGGCCTTTAGCTTGCCAGGTAAGCATTCTAACCACTGTGATATGCCCCCGGACTAACAACTTTCCCTTTAAAGATGGCCTCCCCTCTGAAGATAGGCTAATATTTTAATTCATTGTTAAGGTTTGGACAAGTATCCTGAAAAGGTCCATGTGTTAAGAGATTGGCCCCAAAGACATCACTACGATGAGGTAGTGGGACCTCTGAGAGGTGGGACCTTATAAAAAGAGCTTAGGTCACTGGGGGCACACCATCACAGGGGAGTATAGGACCCCAGTCTCTTCTTTTTTCTTTGCTTCCTGGCTCCCGATGTAAATGGTTTGCTCCGCTACATTATTCTGCAATGTTGTACTGAGCTCATCACAGACCTCTAAGAAATTAGGACACTGAATTTCAGGTTGAAACTTCCAGAAGTATAAGCCAAAATAAATCTTTTCTCCTTATAATTGTCTTGGGTATTTTGTTATGGCAACCAAAAGCTTACAGATACACTCAACTACTAACAAACAAAAAGTGGCAGCAGCGATGTTGCATGAGTTCAAACACCAGATTAGAAAGGACAGTTTATATTCCACCTGGCTCTCCCTCTTTTGGGACATATGCTTGTAGGCTCCTGAGTCAACATGTAAGAAGTCTGGCTCGCCCTGAAGTCACCACGCTAGAGATATCATGTAGAAAGACTATAGAAATACAAAGGAATATCTGAACAACTCAACTATTTAAGTCTTCCAGCCAAGAAGACAGACATACAATTGAGAGTTAAGTGACTCCATTCTGGCTGGAGGAATGGCACAACAATTTAAGCGCTTACCTAGCAAGCACACAGCCCTGAGTTTGATTCCCCAGCACCACATAAGCTGAGCATGGTGGCACACACCTCCCAGCACTCAGGAGGCTGAGCCAGGAGGACTGTTGTGAGTCCAAGACCAGCCTGGGCTCCATAGTGAGTTCAAAGACCAGCCGGGGCCACAAAGTAAGACCCTGTCTCAGGAAAAAAGAGAGAGAGAGAGAGAGAGAGAGAGAGAGAGAGAGAGAGAGAGAGAGAGAGAGAGAGAGATTCCATTCCTCAGCTTTTGAGTCAGTGTACCTGATATTTGGTGAACACAGACAACCCACCACTACTAAACCATGCCTAGATTTCAATACGTGAACAAAATAAACATTGCTGTGTTAAGCCACGGAGTTTTGGGGAGGTTTGTTATGCAGTATTAGATAGCTAAAATACTTGCTCATAGTTACAGCTGATAAGGAATAAGAGTTAGTACTCTTGCCCAAGATGTCTGACTTAAAAGCCCTAATATTTCCTCAGAACTGCATATGCCAACTCTTAATCATCCAAAAAATTCTATAATATGCTTTTATGACAAAGAAGAAAAAGAAAAGAAATAAAAACTTCACATTTTAGAAAATTTTTAGGAAATCAGGAAATGACTCAGCCAGGCACGGTAGGTCACACCTGTAATCCCAACACTATAGGAGGCTGAGGTGGGAGGATCTCAAGTCCAAGCCCTGGCTGAACAAGATAGCAACGTAGCAAGACTCTGCCTCAAAATAAAAAAGGTCTGGGGCTGTGGCTCAGTACCCTGGGCTCAATCATATGTAACTCAAAAAAAGAAAAAAAAGAAAAAGAAAAGAAAAAAAAAAAGAAAAAAGAAAAGAAAAGAAAAGAAAGGAAGAGAGAGAGAGAGAGAGACTTTTTTGAGACAGGGTCTTGATCTATAGCCCAGGCTGGTCCTGAACTCACTATGGAATCCAGGCTGGCCTTGGACTCACAGCAATCCTCCTGGAGAGAAATTTTCTTTATCTCTAGGGTCCAGGAAAGGATCTGACCCAGTAAATACATGCACACATACATGTGGGGTAGGGCAGCCATATTTTTTAGATGACATTTCACTAAATTTTCCAGGCTGGTCTCTAACTCCTGGGCTCAAGTGATCCTCCCACCTCAGGTACAGAATAGCTGAGACTTCAACATATATTTTATAAAGATTTCCATTATTAGTGGGTATAGTTCCAGGCATGAGAAATGCATGTAGTAAGCAAGCAGTAAACAAAATAAGACAAAAATCTTTTGTCTTCATTGAACTACCAATAGGTACCACATGCAGGACTCAGGAGCAGCAATGCTAAGATCTCCAAGGAAGGTGATTCTCTGTCATTACCAGGCAATTACAGGAAACTGTCTAACAAGAGATAGCAGCTGCTCATAGGGAACCAACATGAAATGGACTGCTTTTAATAATGAAGTTTGATCATAAAGCTGTGAAGAACAGAGAAATTCTCAGAAAGCAAGTGCAGAGAGTCTCGTATACACACACTAACAGTGCCACATAGCAGGCAAAAAAGGAGCAAGGTCAGAAAAAGGACACCAGCATGAAGATGATGCAAATGATATGGACCTAGCAGACAGGTACCCTGCGAAGGAAAGGCCCAATCCTGAATGGAACCTCTTCCAGAGAACAAAGAAACGAGCCAGAAAGGCAATGTACGGGAAAGAGTTTAGAACCTGAAGAAACAGGCCACTTACGTCCTCTATTGCACTGGACAAGCTACTCAGCATCTCTTTGCTTATTGTCCTCTCAAATTGAGGGCTAATCATCCCTCTTGTTTGAATATGATAAGAATTAAATGAGACATGTCTGCAGAAGTCATAAACTACCTCTGCATGGGTCTCTAGCCAGTCTACAGAACACACTGTAAAGCAGGACCTAAGTCCAGCTGCTCAGCCTGTCTTTAAAAAAAATAAAAGGAATCTAGCACTACTGAGAACTCTGGGGAATACAGGAGAGGCTTGGGAGCTACAATTTGATTGGAAAGTGAAGATGGGGACAATGGGACTTGTCAGGAGGTTGAGTGTGATTAGCAAACATGCTACTTTTATTTACTGTTCACTATAAAGTACTAATAGTACATTTTATAAAAATGTTTTTCTTTGTGTTTTATGGGAAATACTGATTGTTCCTATGGAAATGGGGGGAGGGCAGCGTGGTAGTGAGACAGCTGGTGGGTGCTAATGGAACCAATGAAGCCCTCAAGCTCCTCCCCTCAGCACCACTCCTGGGTTTGCATACTACATGGCAACAATCTGCCAGAGCTGAGCAGTAGCTGCCCCCATCTGAAGAGGCACGTGCTCTCTAGTGTGCTGCTGCTCAAAGAATTACACAGTTTACATTGTTCAGTTATGATACCCTCAGACCTTCAGAGACATTAAGTTTATAATTCCTGGTATATACAAAAATCACTCTACATTTTAAAAGATGAACTTTTCTAAGCTCCCACAGCTTAGTACATACCTTTATCAGTCTTGTTATGTGTGTATCTCCTTGCCAAACCACATTCCTCCTGATAGATGATCCCAATTAGTCAGAAATGTAGCATAGAAGAATGTTGTATTGAGCCAGGCATGGCGGCACATGCCCATAATCCCAGGACTCTGGGAGGCTGAGGCAGGAGGATCATAAATTCAAGCCCATTATTTCATAACCTTTTGGCTAAGATCAAAAACAAGTCAAGCCCAGCCTGGGCAACTCAGCAACTAAGCAAGACGCTATCTGAAAACAGGAATAAAAATTTTAAAAGGATGGGGATATAACTCAGTGTGAAGGCCCTGGGTTTAAACAGCAGTACTAAGAGAGGAGAAACAAATGGAAGGAGATTATATTGGACCAGAACTGTGATCTCCCAAGTATTCTGAGGTAAGCAATTACATATCTTACTCTGACACTGTCACGCATGCTGCTGATAGTTAAAGTCTGATTTAAGACAAATTTTACCAGCAACAGAAAGCAAAAACAAAGTAAAACAGCTTTCAGCTCTCCACAACAAGGATTTACTGTTTCAGGCTCAGAAGAAGTAGCTCCTCTCTGAAGAAGGTCCAGAAAAGTTCCCTAAAAGTCTTGCCTTAGGGAATGCAGTATTGACTAGACCTGCAGTTCAATAGCTTGCCTAAGCGCTGGGCACCAGCTGTCACCAGGTATATTTAGCTCTGTGAGCTCAGAAAAGTTAACTCCAGGAGGTAGCATAAAGCATGCAACCCCATCCTAAGTGTTAAGCACTAGTGAAGCAGTGTAGGTGGGAGCAGAGAAGAGGGAAGAGAGAACACATCTCCCTAGAATTGCTACAATTCAGGCCAATCCAGTTGTTGTGGTTAGGATCTGGATTGTTACCCAAAAGTCTCATGTATTTTAATAGAACCATATGATGTTGGTGGATTGGGGTCTGGTCTGGAGGGGTGGATTGCAGTTAAGTTAGGATTAACGGTGTGTAGTGGCCACACCTCGATGCAGGAGGGACAGGTTACTGGGCAGAGACCTGAAAGGATACATAAGCTGCACCTGCCTTCCTGGAGGATGGGGGACTAGTCTCAACTAGCCTCAGTTTGTCTTCCTGTTTGTCCAGGGAAGCTGCCTCCACCTCTCTCTCTGCCATGTACTTCGATTGTTGCCGGCCACCCCTGAATGGACTGTGACCTTCAAGACTGTGAGTTAAATAAACCTTTCCTTTCCTAAGTTTGTGGGTGTTGGGTATTGAGTCACAGCAATGAAAAAGTAACTAAGACACCAGTAAACCTCAGGGAACAGCCTTGCCTGGCACAAGGCCAGAAGAACAGCAGCACATCTTTGGGATCTAGACAGCTCTCCTGGGCTCTTCCTTACAACCAACTACTTCTCCCCCCCCATCTGACTATTTATTATTGATTTATTATTTATTTTTTTGAGACATGATATCACTATGTAGTGTAGGCTAGCCTCAAACTGATTCATGACAATCTTCCTGCCTCAGACTCCCCCATGTTGAGATTATAGGCATGTACCACCACACCCAGCTAATTTTTATGTTGTTCAAACCCAGGGCCTTATGCAGGCTAGGCAAACACTCTAATCACTGAGTTATGGCCCAAGTCCCCTTATCCAACCTCCTTCACTATTTACTTTCCATGTTTCTCAAACCAAATTATACCTCCTCTACTCCCCAGTATCCCTACAATATCTGTTCTTTCATTCTTTAGAGGGTACAAGTCACGTGTTCCTTATTTCCTAACTCTTGCTCACCTCCTAAACAACCAGCAAGGACCCCCATTTTAGGCACAATAGCTCTAAATACCATTTATGCAGAGTCCTGAGACATTGATAAAATATCTATTTCCAGTGGCATCAGAAGCTATTTATCAGAGACAGAGAGAAGACAGTCATTTCTCCCCCATTTTGTACAACTCAGTCTCACTCCTACCATATCAAACACTAGAATGGGGATAGAGGAATAGCTCAGTGGTTAAAGTGCTTGCCTGGCAAGCTCAAGGCCCTGAGTTCAGTTCCCCAGAACCACATAAACTGAGCGTGGTGGTGCACACCTGTAATTCCAGCACTCAGGAGGCAGAGACAGGAGGATTGCTCAGAGTTCAAGGCCAGCCTGGACTATAGAGCGAGACCCTGTCTACATTATACTCCTAATCACATCTAGTCAACAGTTCAGACCAGATTACATGTCAATGGCTCTGCACATGAGTAAAGCTACCTTAGATTCTCCTTTACTGTGACTCTATCACAGTGTTCATACATATTACAGTATCCTCAGCTATTTCACAGGCATCTCTACACCAAGGGAAACTTCTTCCAAGGTAGCAACATCATCTTTCCTTTCACTTCTTTATTTCCAGCACCCAGTATACATGAAGGTATGAAGAATTTCTCTGAGGTTTAGGATGAAGTTCGGTCCTTGTCACAGAACCAACCTTGAGTCCTCACGATGATGTAGGACATATGACACAGGTCCAATCCTAGAGGCAGCATCTAAGGTTGTAAGTGCCAGGTGTCTGGCCAGAATGGCAAAGACTAGGATATTCAAACATTTCCAGTCTTCCAACTCTTAGGACAAAAGTATCCAAACTATCCAAGAGCTACTGGCTGGATAATTTTTGTCTTCTGACAACAGGGAAGAAATAGATCACTAATTAGAAAAGATTTCCCCAGAGCAGAGATCATCTTTTTAATTGGGTTCAGTACTGCCACTTTTACAGAGAGTGAATATGCAGCACTAGAAAGAATACATAAGTAAGTATATTTACAAAATATAAAACTGATGAGTTAGAGGGGACTTCCAGCTTGATAGCATAAGATGCTCCATGGATCTAGTCTCCAGTGAAAATTACTTTTTGAAAGAAACCATTAAAATCCTTAGAAATTGTCTTATGGGTATATAGTAAATGAAGAAACATATGCTCAAGAAAAATCTACTAATGCCTAACAAGAAGAAAGAATCTATAATATTTCAACAAAGACCTGCTCCAAGCCCTGCTCTCCTTAGCGAGACAGAAACCTACACCAAGATGGTGCAGCCAAGAACACAGACATCCCTCTCCCCCAACCTCCCAGTTGAAGGATTAACTGTCTGAAAAGGCTTGTATAACAACATCTCTCATCCTGTCCCCGGTTACTTGTTGCTGGAATTTAACTATAGAGGAGTGCAGTCAAAAGATGGGCCTGCCTTCTTCTGCTCAGCCTTCACTCAGAAGACAGGAGCCGTATCTTGGATGCTGCACCACTGGGGATACTGAGGCCCCAACTGTCATTGCCTTGGCTCATAAGATGACAATTATACTCTGGAAGTATCTAAGAAGACCTGAAGCTACACCAATCTGTCCAACAAGTACTCTGTTCTTAACAGAAGGATGTTATTATCCATAGTTCTAGTGTCATAGCTCAAAGATACTGCCTGAAGGATAAAACAGAGAGCTTCACATCCCTCCTAAAGAAATGAATATGTTTCCAGGTGTGGGTTAGTTCAACATTAAGAATGCTCTGAAAAACAATGGAAGATGTGGTGAAAGGCATCTGGGAAAAGACTAGCAGGTTCATGAGAAAGAGATAGAGCAATTCCCCCCTCTCCGACGGGAATACCTACCAAGACCCCCAGTGGAAGCCTGAAATCACAGATAATACTGAACCATCACATTATGTTTTCTTCCACTCATCCATCTGCATATAAATACATAAATGCACACATACATACCTATGATACATATAATGCCTTTTCTATTTTAAGCATTTAACATGTACTGTGGCAATAACTTTCACAGTTTCAGATGTGCAACACAAATTTCTTATTTTTTCTTCCATAGTTTCACAAATAGAAGATTCATTCTTAGTATTTATCTTAGGAACTTCAGCATATACTTTATCTTCTCTCATTAAGTTGATAATTTCTGCTTTTTCACTTAAAAAAGCCATTCAATGATCTCTTTTTGGCATTTCTTAGTTTCCAGCCATTAAAGTAAAATAAGGGTTAAACATAGCACTGCAATACTATTACAGTGGCTTTGACAATCAAAACAACTACAAAGTGGCTAACGGGAGTAGATAGCACACACAATGTGCAGACTCTGAACAAAAGATGATTCACTTTGGGGTAGGAAAGAGAAAGATGGTATGAAATTTTATCATATTACTCAGATGAATGTACAATTTAAAATTTGTAAGTGCTAGAGATGTAGATTAAGAGTACTTACTTAGCATGTTGAGTCCCTAAGTTGAAAATAAGACAGCGAGTAAAGGTAAGTAAAGGTAAGTAAAGGAACTTCAAGGCTACCTAGTGTCAGAGAAACTGTCAAAGGAATCCCTGCCAAAACCAGTGCCATCCAAAGGAGATGGAAACAAATCTCTTCTTTTTAAAAAAATCATTAATTTACTCAACAATATTTGAGTATCAATTCTGAGTCAGGGAGTAGGGATATCACAGTGAACAAAATGGATCCTTCACCCTTACAGAGTTTATATTCTAGAATACAAATAATAAAATAAGGAATGATTAAATAATAAAATCCAAAGGTAATACGTTCTTAAATTTTTATTAAAAAAATCTTTCTAAAAGACTCATAGTGAGGCTCTAGGTGCCAAGAGTTGGGCAAAGGAACAAATTCCACTTATTTATGTTGGTATACATTTGGAATAAGTAACACATTCATCTTGAAGAATTAGTACACACACATATCACGCCTTGATCATTTTTGTTTCTCCCTCTCTGTCTGCCTCAAATCCCTTCCAATATCCACAAAGCCTATCTCCCTGTTTCCTACCATCTCTTTTTTTATTTGGCTCTTTAAATTATTTATATTTTGGATTTCTCACATGAGAGAAACCACACAACATTTATCCTTCTGCGTCTGATTTATTTCACATAGCATTATGGGTTCACTATGTGAGAAAGTTCTAACTGATAATGGGAAGTATGAGAAATAAAAAAGTACCTGTGATATGAAGGAATTAACAAAGTGCATATCTGGGGAAGAGTATCCTAAGGACGGGTAACAGTTAGAATTAAGGACTTAAAGCAAGAATAAGGAATATGTGAGAAACAGCAAGGCTCATGTCCAGAGCGAGCGCACAAGGAAGTGACCAAGAGGGATACAAGCAAAAGAGTAGATCGGAATAGGACCGTATGACTTCTGTAGTGACTCTGCCTCTCACACTGAATAAGATGTGAAACTATCTCAAGGTTTTGAGCAGAGGAATGAACTGATTGGAATATACATCCAAATAGTTCTCTAGAAGCTACAACAATAGACTACTGATTATGGTTGTCTGTTAAGAAAGAAACTATCAAGTAGTGGAAGATGGAGGTGTAGTAAGAAAATAACTACATTTTGAGTATACACTAAATATAAAACACAAAGATTTACCACTGGGTGTGGAGTGCAAAAGGAACTACAGATAATTTGGAGTGATTTTTGGAACAGGCTGAAATTGACACAATGGAGAGATGGCTTCACCTGAAGAAGTCTGTGGGTAGAGCATGTTATGAGTTAGAATTCAGCTTGATGCATTTTAAACTTTAGATCTTGGAAGAAAGATAGGAGTGCATCATCATACCCTCAGATTCGGCGATGATTCTTACACATAACATTAAACATGTGAGTAGCAACAACAGCATAACTTGAAGTTTTTGTGTTTCAAAGGACAGTAAAATTTATTTTCAAGAAAATAAAAAATAACCCATAGGATAGGAAAAAATATTTTCAAATCATATGTCCAACAGGGGATTTATATTTAGAATACTCAAAGCACTTTAACAACTCCATACCAAAAGGACAGTTATCCTAAGTAAAAAAAATATGCAAAAGATCTTTAAAAATTTCTATAAAGAAAATATACAAATGATCAACAGTATATGAAAATATGTTCAACATAATTAATCATTACAGAATTGAAAATCAAAATCACAATTAAATACTACTTTACATTATTAGGATGTAGTTAAAAATGTTGAGAAGGGTGAACAAAATATTCTATTAGAATATCACATTACTACAAGAGAAGGAAGAAAGGAGTAATACAGACATTAGGAAATCTAGAAACCTTTATTTTTTTTGTCTGGTTTTGTCTTTTGTGGTTGTCTTTGGGTCTTTTTGTTGTTTTGTTTTGTTTTTTGAGACAATTCTGTAGTCCAGGCTGGTCCACCACTCACCACATAGCCCAAGCTGACCCTGAACTCTTGGCAATTCTCTTGCCTTAGCCCCCTGAATGCTGAGATTACAGGGTATGCCACCACGCCCAGCTTATGTGATGCTGCGGAATCAAATTCAGGGCTTTGCACTTACAGGCTAGCACTTCAACTGCTGAGCTATACCTCCAGCTCCAGAAAACTTTATTAAAGTGCATTTATTCATTCATTTGCCTAAACAGAGTTTATTTACTAGTTACAATGTGACCAATCCTGTGATAGGATCTGAAGACATGGAGATTAATCAGGCATACTGGAAGAAACTATGTGGGACACATATATTCAGGACAACCTATCCTTGAAGGCAAGGCTTACTGTCCTGTGTGAAAGCAAATGCTATCATTCAATTCCAAATGAAGTCCAGCAACTCTTTCCTCATGTCTTCTACCCCTATGTTGAGATTTCATAGCTTCTATTCTCAATTTATATGGGAAATGGTTCATCACCCAGAGCAGGCAGAAAGCTTATGAAGAGTCATATATAAAACATGATCTCACAGAGACTCAAATCCCATCTCTAAAGCTTACTACCATGTCACTCTGAGTGTGCAAAATGTAGATTATGCCACAATGACAAGTGGGAGAAATTGGGTAACTTAAGGTAAGTCTTCATAGTGTCTGTATTCTTGTAGCTGGCCTTCCTTAAGATGCCAAGCAGCCAGAGGAAAGAGGGAATGGCGTTCACCCAGTCAGTAGCGAACTGCTGAGCGGCATGTCTAGGAGGACTTGCACATGACAGAGCCTGATGTTCTTGAGTGCTGAAAGGAAATTAGAAGAAATTCACAACACAACTATTTCAATTTGTGCACAGTTCTGTGATTTGCAAAGGATTCTTCACATTTGCTATGGTTTCGATCAGAATGTCCCCCAAAGCCTCATGTGTATAGATGCTTTGGGATACTGGTGAAACCATGTGCTATTAAGAGGTGGGGCCTAATAAGAAGGGGCAGAAAAATGGGACTCGACCTGGAAGGGGCAGGTCACTGGGACATGACCTGTAAGGATAAATGCTATCTCTCCCAGTCCTTGGCTTCCTTCACTTGGCTTCCTGTCTACCACGCTGTGCACAACTTTCCTCTGGTTACATCTCTGCCATGTGCTTCTACCACTGCCAGCTGCCAATGAACGGACTAAAACCTGAAACTGTGAGCTAAAATAAATCTTTCTTCCTAAATGTCATATTCTGTCTCAGCAATGAAAAAGATCTAAGACAACATCCATTATCTATTTTGAGTTTCATACAATTCATTGAAAGTATATTTACTTGAGTCCCTATCTTACAAATGAAGAAACTATTCTCAAGACACCACCCAAAAGAGATGTCTCCCAAACTTGCCATATTTTTTACCTCCTACCTTCACTCATAAAATTTCCCTTTCCTGGAATGTGCCTCTTCCTTTTTATATGATAAACTCCAGCTCATCTTTTTAAATAAAGTTAAAGTTTCACCTCCTCTGCAAAGCCTGCTCCCAACATACCTTTATTCCAAATTAGGGCCATCTCAGTTTACTTCTTGCTCATCATTTTTGGGACAAAATCTAAGTTCCTCAAATATGGCACAAATCTGCCTAATGCTTGCCTTTCCACTTTCCCTCTTACCTCTCCCTCCTTATCCAATTGTTACATTCTGTGCTCAAGTTAAAAGAACCTGTGACTCACAGATCCCCAAGGATATCATACTTGTCCTTCCACTGGCTATTATCTTTCTCTGTCACTTCCCCAGGTTAATGACTATCCATCTCCCAAAATTCAGACACCATCTTTTCTGGATAGTCTTTCCTGGCATCCTATAATGGATTCATTTCCTTATTCCGTATTTCCAGAGCATGCCAAGCTCATCTCTGTCACAACACCTATCAAGTTAGACATGTATGTCTTTCTGCTTTGATAACAGGTAAGATGTTTGTAGGCAGGAAATGTATCTTTGCATGTCCAGCATCCAGCACAAAGAAGATTGTATATTTGGAGAAGGAAGAGAGAAGAAATGAGGAAATAGGGAAAGAACAACATGGAAATGAATGAAACAGGTTTTTAATTAATCCTTAAATAAGTCAGACATTGCATTGAAAACTAATCAAGTGCACTGAATATGATGCAAATACAAATGCAAAATGCAGAGAAAGAGACAAAGCCACAAACAGATAAAGACAAACAACAGCAGCGTCTAAAGAGAAGCAAGGCTTTGGGAGCCAGCTGTTGATTCTGCCTTGGACAGGAAGGGTCCGAATCTTAATATCTGTACAAGCAGGGTTTTCTTCTCTCCGCTGGCTTGACCATCCTTGGCTGCCAAATGACTCCTGCATTCTGCCCACTACCTTGTAGGGGCCAGATCTTGCTTAGAATAATAGCATATTAGGGCTCCTGGTTACATTATGGCTTTCCTTTTATCTCCAGGTATTGCAAACTAGATGGGAGGCCCAACACTTTTTCCATAACCTTCCTCTTGATCCCTGATCTAGCTTATCAGCTCTTACTCAGTCCTTAGTCAGTTTGTTTGGTGTTCCTTCCCTTTCTCCTCTTTTGGTCAGATATGTGAGCACATCTACATGCAGAAAGACACATACCACAAGAAACACAAAGGCACAGATAGACACATATACATATATACACAGAGAATTCCTACAAATATAACTAATCCTTGTCATCAACAGGATTGTCATCCAGAATAGATAAAGCAGACTCTACAACAAAGAGAAGAGGAAGGAAAACAACAGCCTGCTCAGTGAGAAAGAATTTCCCTATCTGTCAAAGCAAGGCACTGTCTGGGTTTTCCTGGAAACATAAGGGATACCATCTGGGGGAGCTGCTGCCTTATCCTGTATCTGGCCAAGGCACTAGGACAGATTGTAAATTATAACTACTCCCTCCGATGCGTAGCTCAGCCTGTCTGACAGCTGGTATCTTGCCCGAATGCCAGCTGACAATGTATCTTCTGCTATACAGCATATATTAGATCACACATTCCTCTTGAAACTCTCACAGTCTTCTGTGAATACCACCTTCCAAGCCCTTTATAATTTTTTATTTATTTTTGCCCTAGTGGGACTGAAACTTGCCATTGTTCCTGGCTTAGCCCCTCTCAGTGCTCGGATTTCAAATGTGCACTACCATACCTGACTTCAAGCCTGGACTCTTTAAAAAGTCAATACCCAAACTGGGCTTGGTGGTTCATGCCACTTGTGAGTCCCAGCTACACAACAGGCTAAGGCCAAAGGATCGTCTGAGACCAGTTCAGGGCCAGCCTGGGCAGCACACATGTAGAGACTCATCTATTAAAATAAAACAAAAATAAATTTTAAAAGCCAGCTGGGCATAGTGGCATCTGCCTGTACTCCCATCTACTTGAGAAACTGAGGCAAGAGGACCACAAGTTCAAATCCAATCTGGACCACTTAGCAAGACTGTCTCAAAATAAAATACAAAAAGGCCTAAAGATGTAGCTTAGTGATACAGTGTCCCTGAGTTCAGTCCCCAGTACCAAAAGAGAGATAGGTAGTCGAGTCCCAGTTTATTCTAAGAAACACAAAAATCAAGGCTGAATGCATTCACAGGGTCACAGAGCACAGACACAATGAAAGTTGAAGCTCGTAATTTGATTATTACCCATTTCTGGTAAATGAATTCTGTAGCCACCCTATAATCAAGGATTTAGATGTAAGAACAAGGACAGGACATTTCCTTCATCTAAAGAACAAGTTTCACCTGAAGAACAATATCATTATGCTACTTGCTGGCCACTGCTATTCTATCCTAAGGACATGCACAGACTTTAAATTTATACAAGCCTTAGGTAGTGATACCAACAGGGATACAAGCAGGGAGCTGGAAAGCAGGAAATTCAGAGAAGTGCCTCTAAACTAGGGCCAAATAAGAGTTACTGCAGCAATAGAAATGTATCCATTAGAAACTTATGCTGAGGTTACTATGCATCGAGTAAAAACTAAAAAAAAAATAATAATAATAATAATAAAATAAAATAAAATAATAAAGCTGTCATAGATGCACACAGAGGAAACCAGAAAAACCTATGCTTAGAATTAAGTTCAGGGGCTCCCAGTATAGCCTCTGGGAGCAATTTTACAGCAGTAGGAATCAGAGGGAAGCCCTGTCCATGAAAGTAAGTCCAGGACAAACAAAACCCGGGCCATGCGGCCAGCTGGCTTGGACAACTCTCCACATGGTGCTCCACAAGGTATGCATCAAGAAATTGATTCAGGCCTCTGGAATGTGGTTGAGAGGGAATGAGGGTTCTCTCTCAGATTCTTAATCATCTTAGTTCCCCTGAAGCTGTGCCAACCAATCACAAAAAGAAAGGAAGAAAAGAAAAAAAAGGAGAGTGGGAAGACAGGAATTTTATCAAAGGGATGTGTCCTGAAAATCGAGAGATACCCTCCTGAAAACCTCACTGTAAGCTAACCAGGGATCTCTGCTTCCAGGAAACATGGTACTTCAGATGCATCTCTGTCAAAAACGGGGGTTACAGAGAAGGAAATTGAAATCTACATGGCTTCTGCAATGTTCCTGAACCCGAAGGATTCTTATGGATTAAGCTACAAAAAGACAAGCAGAGGGTGACTACTACTTCAATCAAAGGGGCAACACTTTTAATTTTTAACATTTTTATGAGATACAATTTACATACCAACTATAAAACACAATTCAATGGTTTTTAGTATGTTCCCAGAGTTTACAACCCCCACTATCATTCTAGTTTAGAACACTGTCATCAGTCAGATCTAAATGAGTCGCAATAACCCCCCAAAATGAATAACTAGAGCAATCCAATCTGCTTCCCTTCAGTTGCATTAACTGCTTTCCTGTCACTGAGACACATACCTGACACCCACACTTACAAGAGTACAGGTTTACTTCTGGCCAATGACTTTAAGCCGATTCAGTCCACAGCCAGCTGGCTCCAAAGCAGGAGGGCCTGTGTGAGGAACAGCTGCTTATCACTAATCAGTTAGGAAACAGAAAGAAAGGAGAAGCCCAAGACAGGAATACACTCTTTCAGTGCTGGAGGAATGGCACAGTGGTTAAAGTGTTTGCCTTGCAAGCGCAAGGCCCTGAGTTGGATTCCTCAGGACCACATAAACTGGGTGTGGTGGTGCATGCTTATAATCCCAGCACTCAAGAGGCAGAGGCAGGTGGATTGTCTTAAGTCCAAGGACAACCAGGGCTACATCAGTGAGTTCAGGATCAGCCTGGGCTACAGAGTGAGACCCTGTCTCCAAAAACAATATTCTCTTCTAGGTCATACCCCCACTGAATTCCTTAAGTGGATACATCCATTGATGAGTATAGCAACCAACCAATCCAATCACCTTCCAAACACATAAGACTCTAGGGGTAGATTTTTAGATCTAAATCATATATAACACTGGATATCTAAAATATTAATATCTGTCGCACAGTTTTCTTGTAAAAGTTGCATAATAGGACTGGAGTATGGCACTTGCCTCACATGTGCAAGATCCTAAGTTCAATCCCCAGCATTACAAAAAAAAAAAAATCTTTTTTGCTTAGCACGATACGTAGCACATGCCTGTAATCTCAGCTATCTGGGAGGTTGAGGCATGAGAGGGGTAAGTTTGAAGGCAGTCTGGGCAATTTAATGAGCTCTTACCACAAAATTAAAAGGACTAGGGAGTAAGCTTAGTATGCATGCGACCCAGGGTTCAAACCCCAGCGCTGAAAAACAAAAAGAATGAAAGACAGACAGACAGACAGAAAGAGGGAGAAAGGGAGAGAGAGAGAGTGCAAAATAAAAAAGACTGCATGAGAAAAATTTAAGAGTAGCCAGCACAAGACTCACATACTACCACAGTAATAAAAAAATAAAAGTAGTAATACTGCACTATAAACTAGACCACAAGCTGTATGCTTCTACACATGTTTTGTTTTATATTTGCTATAATTCTTCCATACAGAAATTACTGTGCCCATTTACTGTGAGAATATGAAAGTTCATGGAGTTTTGAGAAATTCTCAAGGTCATATAACTAGTAATTGGGGAAATTACATCTGTATTTGTTATCTTTCTTACTCCAGAAGTATGCGCTTTTGCTCTGCTACAGTTTCAGCATTGCTTTTTCTTTCTTTTCTTTTCCTTATCTATATCCCTCTAGTATATTTTTTCTCTAAGTCTTTCCTATTATTTCAACTAAAGTGATTTGACTTCTGTCCACATTCTATACATGATTCATAGCATAGGGAAGAGGAGCATAGAAGAGAATAACAGAAGAAAGCAGGCCTGTAGTCTATCAATTGTACTATCATGTCTAGAGCCTAGACCTCAGCAAATCAGAGAAAACCAATACTGACTCAGTTTTGTCCTGGGGAGAAATCACACTCCAAAACACCGTATTCCCTCATACTACACCATTGACCAACCAACTCTATATTCTTGCTCTAGGCTAAGGGAAAAAATTCAAGGTTCTTTGCTTTCAAATTCAAAGTTCAGAAAACATTAACTAGCAACTTTATGTGTACAGCCCTGCCCCAAGTATAGTGGGAGAAGTGATGAATCATGTGACCTGGTTCCCTCCCAACAGAGAGAAACTCACAATCCTGTAGGACAGATAAGGACAAGTCCAACTAATCACTACACAGGGCAGAGCAACATGCCAACTGTGAGGTTCATTCCAAATATGTTTCATGAGAGAATCATTTCCCACTACAGGGGAACAAATGATTTTCTGAAGGAAACATTTAGTCTAAGCCAATAGTTCTCAACTGGGGTAATTTCATTCCCCAGGGAAACTGACCTTTGTAACTGGTAATATTTTAGTCATCACAAATGAAATAAGAAGGACTTTTCTACTGACATACAGTGTGTAAAGACATAGGTGCTACTAACCATCCTACAATGCATAAAGTAACTCCACACAACAAAGAATTATCTGGGCCATAATACTGATAAAGCTGAGGTCAAGAAACCTATCTAGGCTTTGGTGGTCAAGAGAAATTTTCTCAGGCAAACTGGAAAGCAGGAGAACGCCAGGATAAGGGGTTTTTTTCTGGTGGAAGGTCACAGGAACTGCATATGAAGAGCATGCCTGGGATAGCTGTAGCACAAAATAAGACAGTAAATGCAGCGTAACCTGAGCTAAGGCCAGATTTATGGGAGCACTAAAGAGCAAATTACAGAACCACTGTAAGGCAGGTTTGAATCTAGAGTAATTAAATAAGCAAAGGCAAGCCACTCACTTATAGTTTCATCATTTCTAAAATGGAGTCAATAATATTTAGCTCAAAGAATGAAGTTTAAATGAAACTGTACATGTAATCAGCTGGTACATAGTTTGGTGGATGTAGAGATGTTTCTTTCCCACCACACTCCACTTATAAGCTAGAGGCAATCTCATGAGTGTGCTTTATTAACTCCAGTATTAGCACAAAAAGACAATCTTATAGACAAGGCAACACAAAATCATTATGGCATGAAGAAAGACAATTTCTAATTAAGTGTTAAATCAAATGAAACAGACTATGTGTTGTAGATATTAGCACTGAGATGGGGGAGGCTAGAAAGACTGAATAGCTAAGAGAACGGTGCATAAAAAGTGAGACTATCTCACTCCAAGATAGTTACATTATTTGTAAGAAAATGGATGTACCTTGAGACCATGATGCTCGGTGAAATGAATCAGACTCAGAAAGTTAAATATCATATGGTTTCTCTAATATGAAGAGACCAATAAAAAACATGTAAGAGATACAAAAGAAAGTAAGAAAGAAGATATACTTTGTGGAGAGGAAAAGGAAAAGTGGGGAGGAGGGAGAAAAGGTTGGGACGGTGAAGGGGATGCGATATGTAAATAAACATTAAAATTAAATTTAAAAAGATAGTTCGGATGGACTCAGACAAAGGGAGATATGGAAGCCTAATTTCAGGTAAGGAGAACTATCTAAGCAAGGAAAGGAGACCAGAAACAGACACAGAACGTTTATGACACAAAGAAGATGAAGCCATACCAAAGTGATCGGAGGTATGTCTAGAGAATTTTAAGAACAGCAAAGGCTAGATTTGAAGGAATGATATGTTAAGAGCAAAAAAAAAAAAAAAGAGGAAACAGAAAAAAGAAACCATGCAAGAGATGAAGAACCAAACTAAATTAGAAAGATCATTGGCAGCATGTGTAGCAGGAGCTGGTAAGGGAGAGATGAGAGGCAGGGGAACACTTGGGAGTGTCTACAGCTGGCTGGATGTAAGGAAATGAAGTCCAAAGCCTGAAGAAGAATAACAAATGTTAATCGGGGTAACAACTTTTGGGTATAACCCTGCAACTTAACTTTATCCAAATTAGCCCATGCTAGCCACAGCACTGAGCTTTCTGCTCTTTTACTACATGCTGTTTCCCACCAAGCTCAAATTTCTGTTAGCTCTTCTGATACTACAAGTTGACCTGCTGACTGCTCCCCCCAGGTTTAGTTCCCCCAGTCCAGATTCCACCAGGTGCCTGCCTCCATGGAACAAGAAAAAAAAAAAAACGTAGACAAACAATTTCCTCCTTTTCTGCCGAAATCCAGCACATCTCTAAACAATATATGGCTTTGGCTTTGGTGTTCAAACTCCTCTACAGTTCCAGATTGGTAGGGGAGAATTAAGTGTCATTCAGACCTTTTTTGATATGACAGATCTTTTTAAAACTACCCAGGCAAAGGGTAGGAAAATCCTTACAGATGTGTGACTTCACTCTATCATGTCTCTTTCACTAACATCAACCACTCAAGGAAAGCTAGAGCAACATTATGTATTGTCCTGACCCTAGTCAAGCCAGCCACACCAATGCTATGGTACCATGTGCTGAGGAGAGACCTAATTCTTGTTATACAGGCTATATCTCACAAACTGTGCTATCATACTAAGAAAAAAAATACGAATTCAGCACCTATCATGTGCCAGGCATTATGCAATGAAATTGCATATATGAAATTTTCACAGTAATCCTATGAATAGCTGTTCTTCTCAAATAGATGAAAAAATTCAAGATCCAGAGAGGTGCAGTAATTTGCCTAGGCCAAACAGCCAATAAATGGCAAGGCCAAGCTTTTGAACACAGACCTCTTTATTTTTTCCCCATTTTATTGATACGTATTAGTGCAAAATTTAAGGTTTACAATGAAGTTGAAGATTTTGTGCACATACCTATCTTCTCAAGGTGACAAAGACTTTCCCATTCTCTTTTTGTCCCTCCCCCTACCCTACCCTCCCTCCCTCCCTGCCCTACCCCTCTGGTTCACTTTGTTTTTCGTTTTAAGTTCCATAAGAGTTGTGATCTGGGTCTCTCGTATCAGAGAGACCATTTGATGTTTCACCTTCTGCTTCTGACTCACTTCACTAAGCATGACGTTCTCAAGTTTCTTCCATTTGCCCGCAAAGACCTCCATACTGTTGGACTTTACAGATGCATAGCATTCCATTGTGTATAAATACCACAGTTTGTGTAGCCACTGGTCTGTTGATGGGTATTTTTGTGACTTCCACATTTTAGCTATTGTTAGTTGTGCTGTTATGAATATAGGTATACATATGTCTCTATTATGTGTTGTTTTAGCCTCTTTTGGATATATTCCCAGGAGGGGTGTCACTGGATGGCAGGGGATATTTATTTCTAGTCTTTTGAGAGATCTCCATACTGCTTTCCAAGTGGTTGTACGAATTTACATTCCCACCAGCAGTGTAGGAGAGCTCCTTTTTCACCACAGCCTCGCCAGCACTGATTACTATTTGACTTGTTGATATGGGCCATTCTCCCTGGAGTGAGATGGTATCTTAGCGTTGTCTTGATTTGCATCTCTCTTATGGCTAGAGATGTTGAACATCTTTTCATGTATCTATTGGCCACTTGTTCTTCTTCATGAGTGAACTGCCTTTTCATTTTGTTTGCCCACTTTTCAATAGGATCCTTTATTCTGGTTGGCTTACTTTTCTTCAGCTCCCTGTATATTCTAGTTATGCGCTTCCTATCTGAGTTGTTGGTGGTGAATATTTTTTCCCAGTCCATTGGTTCTCTTTTTACATTGTTGATAGTTTCCTTTGCTGTAAAGAAGCTTTTTAATTTAAAAAGATCCCATTTGTTAATAATGGGAATAATTTCTTTTGCTCTTGGTGTCTTGTCAAGGAAGTCTTTGCCTACCCCTGTGTCTTTTAGATATTTGCCTAATTTGTCTTCTAGGAGGTTCAGTGTTTCACTTTTAATGTCTAGGTCTTTGATTCACTTGGATTTGATTTTGGTGCATGGTGATAGTTGCGTGACTAAATTCATTCTTCTGCATGTGGATGTCCAGTTTTCCCAGCACCATTTGTTGAACAGGCTGTCCTTTTTCCATTGTATGCATTTGGCCCCTGTGTCGAAGATTAAGTAATTAAGGGTATTTGGGTTTGTCTCTGCGTCTTCAATTCTGTTCCACTGGTCTATCTCTGTCTATTTCTGTGCCAGTACCAAATTGTTTTTACAACTATTGCTTTATAGTACAGCCTGATGTCTGGAACTGCAATGCCTCCTGCCTTGGTTTTGCTGCTCAGGATTGCTTTAGCTATTCTTGGTCTCTTTTGGTTCCATATGAATTTAAGAATTGTTGTTTCAAGTTCTTTTAAGAAACTTGTAGGTATTTTCATAGGAACTGCACTGAATCTATATATCAGTTTAGGTAGTATAGTCATTTTGACTATATTTATTTTGCCTATCCAAGAGCAGGGGATGCCTTTCTATTTTCTAATGTCTCCTATAACTTCTTTCTTCAATGTAATGTAGTTTTCTTTATATAAGTCCTTCACCTCCTTGGTTAGGTATACTCCTAGGTATTTAATTTTTTGTTGAGCTATTGATAATGGAATTGTTTTTCTGAGTTCTTGCTCTGTAAGTTCATTGTTAGTGTAGAGAAAAACTATTGATTTTTTAGTGTTAATTTTGTAGCCTGTGACTTGGCTAAATTTTATTATTATTTCCAGAAGTTTCATAGTGGAGTTTTTGGGATCTTCCATGTAGATAATCATATCGTCTGCAAATAAGGAAAGTTTGACCTCCTCCTTTCCAATGCAGGTTCCCTTTATTTCATTTTCTTGTCTGATTGCTATGAACATAGGCCTCTTTGAATCAAAGGGTTTGTTCTTTCTGAAGATAACAATAATGATGACCATAATGGCTAATTTTATCAAGTCTCTTCTTTGTGCCAGGCATTGTTCTTAGTACTTTATATGCGTTATGCATTTAATCTTTATAAAATATCTACAAATGCTATCACTGTAAGTGTGAACTGGTCTGGATTCCACAGAGGAACAGAACCTAAGAATACATATAATTATATGAGGGGGTTGATTACGTTGATTTATAGAATCAGAGGCTGCGTAGTCCCACAATGGCTGTCTGCACAATTGAGTTTCTATTGTGATTCCATATTCCCATCCCTATAGTTCTGTCTCTCTCAAAATATCAAATAGAACCATATAGTTTATAATTAAACTGGTTTCTTTCACTCAACCTATCTTTCATGTATATTGTCTGCAATAATAGTTTAATCCTTTTTATTGCTGAATCATTTCTCATAGTTTATCTAGTCACAAACTGAAGGACATATGAGTTATATCAGGTTCTGAAGATTATAAATAAATCTGCTACAAAACATTCATGTACAAATTTTTTTTTGAGACAAAATCTCAGTCTGTAGTACAGGCTGGTCCTGAACTCACGATGTAGCCTAGGCTGACCTCAAACTCACAGTATTCCTCCTGCCTCTGCTTCCTGTGTGCTGAGATTACAGGCATGTCCCACCATGCCCTGCTTCATGTACAAATTTTTGCATAAATATAAAGTCCAATTTAGGGCCTGAGGCATAGCCCAGTGATTAGAGCACTTGCCTAGCATGTGCAAGGCTCTGAGTTTGATTTCCCTTTAGTAAAAGATTTATGCAATCTAAAGCAAAATCAGAATACATGTTTAACTGTATAAGTAAACTGCCAAATTTTTCCAGAACAAGGGTTTCACCTTGAATTCCCACCATTAAGAGTGCTACAGGCTCATCTTCATTTAGAACTTAGAATTGTCCACTGAAAATGTTTTAAAATTTTAGCCATTCTAGTAGATGTGTAGTAGAGGATCATTGTGCTTCTAATTTGCAATTCTCTAGTGGCTAATAACTGTGGCTTAGTATATCTTTTTATATACTTTTTTCCAATCCATGTATTTTTCTGTGTGAAGTTTCTGTTCAATTTTTTCTACTTTTAATTGGATTATTTTCCATTGTTGAACTTGAATGCTCTTTATTTGTGCTGTAATTTTTTTTAAACTTTGTGACATAGTCTTGCTAAGTTTTTAAGTTGTCCAGGCTGGACCCAAACTTGAATCCTACCACCTCAGCCTCCCAGACTACTGGGATTACAAGTGTGAGCCACTATGCCCAATTGTACTAGAAACTTTTAATAACACTTTTCTAATGTAATCTTGACAACTCTGCAAGTATAGGAACCATGACCACCTGTTTATCTTGTGAAAGCAAAAGAAGTCATTAAACAACTATAATCTGATCATCATTCTCTAATTTCAAAGTTTTATTATCACTTAATCACTATAACATACAGATCACTAAAATGCAGACTCTATAAAAATAAACATCTTATCTGTTTTGCTCCTTATGGAATCCCTAGCCCTCAATCCGTGCTTGACAAATAACAGATATTCAGTAGGAAATTGACTAAGGGCCAAATAAATGCCTTAATTTCCCACAGACATTATAATGACCTCAAAGGCTTTGGTCTAGCCAGGAGGGCAGTGTTCCCAGGCAGGCTCCTATCTACCCACCTGTGACTATCAAGACTACCTGACAGTACCACTCAACCATATCAAATTCTTTACCCCTGGGGGTATCATCATTAGAAATCTGACTAGAACACAGGTCATGAATTCCCATACTGTCAGCTTGGTAGAATTTTCTATCACCTTTGTGTAAGGAGGACACTGTCACCAGCAGTGCATCTTGCTTGTCTGAAGGACCCACATATACAGCCTCTGCTACCCAGAAAAGTAGCATTTGAGTAGCTAAGTAAGCTGCTACCACACACAAATGATTTCATATTTTCTATAAAATGCCAGGTAAGTCTAACTTCATAACTCATAATAGAGAAGATGAAGCAATTAGGCAATGACAATAAATCAAAGACAAGGCAGGAAAAGTATAAGAAGCAAACACAACAATACATATAGGAATGTACTATGGCTATTACCAAGACAAGAGACCCTAAAGAAATGCTTTGATTCATGTGACAAAAGTTAACACTGTGATCATAAGAATCTATAAGATTTACTTCAAAAATGGCTACAATTTAAAAGATACAGCATTGAAGTAGATCTTTCAGTTTACTTTAATTACCTGAAAAATTATTTGAGACTGAATGAATGTGGCCTTAACAGGACATCCCTTCAGACATCTAAAGCTATTGGGTAATGAGCAATGTTTTTAGATTGGTCATAAAAATCTCAGGTCCTTGGCTGCCAGCACAATCAAGGTTTTATCTATAGTGGCTTGCTATCCAACATTCAATACTCTAAGCTTTGAGTTATGCACCCAACTTTCTAGTTAGGTCCTAAACTCCAAGACTATTTCATATACTGTATGTTTAAACTGTTGCAAGCACACACACTTAAGACTTTTGCAAAAACGGTGGCTTGTGATTGATTGTGAAAACTCAGCCTCGCAGACCTCTTCTAAGAACAAGAGGCCTGAGATTTCAAGGAGAGCAGAGGAACCAAGGCAAGGCAGAAGCTATGCTGAAAAAGAACAGCTCACCACTGGTACAGAGAAGAGCAGGGTGACAGCTTTTGTGTTATTTTGGAACAGTTTGTGCTGATGAGCTTTTTGTTGTAGTAACATTCCTCTAAAAAAGAACATTTTCTCCCTTTCCTCACTGAAAAAGTAGTTCAGCAGAAAGTAAAAAAAAGTAGAAGCAGATGACAAAGATACCCAGGAATTTGTACATCTTGGATTGTATCTGTTTTTGCGTGTGTGCTGTAAATAAAATCTAGGGCTTTTGCACTGTGTCACATCCCCAACCCATTGTTTCTTTTGATTTTGAGACAGGACCTCAATAAATTGTTGGTTACCCAGTCAGTCTGAGGTTGAACTTGCCATCCTCCTGCCTCAGCCTCCCAGCATGCTGAGATTACAGGCCTGCACTCAACAATCCCAGCTGTAACACCTTCTTAACTATTAAGCGTAATAGTTCCTCAAGTCCTGGGACCTGAGGACAGTGATCAAAACACCTCTAGTTCTCATTCACCACAAGGAACATGGCTCTATCCCCAGCAGAGATAAATAAAATTTTGGTCTTTTGAAGAGCATCGGTGGCACAACTATATATAGCCAAAAATTTGGATATTTTTGATAATGGTTTTGTTATCCTTGCTCAAGAACCTACAATTTTCTGGTTCAACAAGTACACACATCTCAGCCTGGAAATCTGCGCCAAACTTTTTTCTGAACTTTTGGTTCAGTGTTTTTCTACCATGTTCCCTCTGTCTAACCAAACCAACCCATCATTTTTCTAAATGCCGCTATACTTTTACTCACACTGTTTCTCCACTACACAGATTTCCCTAACCTGTCCATTCTATCCAAGTGCTGTTTTTCCTCTAGGAATCTATTTTTCTCTTCCTTGAACTCTTTAGAAATAATCTATTTCATCCTAACTGAAGACTAGTTACCTGAGTTCTGTGTTCTACATACCCATCTTCAGTGACAGGGGTTTCGTTATTTAACAAGAAAGGTTGTAATTCCAGCTACCTGGTATGTTGAGACACAAGGATCACAAGTCCAAGGCCATACTGGGCAATCTATCAACTTAGCAAGACTTTGTCTCAAAACAAAAACCATAAAAAGAAAAGAAATGAGTAGAAGAGAGAAGAAAAAATGGCTGTGAATGTAGCAGCTCAGTAGGGAGCTTCTCTAGCATAGAAAGCCCTAGGTTCAGTCCTCAGTCAAAAAAAAAAAAAAAAAAAAAAAAAAAAACACCTCTTCTATAACAAGGTAGCTATATTAGTCTACTAGGCAATTTCTTATTCTAAAAGAAGAATAAATCTTCCCCCCCGCCCCACGTTGCTTCTGGTTCTGCCCTTGGAATAAGGGAACTAATACAGCAGCACGTAGGCACAAAGACCTTGAAATTATTGTGGTTTCGATCTTGAACATCCCTCAAAAGTCTCATGTATTTGGATGTTATGGATTTTCTGGGGAACCATGTGCTATTAGAAGATTAGGGCTTGGTCTGGAGGTGGGGATTATGAGTGTGTGGTGGAAGACAGGTGTGTGGATTGGATTACAGGCATGTGGTGGGGGTTTAAACCTGCAAGGGGCAGAACACTGAGGCTCAACCCAGAAGGGGCATATCACCCAGATGGGACCTGGAAGGATATATTCTGCTTCCTTCCTTCCTTCAGGGTCTTGATCTGACTTGGCTTCCTGTTTGTAATGCTGTAAGGAGCTGCCCCCACCTCCAATTCTGCCACACCCTTCCACTGCTGCCATAAGCAGACTGTGTCTTTCTCCAGTTCTTATGTATCTGAAGCTAGAAACAGTATTACCTGAGTTTCCTCTTTTCCAGGCTAACTGGTCTTCCCTAGACTGTGTGGCGTCTTCGACCGGCAAAGACACCACACGGACTCTCACGATCGTGGAACGTTGACTGACTCGATGACTCCCTTTATTCCGCAAAGCCCAAGCTTAAATACCCTTCCATACCCACATTAGCATACAAGCAATCTAATAGGCTAACAAACTCTCCAGACCCATCACCCCACCTTGGGACTTCCTCTTTAGAACAGTCCCGTGGTTCAACACCTGATCCAAATTTCAAGCAGAACAACACCTGACTTAAATTCCAGATAGTAAATGCTTCTTTGTGGAAAGGAACGTGGCCAAGGTCTGCAATGCTGAGGCTCTCGGGCCCTGAGGGCCCCAACAGACTGTAAGCTAAAATGAAATTTTTCCTCCGCAAATCTGAATATTTCAGATATTGAGTCATAGCAATGAAAAAGTAAGAAGTCATATCTGAGCTCGTATCCAGTGTGTCCTTCAACAAAAGGCTAACCTTCCTTCTCATCCTTGGTAATAATACCAACTTTATAAAGGTGTTAAGACAATTAAACAAATAACTATGTAAAAAGAGCTTAACAGTATAGAAAAAGAGTGTAGGGGTTGGAGAAATAGTACAGTGGTTAGAGCACTTGCCTAGCAAGCATAAGACCCTGAGTTCAACTTCCCAGGTCCACATAAACTAGAAATGGTGGCAGACACCAGTAATCCCAGCATTTAGAAGGCTGACACAGGAAGACTCCTGTGAGTTCAAGGCCTGGGCTACATAGTGAGTTCAGAACCAATCTAGACTACAGAGTGAGACTCTGTTTCAAAAAAAGAAAGGAAGGAAGGAAGAAAGAAAAGAAAAGAAAAAAAGAGTTTGTAGTTCTTATTGTCACTATTGTTTTTAAAACCCAATTCTCAGGGCTAGAGGAATAGTTCAGTGGTTGAAGTGCTTGCCTATCAAGCTCAAGGCCCTGAGTTCCATTCCTCAGTAAGATATAAGCTGAGTGGGGTGGCACAGGCCTGTAATCCCAACACATGGAAGGCTGAGGCAGGAGTTCAAGGCCAGCCTGGGCTACACAGTGAGTTCAGGACCAGCCTGGGCTACACAGTGAGACCCTGTTTCAGAAAAAAAAAAAAAAAAAAAAAAATCCAATGTCTCCATTTCTTATGTATCTGAAGCTAGAAATAGTATTACCTGAGTTTCCTCTTTTCCAAGCTAATTTGTCTTCCCTAGACTGTAAATTATATGACGACAGACTGCATCTGCATTACTTATTATCCCATCTGCCTATCCAGCACAATGAAGGACACATGCATAGAGACAATTTATTTTTCCACTACTGGGGATTAAACTCAGAAAGTGTTAAGCTACATTTTTAGCCCACTTTATTATTTATTTTTTATTTTGAGAAAAGGTCTCACTAAATTGCTCAGGCTGATCTCAGACATTTGATCCTACTGTTTCAGCCGCCAGAGTAGCTAAGATCACAGGTATGTATTATCATATCCATAATGGGAACTTAAAATTGACTGTGTTGCCCAACAAGTGCTAAGTCAAGTGATAAGTATGAGTTCAATTCCTCACTAACATATAAGCTGAGCGTGGTGGCCGAAAGTCCAAGGCCAGCCTGGGCTACATAATGAGTTCAGGACCAGCTTAGGGTGCAGAGTGAGACCCTGTCACAAAAAAATAAAATAAAATAATACAAACTGTGTTGATTTCCTTGCAGATGCAAGACCCTGAGTTTGATTCCTCAGTACCACATAAAGCTGGGCATGGTGGCACACACCTGTAATCCCAATACTCAGGAGGCTGAGGCAGGAGGAAAGCCATGAGTCCAAGGCCAGCCTGGATTACAGAGTGAGACTCTGTCTTAAATAAAATAATACTGACTGTGTTGACTGCTCTTGACTTAAGGTGGCAACCAAATAATAATCTGCTCAATATCTCCTTGTAGACTAATTTTAAAAATTGAGATTATAATTAAACACTGTTCAACTTAGCTAGGAAAGGGACGAGCACCCCAGAAATATAAAGGAAGCCATGGGAAGGTCAGAAACACACACACGCATCAGAAGCTGAAGGAAACAGCATCCAAGGAAGCCACCCCAGGCTAAATGTGAACAGGCATGAGCCATGAACATCTGCAGATGGAGGAAAACCCGGAGCTGGGAACCTCAGACCTACGTAAGAGTGGATCGAGGATAAGTGGAAACTGACAGCAGTTGGTAGCCCCAGGCTCCAAAAACAAGCATGTGGGCAGTGTAAACTGCAAATGCACTTTGAGCTTCCTCTAAAAAAGACCTCCCAGACCATAGGCCACCTTGGGAGAAGCAACACGTGGCCGCCATAATAGGCAGTGACATAGGCAGGAGACATTTTTTTAAAAAGAGCCCAAGTCTTAACTATTTGGAGTAAAAGGAGACACAGACAGGCTATATCTGGGTTTTGGGGGGCACTCTTATTAAACAGTGACTAGAAAAAAACCGGCATAAGAGACAGTTGTAGAAAAGACAGAAAGGCCATCAAATTTCTTAAAAGGCCCAGGTGGTAGTGGGAGCATCTCAGAGGGCAAAGAGCCCTGCCCTCAGGAAAGGGAAGTCAGGATGGGTGGGAGACCTTTGCTGAGGGGGCTGGAGGTTCCAAGACACCTCAGAGGCCATCAGACTGTTAGAAGTCCCCTGACTGCCTACTCCCAGCACCAACCTCAAGGACTTTTGGCTGCTCCTACACAATTCTCATACATGTTCAAAGAAACCTCTTAGATAGACCATTAAAGTGAAGTCCTTCAACAACAGAATCAGGGGAAGACAAGGGAACGGGACACACAAAGAAGCACCTGAGACCCCCAAAACTAATGTCTTCGGCCCTGATATAGTAGAACTCATCGGAAGAAAACCAAAAAGCAAGTAGATGGGTTGGTTTCTGCAAACAGCCAGTTCAAACAAAATATTCTTAAAGAAATGCAAGCAATGATCAGTGAGCTTTAAAAGGAACTTAAATAGTGGGTTTAGGGGATACAAAGCTCACTGAGCACACTGAAGCCACAAATATAAAGCGGACTGAGGCTAATAAGGATATGCAAGATATGAAGGAACATTTTGATAGAAAACTGAAAAATCTGAAAAGAAATCTAGCTGAAATTCAGGGTATGAAAAAATCATCTGAAAGCAGAGGAAATGGCTCAAACATTGTGAGGACAGAATTTCAGACCCTAAAGACAGAGCCAAAGAAATATATGTGACAGTTAGGCACAAATCCAAAATTAGAAATAAGCAAAGTAGCTGAATACAACAGCTGATGGATAATTGAAAGAGAACCAACTTCAGAAATACGGGTGTGAGGAGCTGGAGGAATGACTTAGTGGTTAAAGCCCTTGCCTAACAAGTGCTAAGTTAAAAGCTAAGTACCCAGCTTTCATTCCTCAGCACCACATAAGCCGGGTATGGTGGTGCATGCCTGTACTCCCAGCAAGACCCTGCCTCAAAAAAAAAAAAACAACTATGGGTGTGAGGAAAAGAGCAGAAGAAAGCACCAAAGGTATAATGAATTTATTCACTGAAATCATGCAGGAAAACTTCCCAAATCTAAGAAAAGAAACTAATGTTCAGGTATAAGAAGCTAACAGAATACCAAATAACCTCAATCAGAAAAAGACTTGTCACAATGTATCATAAGCAATTTTTCAGAAATTCAACACAAAGGACATTAAAAGCAACAAGAGAAAAACAGACATTATTTCACCAATTGGAATGAAAACTCATTCCAATTATTGCAGATTTCTCAATGCAAGCTTTAAGGGCGGGAGAGCCTAGAGAAAAATCCTTCAAGCTTTATTTATTTATTTAGAGACAGGTTCTCAGTCTGTAGCCCAGGGTGGTCCTGAACTCACTATGGAACCCAGGCTGGCCCTGGACTCACAGCTATCCTCCTATTTCAGCCTCTGATTATGGGATCTTTCAAGCTTTAAGCAAAAGTGTCAACCTAGGTAATTGTATCCAGTAAAACTGTCCCTGAAAATTGAAGGAAAAGTAAAAATTTTTCATAACCAAGGGACTCTAAAGAAATTTGTGACCACTAGCCTAGCACTGCAGAAAAAATGAATCTTAGAGAGAGATAGAGAGACAAGCAACACCAAAGAACATGGAATAAGAGAACTATCTAAAGTTTTTTAAAAAGAAAAAGCAAATAATCAACATTATAAGAATAGGACAAAGACAGGATTCAGTAAATATCTTACAATAACTACTCTCAATGCTAATAAGCTTAACTCACCAAAGGAAAAATACAGACTGGCAGAGAGGATCAAAAAATAAACCAAACCGTTTGTTGTCTGCATGAGACACATTTCACCCAAAGAGCACACAGACTGAAGGAACAAGGCTGGAAATTAATACTACATGCTACTGGAGCCTGGAAACAAGCAAGAGTAGCCATACTATTCTCAGACACTGCAAACTTTAAACCAAAACAGATTAGAAGAAACAAAGATGGACATTATATACTGGTAAAAGGAACAATCCAACAGGAAGAGCTCACAATTATAAGCATATATGCACCCACTATAGGTATACCCAGTTACACACAACAGAAACTACTGAAAACAAAGGGCCAAATAAGCCCCACCACAATCATACTAGGGGACTTCAATACCCTACTCTCACAAATAGACAGATCAACCAGACAAAAAAATCAACAAAGAAACATTAGGTCTAAATCACACCATGGAACAAATGGACTTAACAGATATCTACAGACTATTCTATCTAACATCAACAGAATACAAGAATGAGAGGCAACAGAGATTAGAGGAGAAATAAGAGTGTGGGGCACAGAAATTGTTTCCAATTTTAAGTGGTCATTATTGTCTGTGTTGCATAGGTGAAATAGGATGAATAGTGAAGGGAAATCCTGAGACCTGGAAGTCAAGAGGTCCCTGTTAATCTTTTGAAAGAAGTTCAGCAAATAAAGCCCTACAAAACACAGGGACAGGAAAGGATTTTTTGAACAGATGACCAATTGCACAAGAAATCTCAGCAAGAATCAACAAACAGGACTACATTAAATTAAAAAGATTTTGCACAGCAAAATAAATAGCAAGATGAAGAAACAATATATTCACCTGTAACCAAGATATTCACCAGTAACACTTCAGACAAAGGATTAATATCTAGAACATACAAGGAACTGAAAAACATAAAATCTCCTCAAATAAATGATTCCATTAAGAAGTGTTCAGCTGAAGTGAAAAGAAACTTCATATAAAAAGTATAAATGGCCAACAAATATATGAAAAAGTGTTCTTCATCACTGGTCATCAGAGAAATGCAAATAAAAATAATGTTCAGGTTTCATCTCACTCCAGTGAAAACAGCCTACATGGAGAACTCAAAAAACAACAATTGTTGGCGAGGGTGTGGGCTCTGCTGTTGGTGGGAATGCAATCTGGTACAACCATTATGGAAAGCAGTCTGGAGGTTCCTTAGAAAGCTGAGAATGGAAATTCCATTTGATCCAGCTACTGCCCTACTGGGTATGTTCCCAAAAGAAACCAGGTCATCATACCAAAAGGATACATGTATATCCATGTTTAAAGCATCACAATTCATAATATCCAAATATTCTAAACAACCTACCTGCCCATCCATACAGGAATGGCTAAAGAAGACATGGTACCTATACACAATGGAATTCTATGCAGCCATAATGAAAGACAAATAAGAGGAGCTTGAATGAAAATGGGTCCACCTAGAGTCAACAATGCTCAGTGAAATGAACCAAGCACAAAAGACTGACTATAGATGGATGTCCCTCTTATGAAATACCCAAAATAAACATTAAAAGGCCCTAACATGAATGGTAAGGTAGAAATAGAGTCAAAGGTCAGATAGGAAAGGTTAAGCCTCTGAAAAAGGGATGGACATAGGTGCTCATTAGTTCCCAAAACCCTATGGTTCTAATGTGTTATAGAATTTGGAATTCATGTTATCTACAAAAAAATTTTAAAAATTCCCATCAATGCAATTAGAAATGAAAAAGGTGAAATCACAACAAACACTGTTGAAATTCAGATATCAAATTATATTACACAGCAACATTGATAAACACTACATGGTATTGGCACAAAAACAAACAGGTAGATCAGTGGGACAGAACTGAGGATGCCCAAACATCCCTGCTTTCCTTCAGCCATCTAATCTTCAACAAAGTGGCCAAAAAACATACACTGGAGGACAGATAGCCTCTTTAACAACTGATGCTGGAAAAACGTCTAACTCCATGCAGAAGAATGAAATTAGACCCACAACTCTCAGCATGCACCAAAATTAAATCAAAATGAATCAAAGACCTAGACATTAAAATGGAAATTTGGAATTTGTTGGAAGAAAAAAAATAGGCAAAACCTTGAAGACACAGGCATAGGCAAGGACTTTCTCAATAAAACACCCAAAGCACATGAGATAACACCAAGAATCAACAAATGGGATTATATGAAATTTAAAAGCTTCTGCACAGAAAAGGAAACAACAGAATGAAGAGAGCACCCATGGAATGGGAAAAAATCTTTACCAGCTACTCCTCAGACAGAGGACTATTATCAAGAATATACAAAGAACTGAAAAAAAAATTAGACCTCCAAAATAAAGGACCCAGCCAATAAATGGGAATCTGAAATGAATAAACAGTTCTCAGAGGTCCAAATAAACAAAAAAATACACTAAAAAATGTTCAACATCTTTAAGCCACCAGAGAAATGCAAATTAAAACAACACTGACGTTCCATCTAATGCCAGTAAGAATGGCTGGTATTAAGAATTCAAAAAAACAACAAATGCTGGCGAGGCTGTGGGGGAAAAAGGAGCCAATAGCAAAGCAGTACCGAGATTCCTCAAAAACTGAAAATTGATCCTCCATCTGACCCAGCTATATTTCTTCTGGGTATCTGCCCAAAAGAAGTAAAGTCATCATACAGTAGTAATAGGTGCATATCCATGTTTATAAAAGCATAATTTATAATAATCAAATCCTGTAAGAAGCCAATATGCCCTAGTACAGATGACTGGATAAAGAAGATGTGGTATATATTCATAATGGAGTACTACTCTGCTGTAACTAATGACAAATTTGAGTCATTTGTAGGAAAATGGATATACTGTGAGATCATTATGTTCAGCGATATGAATCAGACCCAGAAAGTTAAATATCATATGGTTTCTCTAATATGAGAAAAATAAACCATAAAAAATGTAAGAGACTGGGAAGAAAGTAAGAAGATACTTGTGGAGAGGAAAAGGGAAAGTCAAAACTGAAGCGGGTGAGAGAGTGGGAAGGGAAAGGGATCTGATATGTGAAAGAAAGAAAGAAAGATTTATCAGCTTTATTTTTCATATCCTAACTTCACAGACATTCTTCCTATACCACCGAGTATATTACCAGTTTAGCAGGTTATGATCCAACTAGTCATTATACTTTCCCAAATAAAATTCCACTTTTACTGTAAGAACCCTTATTTAGCATTTGTATTTTAAACTCTCAGTCTCTCCAGCACAACTGGGGGTTAGTCATACACACATAGTACTCTCCATTAGAAATCTCTGTTGCACTGAATTTGTTGCTCAGCCTGAGCTGTCGTATATACTCATTGTCAGGAAAGGTTCAATCTGTCTTATTCCCCACGAGCCTTTGCTCTTCTATCATTATGTTTTTCTTTAATCGTGACACAACAAGGAAATGAATTTAGGGTAACCATAAGACTCCTGATCCCAGTGACTTCTTCTCTGTTATTCTACTGCTTAGCATTTCTCAGCTACAATTTTTCATTTTTGTAATCTTTTTCTAAATAGATGCGTGTGAAATTTTCTTTTACAACTTAGAGATACAATACAATTATCAGATATATGTCTAAGTGTATCTCCTTTTACATTGTGGATTTGGCTTAAGGTAACTTCATAAATCTACCAAATAAAGTCTTCATCTCAAACATATTAAAAAATAAAAAGAAAATAAATTCAAAACTCAGACGTAGAATAAGTGGCAGGGGAGGAGAGACTAAGCTTATCTCCTACCTCATAATATACATTATATCACTAATGAGGCTTTGGCATGACTTGCCAGTTGGACGTAACCGCTGGCTAATGTTGAGCTTGAAATCAAGAAACCTCAAACATCTTTCCATCTATGATGACCCTGTACTTTGAGATCCACTAAAATAGAGCTGCAGTGATGCCAAAAGATAGAACAACAGAGTTTTTTTCCATTTAGAAATTCCTGTACTTCTTATTATCTAAATCACTCAATTGGCTCCCAACGACTACAGTCTACAATTTAGAATGACCTTCTAAGATTTACATTCTCATCCCAAGCAGAATATAAACTCTCAAAGGGCAGAATCTGGTTGCTTTGCCAGACATGCCAACATAGGGTTAAGTATGACTGGGGCTCTCTATCTTCAACAGTACTACATTAAGGATCAGGGAAACTGTAGAAACGAGCTCAGAAATTCTTCTCCCTCCTCAACAGCACTGCTCAGTTAGTGTTATGCCTCTAGCCAATTGGCAGGTTTGGGGCATTCAGGCACAGGCATAAAGCCTGCATTCTGCCAGACTCAGCTCCTAGAGAAGTAAGCTATCAGGTAACATCTCTCCATTGGGAACAGCTTTTGGGGACTGTTTCACACAGAAAAAGAAGAGAGCCGTGGCAGGGTGAGAAAGCTCACCTCATCACTTTCTTCCACATCCACATCACCATTGGCATCATCATCCATCAGCTTGTGGATGTTGCGGACTGCCTCAAAGCTGAGCTTCTCATCCTCACTGTGGCACAGGGGCTTGTCAATCCGGCAAAACTCTGTACAGAAAAGCAAAAGACAGCATTACTCAGAGCTGCCACTAAGCCTCTATCACCCACCTACACCAACATCCTTAGCCTCCACCATCTGACTCCATCTAGGCACATAACCAGCTCTACATACAATGATATATGTGTTTTAACTCCTGGAGACTGTGCTGAGCTCTCCCCACAGGGGGACAATGTTTTTACCACAATAATAGTTCCCTGACAGTTAACTCCAGTATAGGACTAGGAACACACGTGGATCTAGACAAGAACATGTAAAGGTAACTCACAAATGAGAGAAAATACAAATAGACAATTATTATGGTTTGTATATGAAACATCTCCCAAAGGCTCATATGTTGAAGATCTGGTCTGTGAATGATGACAGTACTGAGAGGTGGTGAAAATCTCAGGAAGTGAAACCTAGTTGGAGGTAGTGAGTGTGGCCTTAAACAGAGTATTAATTGGGCCACCAGTATATGTGCATGTCTGTGTACCTGTCTCTATCCTCTATTCTCTTCTTTTCTCCTCCTCTCTTCTTCTCTTCCTCTCTCTCTCTCACTCTCTCTCCCTCCTCCTGTCCCTCTCCCTCTCTCCTAGCGCCCATGAAGTCAGCAACCTTGCCTTGCCTCGTGCTCCCACTGCCATGATGTTCTATCTAACCACAGATCCTTAACAATGGAGCCTGCCAAACATGGGTTGAAACCACCGAAACTTTGAACAAAATAAGTTTTTCCTCATTTAACTTGTTTTTTCTTAAGTATTTTGTTATAGCAATTGAAAGATGACTAACATAGCAATAAACACAAGAAAAAAGCTTAAGACTCACTAATAATCAAAAAATACATATTTAAATGAGATGCCAAATATAAATTTATATTTCTGGAAATAGAACAACAGGCATTAAGCCTCAGTGTCTAGATAATGTACGGTTCTCTTTTTTGTTGATTTTGTCACTGTTAGCCCTTATGATACCAGCCACAAACTGACTGGGGAAATCTCACATGGCTTCTGCCTTCTGACCAACATATCTAGGATATATCTATTAGATAGCTAACGGTCCTGACCCTACCCGATATAACAACCTGGAATACAGTTTCCTCTGCCCACTAACACACTGCCATCCAGCACAAGAGCCTAAGTCACGTTAGCTCTTTCTACAACCACTAATCGTCCTTTACAAACCTGATAAACACCTATTCTAAAGAAAGCACACAGCAGAAGGAGCCTGGACCACAGAATTAGCTCTACGATGTGATCAGGAAGGTTACTTCTCTTCCCCAGGCCTCAAGGTCACTATTTGAAAAATATATTTTGACTAGAGTTTCTAGTACAGCTCTTCCAATTCCTGAATACTGACATTACTCTTTGTTTTTTTATTTGGATCTGTTTTTCTCCGTACTGGGGAATAAACAAAGAATATTGTGTATGTTAGGCAAATCTCCTATCAAGCTTCTTTCCAACGCTTTTTATTTCAAGAAGGATCAAGCTGAGTTGCCCTGGCAAGACTCAGACTTTTATCCTCTTTGGATCTGCCTCTCAGAGTGTTGGAATTATAGGCATATTCCACCACACAAAGCTAAAAGCAATGGCTTTATAAAATTTTTAAAAATAAGATGAGAAGTATACACACAAAAGAAATATCTCTATGTAACCTTAAATTCCTCTACATTTGTCCTGCCGAATTGAACTGAGAGTGGGAAGAAAGGGTGGTAGGTTCTGAGAGATACAGTAGGATATATCCAAATATCAAGGGTGTTTCTCAAGTCCCTCACCAGCAAGAATTCCTAGCATGACTGTTTTGTTCTTAGAGTCTATTTCCAGAAGAAGTATTTGCCATTCCCAAAAATTGTAATAAGTAGTAACTAGTTCATAGACAGAGCACATGGCACTAAAATTAGCATACTTTACATTAACTCATTTCCTCATTCTTTTTTTTTTTAACTAACTAAATGCTCAGGAACATTTAATTGCACAACAGAGCTAGGTTTTTTTTCCTCATAACTGAGAACTGAACCAAAGGAGCACGAGCTACATCCCCAACCTTTCTTTTATTATTGTATTTTGAAACAGGGTCTCACTAAAATGCTCAAATTGACCAAAAATCTGTACTCCTTCTGACTGGGTCTCTCAAGTAGCTGGAATTACAGGTGTGTAAAACTCTGGATGTGTATCACGGCTGTTTAACTGGCATATATTGTGATAATTTAAATAACATTTCCTATGCACTACTCTTATTTAAGGTCCTATGATCAGTACTGGGCATAAAGATATGAATCACTTCTTAACCTTAGTCTCAGAAACTCAATTATTAAAGTGGGAAAGACAAACAACCAAAACCCTCTGTGCTAAGTGGCACAAGAGAAAGAAAAAGTTAAGGGCCAGCAAGCTTTTTCTACAAAGGGCCACATAGTAAGCAATTTTGGATTTATGGGACACTTAGTCTCTCCTGCAATACTTAATTCTGCCACTGTAGCACAAAAACATCTGTAGACAAAACATAAGAGTTTTGTTCTAAAAACAAAATTTTCTCATAAAAAAAATGGTGGTGGGCTAAATTTGGCCCATAGGCCATATTTTGCTGAACACTGTTCTAGAAGTTCACAGGCAAAACATTTATACCACAGTAGATGGAGCTGGGGCCTAATTCCGTGATTAGAGCACTTGTCTAGGCCCCAGATTACATCCCCCAGCACCACATCCTAGATGGGCATGGTGGCATATTCAGGAGGCTGAGGAAGAAGGATTGCCATGAACTCTAGGCCAGCCTAGGCTACATACCGAGTTCAGGACCAGCTAGGACTACAGAGCAAGACCTTGTCTCAGAAAAAAGAAAGAAAGAAAGAGAGAGAGAAAGAGAAAGAAAAGAAAAACCCGCAGTAGATTGACAATATTCTGATGTAAAGGAAATAGTCCAATCTTAAGGACAGTTCCTAGCAGACATTTAAAAATTACATATCAAAACAAATGAGCTAGGAAAGAAAACAGAATGATTTTAAGGAAAGGTAAAGGGGATGTAGGGGAGCTGAAGTGGAAAGAGAAAATGGAAGTGAAAGCAATTAAAATGTGATATGCATGTGCACTGACTCCTATAGCTGAATGTAGTTATTATGTATCATAAACACATACTAATAAAAATAGTAATATTAGGAGAAAAAATTAAAATAACAGAAATGCCTAAAGTCAGCCAGTACCTTTCCCAAAGTCCAAGAAGTTTGTGCATGATACTTAAGCTCTAGTTGGTAACCTGATCACAGAGAAGGTGATCTTTGTGTTAGCATCATGTGGCATTCAGATGGATTAGAAGAATTGAGGATGATGAAATATAAAAGCTTGACTCACCATATGGCTGTAAAATCGTATCAAGAAAACCATTCACCTAAAACTCACAAGTAACTCCTTCAACCAATCATTTCCTAAGCTGTCTCCTTGCCCTTCTTGAGATCTCTTCTATCTTTCTGCATATATTCCAGTCAGGCAAGGTTTCCCACAGTCATCTGGAAATATCTTACAAGACCCACCCATCTAGTAACGTATTATTACTGCAATAGAAGCATCCTGAACTTAGAGTCAAAAAATGTTTGTCAGAATCCTGCCTTCACCAGTTAAAAACCATAAGACATCGAACAAACAGTTTAACTTCTTTGCACCTCTAATTTTCATTTGCAAAGTGAGGATACTGACATGGGGTCTTCTGAGAAATAAATAAATAAAACTGTATTTGTTAAAACCCCTATGATAGGGCATGGCATAAAGCTGACATTCACACATTTGTAGTGTCATCCTTTCCTGAGAGCAGCAGATGAACAGTTCCCATTTTCTGCCCCATCACACTATGAAGAATCAAATGTAAGCGGTTCAGTCCAATCAAACTGACAAGTCATATGTTCTACATGAGTAGGCAAATAGCTAGCAGCAATATTCTGACAATAGCCTGGACTCCCACAATACTTCTATGTTGTTACTGGTAATATATATCACACTCTTTCTGCAATTGTCTGTCTAATTTGTCATCTCCACCAAGCTATGATTTCCATAAAGTAGGTTGACCCATGTCCCCAACAGGAAGCCAAGAGCCAGGTTCTCAATAAGATGCTCACTAATTTTTTAATTAATATCTAAACACTAAGTCCACAATTATACGTATGATTTCTCTAGAGAAAAAAAAAAAAACCCTGGACAAAAAGAAGAGCATAGGCCCAAGTTTTTAAAATTTTTTATCTCAAGTTTCCTTTATACGCTTAAAAATTTTAAATCCCAGAAACTGTTTGATATCAGAAATTAAATAGAATTTTTATAATTAGTCATTCATTTTAAAACAAAAGTAAGGGACAACCCACTCAGGACCCCACCCAAGAAAGTGGGAACTTTTATCCCTGTGTCCTTTGTTTCTGAATAAAGACGTCTGTTGTTCTACACCTTGCTAGAAAAAAAGTAACTGTCTAACAAATTAATGTAAAATAACATTTTATGAAAAATAATTGTTTCCTAAAACAAATTCATGAGAAGGGTGGGATTGTTTTATATTTTTGCAAATCTCTTTAATGTCTGGCTTAGAGAAAATACCTGTAGTCTGATAACCACTTCCACACTCAATTGTTATTATGCATTGTTTTAGTTGAAGATTAAAACTGAGATATACAGTTGAAAAAGGTAGCTATATTTCAATGCCCTTTTAAGTTAATTATGATTATTCTCCTCTGATACTACTCCCAAACTTGACAGTGACCATTCAAAGTTACATTAACTAGAGGCTAACTATCGTGTGAAATCTCCAACTTTATAGATGAAATGTTTTATACTCTGTTAACATTAAAATATACTGGTCTGCAAGTACTTTGAATGGAACTTCTATACAAGTGAAATTGTGTAACACGATGCAAAGGCCATTTAGAAACTATGGGCTTGAGGTCATCATGCTTAGTGAAGTGAGTCAGACTCAGAAAGTTAAATACTGAATGATTTCTCTAACATGAAAAAATCCAGAATACAAATAAATAATAGAGTCAAATGAGCAGGATGGTGGATGTCAAGAGGGTTGACAAAGATGGCAGGAGGGTGACAAAGGGGGAGGAGAAGGGAATGTGAAGTTGACGCTACACACATGTGCACAAAACTCTCAATGTCAAGGTAACCATTGTGTATCACACATATATACTACTAAACATGGGGAAAAAGAGAAACTATGACTTCATTAGTTATGCAGAGTTTACAAATGTTAACACATTTTATTTAAACAATATCAAAAGAATCACAATTATTATTATCACCACTGATTCCATCAAAAAGCTTCTAATCTGGGGAAACTTTCACAGTCAGTGACAGAAATTAATCAAAATATAATTTTCACTTGCAAGTTGGAATTTTATCATTAGCAACAAATAATTATCAGTTGTTTCCCCTAGTAAAACATTTGTTTCACTCACTTTCAAGAGAATGTCTGCCAAATATCTAAGTCTGAATAATCACAATTTGTCTGCCAGTTGTTCTTTCAAATAAAAATTGTTGCCGGGACAAAGAAGGTAGTTCAGTTTACAATTCAACCACATAAGTGTCATTCCTTGAGATAACCATCAAAGTTCTACAGACAGTATTGCCTATGTGTACTTCCCATTTCATCACAAAGACTACTAAAAGGCATGAACTAATAGGGTGTGATTCAATGAATGATTTTTTACTTGTGACATTGGAAAATACAAATTTGGTCCTCATCCCCATTTCTTGGCATACCATGCCTAAAATCCTTGGAATCTTCAAAATGAACAGTGTCTCCTTCTGTATTAACAATGGCTGGCAACCACCAGGTAGCTAGGATGAAGGCTGCTCACCAGAGACCAAGGCAAGAGCTGAGAAATGTGGGGACTCTCAGATTCACTCCTCAACTTTCAGGGAAGAAACCAGAATGGCTGCAAGTTAAAATGACTCACCCACCATGCCTATATAAGGAGGCCTCCATAAAACACAAAAGGACCACATCAGAGACCCTTGAGAAAGCTGACCACGTAAATCCTGTGGAGAGGAAAACACCTGCAGGAGGCAGAAAAGCTTCAAGCCCTTTTCCCCATATTTTGCCCACTGCATCTCTTTGTCTGTATGCTCTGCAATATCCTATATAGTAAACCAGCAAATGCAAATGTTTTCCTTTATTTTGTGAGCTGCTCTATCAATGTTATCAAAATTGAGTTCAGAGGGAGGTATAGAAACTCAGACTGAAATGAGTAGGTCAGAAGCACAAATAAAATAACCTGGGGCTATAATTGTCAGTTGGGGGTAAGAGTGAGGAAATTGGACAGTCTTGGCAAACCCACAAAGTGCTTTCTTTCTCTCATGTGCTAATCCCCAGGCAGAGCTCATCACTCACCACTCAGTGTTCCATGCTTCAAAGTTCTGTGCACACAGCTCTCTTATATTAATTCTCATAATCTGAGTTGTTCACATGCCACATCCAGAAAAGGGCAAGAGCAAGTTTTACTCACTCTGTCCCCTAGAGTCCAGTATGATACTACCATGAACATCTACAACGTTAAATAGAAAATCAGTGAATGCTAATTGGCTGGGTGAATAAATATACCCTCAGAAAGGGATCCAAAGACAGAGCAAAAGCTCTGTAAAGACTTTCAGATTTAGCCAGGATTAGAGATTCCAGAAATAAAGCTGATGGGCCTAGAATGGGGATGGGGATGGGGTAGGAAGGACAAGCAGATGACCCTCAGAAATGTAACGACAAAGAAGGATTTGGGATCTGGTGTTGGCAGGCACCTCATTTAAATGATGGCACACAGCAGACCTAGATAGGAGAGAGAAGCCAGACCCTGAGCTAGGTAAGCCCAGCATATATGAGAGATATCCTTGTGCCCATTAGTTCATCACGTCCTCATATCCAACAAGAGGCACAACTCTTCTTAGCAGGGGAAAGAATTCACAGGAACTTTTCTGTAGGACAAAGCTGACATTGGTTTAATTATCCAAGCAGGACTAACACAAATGATCTTTGATTTGAAGCTTTGGTTTCTGACTAAATTACTTCTCTCCCCAGAGTTACTTATCAAAAAGTAACCTACAGAAGCAGGCAGGGAACTACATGCCTGTAATCACAGTATTTGGGAGGATGAGACAGGAGGATCACAAGTTCCAGATCAGCCTGGAATACCTGGACTACATTCCAAGATTGTTATCAAAAAAGAGAAAAAGAAGGGGTAGAAATGGGAAAAAGGAAGGAAGGAAGGAAGGGAGGAAGGGAGAAAGGAAGGAAGGAAGGAAGGAAGGAAGGAAGGAAGGAAGGAAGGAAGGAAGGAAAAAGGAATCTATAACTGGGAACAGTAGTACACCTCTATAATCCCAGCTACTCAGGAAGCAGAGGGAGTAGGATCACAAATTCAAGGTAAATCTGGACTCTGTAGTCCAGGCTGGTCCTGAACTCACTGTGTAGCCACACTGTTCTAGAACTCATGATGATCCTCCTGCCTCAGCTCCTGAGTACTGGGATTAAGGGTGTGTACCATCATGCTCAGCAAGTGTGTGGTACTGGAGTGTCAAACCCAGGGCCTTGTGCTTCCTGGGCAAGTGCTCTAACTGCTGAACTATACTCCCAGCCCTTCATCTTAAAAATTTAAAAAGTAAAATAAAAGGGCTGAAGATGCAGTTCAGTAGTAGAAAGTCTCTGGGTTCAATCTCCAGTACCAGACAAAAAGGTAATCCATAGTAACAACCATACATAAAAGCTCCATAACCAGTGTCTCAGTCACTTTTTCATTTCTGTGATTCAATCCCTGACATCCACAAACTTAGGAAAGCAAAGGTTTATTTTAGCTCAGTTTCACAGTCCACTCAGGGGTGGCTGGCAGCAGTGAAAGTACATGGCAGAGGTAGAGGAGGAGGCAGCTCCTTATGAGATTACAAACAAAAAGCCAAGTCCTGGCAAGTCCAATCTCCTCCTAGAGGAAGGTAGCAGCATAAATATACTTTCAGGTCCCATCCCAGTGACCTTCCCCTTCTTGGGCCAGCCTCAGTGTTCCATTCTTCCAAGTGCAGAATGTGTGATAAGCCATCCCTATATGCCTATAATCCAATCTACAAGCCTACAATCCACCCTTCCAGCCAAGGGACCCCAGTATCTCAACAGCACGTGGTTCCATAAACAATTTATAACATCTAAATACATTAGACTTGCGGAGGACATTTCAGATCCAAACCATAATAACCAGGCCTTGTGGCATAGGCCTGTAACCTCAGCACTCCAAGAGGCTGAGGCAAGAGGATCACAGTCTCTAATTCAGCCTGGGCAACTGAGCAATTTAGCAAGAAACTGTCTAGAGGGACAGGGGGCAGGGCTGAGAATGTAGCTTTCTGAGAAACCTTAGCTTCAAACTTCAGTATCATTAAAAAAATTTTTCTGTTAATAATACCCAAGTTTCACCAGCAACTCTGACTGCACGTCATATGGTCTTACATCAGAGGACTTAGCACCACAGTGATTTGAGGATATCTTAGGGCAGAGTTCATGTCTCTTTAATTTTTTTCATATTTTATCTGAACCATGATATATTTACTCTTTCACCTTAATTATCTATCAACCCCTACTAAAAGCGAGTTCCACAAGACCAAGTATTTTTCATTCACTTAAGTAACCTCATGAATTTATATAGTGCCTGACTTAAAGTGGGTCTTCAATATAGGATGAGCTGAATGAATAAATAAGTCTTCACTTCCCATAATATGCAAGATATGTTTCTACTTGATTTCATTTCCCCCTCTACCCCAGTACTGGGGACGGAACCCAGGGCTTCACATATGCTAAGTAAGTTATCTACTACTCAGTTATATGACCAGGCCTTTTTATTTTTATTTTAAAGAGTAACTCACTAAATTTTCCAGAATGGCCTGAAATCTTCAATCCTCCTGACTCAGCCTCCCTCAGTGTTAATATTACAGGTGGGCGCCACCATCCCCAGGGCTAGGATTATAGGTATGTGCCATATCCCTGGCTTCAAACTGCACTCTGACTCACTGAAACCCACAGGATCCTGTTAAACAACTGTTAGGGCATAAACTTAAAATGTTCCCCCCAACAGTCTCATGTATTTGGAAGGTATCTGGATCATGAGGACTTTATACTCATCCTTAGATTAACCCATTGATGACTTCCTGTTCTGTCAGCAGGTCGGGTCCTATTGGAGGTACAGGTCATGGGGCATGACCCAGGTCTCCCCCTGCCTGCCTGACTGCCATTCAGCACAGAGCTTCCTCCAGGACAGGCTCTTTGCCCTTCTCACAGCCACTGGAATCTCTGAAATGTGAGCAGCTGGGGGTAAAAAAAAACCTCTGCTCTTTAACTTGTGAGTGCGGGGTATTTGGGTATTTTGTTCTAGTGACAAGAAAGTGACTAGGTCAACATCTCCACATAAATGTCTCTAAAGCACCTGAACTCAACATATCTGAATCTAAACTCATTCTCTCTCCCCCAAACTTCCTTCTTCTCTTGTGGCTTATATCAGTAAGCCTGACATCTCTTTCATCCCCATATTTACTCAATCACCAATCCCAATTCAGTACTCCTAACTATTCCAAATGTTGTTACACACAGCACATAACTCCTAGGAGAGATATTCTGAATACTTAAAAGCTAATCAGCAGAAACAGTAGCCATAGGCAGTATAGTACCCAGTAGCTGAAAAGCCATCCTAGTTATTCCCTCTCATGACCCTTCAGAAGTTTTTTTTTTTTTTTTTTTTTTGTTGTTGTTTTTTTGTTTTTTGAGACAGGGTCTCACTCCATAGGCCAGGCTAGCCTCAATCTCACAACAAGCCTCCTGTCTCAGCCTCGCAAGTGCTGGAATTACAGCATGTGCCAGCATGCCCAGCTTATGTGGTACTAGGGAGTCAAACCCACAGCCTTGGGCTTGCTAGGCAAGCTCTCTAACAGCTGAGTTATGATCCTAGCCCTTCTCATTATAAGATAAAGTTTCAAATTTCTTAGTATGGCCAGCATGGCTCAGAAGGATCTGGCACCTGCTACCACTCTAGCCTTCCCCGCCCCCACCCTCACCCTCACCCCCACCCCCACCCTTAGACTCACTCTGTATCCAAGACTGGCTTCAGACTCACAGCAATTACCTGGTTTAGGTGGTGCTGGGGAAGTGAACCCAGGGCCTTGAACTTGCTAGGCAAATGTTCTAACTGCTGAGCTATGCCCCCAGTCCCCTTCTAGTCTTATGTCCAGTAACTCCAGTTTCCTGTCATCTTTCTTTATACAACAACTTTCTTCCCTCCGTTGCCTTTCCACAGAGATCTGCAGTTCTCTAGCTGCACATTAAAATCCCCCAGGGAGCTCTTAAAGTCCGATGCTCAGGTCCCAGACCAGAACAATTAAATCAAATACTCTCTGAGGAAGACCTAATCATGGGTTGTTTTTTCTTTTGAGATATAAAAACATACAATAAAGGCTAAAGGCGTAACTTAGTGGTTAAAGTGCTTGCCTAACATGTGCCAAGACCCTGGGTTCAATTTCCCAGAACCACATGAAAAATTAGATGGGCACAGTGGTGCACACCTGTAAACCCAGCACTTGGGAGGCTACGGCAGAAGGACTGGTGTGAGTTCAAGGCTACTCTGGGCTATGCAGTGAGTTCAGGAGCAGCCTGAACTAACAAAGCAAGACTCTGTCTCCAAATAAATAAATAAACAAACATAAAATCAATTAAGTTTTACCTGTTTATATACTTATGTAAATACCACCAGAATCAAGATATAAAACATGTTCAACAGTCAGGAAGACTCCCTCCCTCTCCAATCAATAGTACTGTGAATACCCACCCACCTGTAGCAAAAATTGATCTTTTAAAAATCTGATCTTTTATCCATAGACAAGTTTTGTCCTTATTGGTGTTTATTTTCTTCATAAAAATGGGACATAGATTTTTAAAAAAAGATACAGGGATAAACAAAAAGATATTCTTACTTTAAGTATCAATGTGTTTCAAAAACAAATGAACTTGGGTAATCACCATCCCAAATAAGACACAAAACATTTCCTTCACCCTAAAATATTCCTACTTCATCTGTCATGGCCAACCTCATTCCCCTCAGCATATTACCACTGATCTAATTTCTATCACTATAAATCAGTTTTGTCTATTATAGAACTTCAAATAAATGGAATCATCAGTACCAACACTTGTGTGTCTGGCTTCTCTTAGAGTGATCTGAGATTCAGCCATGTTACCAAGTGAATCAGCGTTTGTTCTATTTTATCTCTGAGTAGTATTCCACTGGACAGGTATATTGCAATTTGTTGAACCACACACCAGTTCTTGGCTAATACAAAAAAGCAACTACGAAAATGTATACATACATATTTGTGTGAGCATATTTCTTTATTTTCCTTGAGTAAATATCTAGGAGCAGATCTGTTGCTATTCCTATATGACAGAAATGTGTTCAACTTTTTAAGAACTTGTCAAACTGTTTTTCTAAAGTAGAAGCTCCCAACAGTAACATACGGCATGTCCAATTGCTTCATATTCTCTTTTATACTTCATGATACTAATGTGCAGCTCCAGTTGAAACCATTTTTCTCTATGGAAGGGCCTTTATTCTTTCTTAACCTGCAAACTCTTTCCTCAAAGAACTTTCTCTAATCCCACTCTCCCTTCCAAACTGGTGTAAATGTACATTATATATTCTTGGAAGCAACCTATATTTTCCATTTAGAACATCTTTCACAATTGTGACAATCTGCCTAATGCCTGTCTTATCCTCTAAACTGGAAGCTTCACAGAGGCAAGAACCATGATCACTTGCTCATGGCTAATTCTTAGCTCCACTCAACAGCTTGCACCTAGCGAAGTCCCTAGTGCAGCAGCTGGTCTTCAATAAACATTTGTCAAATGAAGACCCAAAAGAACTCGCTGAATGAATAAATTCAAAGAATTCGAATGAATAAACACTGACCTCACTCACAAAAAGCACTAGAATAATGAACACAGTACATGAATTACAAAGAAACAAAGTAAAATACAGCAAAGGAGAGAAAAGACCAGAGCAGCACAAGGCAACACAGTTTAAACACAAGATGGAAGACAGTGGAAGCAGAAGGAAGAAGAATACGCAAAGAAAGTACCAGGACATGAAGCATAACCTGAAATACTAAGAGAAAGTGTTGTTACCAATCTTGCAAAAGCTCCTGACACAGAATGCAAGTAATGGAACTGGGATCATTTATTGTACTCAGACTCTGAATGACAGAGTCACAAGGGCTTTGGAAGGATCGAGAGCCATTGCTCAGGTTACACCTGGAGAAGAAAGCTGAGCCATAAAACGGGGTGTTTTACTTTACACTGACCTCTAAAATAGCAGCAGAACCAGACTGGAAGCCAAACTAAGTTCCTATACCACATCCTGTGGCAGGGCTATGGTTAGGAGGTACACATCCTCCTAGCATTACTCTTATACTCTAAGGCAGGGGTCCCCAAACCCTGAGGCCACAGACCAGTACCAGTCTCTGGTCTTAGCCTGGACAGATGAGAGGTCAGCAGGAGGTGAGCTGGGAGTGAAGCTCCCCCTCCTGTCACATGCTCCTAGTGAGTTCCAGCGCCACTGCTGATCTGACAGGAGGTGGAGCTTCTCTCCTAGTTCCCCCTCCTAGCCCTAGCCACTCTGAAGCTGTCCTCCACAATCACGACATAACAAGTACCCCTTCCCAGTCCTTGGGGGAACAGTCTTCAACAAACAGGTCCCTGGAGTAAAAAAGCTTGGAGACCACTGCGCTAAGGCCAGCAAAACCACAGGGAGGGGAAAGAAGGAGCTGAGGTTCCATTGGGTCTTTTTTGGCTATTAAGGGCAAACAGAAGAATTCCTAACTGAGCTTGTGCCAGTCTCCAAACAGTGGCAGATAGAACTTCCCGGTTTGCCTTAAATTCTCCAGTGTCTAATCCTCAAATAAAAACTACGCAAAGGTCCTTTCTTCTTAGGATTTAGATACAAAGTCACTAAAAAAGGAAGACTTTAGTCCTGGTATACTGTGTTGGGAGGAGCTAGGAGAGCAAAAGAGGATGCGACTGTGAAAACCCATGAAATCTAATCCTCTGCTGGAAGAGAAGAAATCTTTAGCTGTCTCTCCTTAAAGAAGCATTCTCCTACTCCTGTGTTCTACTTCTACCTTCTACCTCCTCTCATTATTTTTTTCTTTAGACTTTGATCTCACAAGAAGACTCCTTACAGAAGAAAATGGTTATACCCCAGTATCCTGCTAGTGATACCAAGCAAGACATGACCTCAGTAATGTGGTCTTATGGCGCAGGAGCCTTTTAACTCTTCTGACTTGCTCTTCTATTTCTCGGTCCCTGGTGGAGCTGCATACTCCTGCTAGACAACCTATTTGCCTTTTTATTTTACACCCTCTTGACTAAATTAAAAGTAGCTGACCTCAGTCCAGTGTCTACATACTGTAACATCCATTTTCATCTTCCTTAACTTGTTTTCTTTTTTTCTTTTTTGAGACAGGGTCTTGCTCTCTGGTCCAGGCAGGTTATAAACTATGTTGCCCAGGCTGGCCTTGAACTCAAGGCAATCCTCCAGCCTCAGCCTCTGGAGTGCTAGGATTACAGGCGTGTACTATCATGCCCAGTTTATGTGGTGCTGGGGAATTAAACTCACAACCCTGAGCTTGCTAGGCAAGTGCTTTAACCATTGAGCTATTTCTCCAGCTCCTCGTTTAACTTGTAAGCAGCTATTTGCTAAAAAGTGAATTAGCTAAACTAGCCAACAGCACTGGGAAATCAAAAAAATAAAACATAAACTTCTCTGTTCCTCCAGGATCCCAATCTGTTCTCACTTCCAAATTACTGACTTATATACTAGATTGCAGAGGTAGCAGATGTGAATCTTTGAATTACTTACTTTTCCTACTGATTATTTTTCTATCTGAAAAAATCAGTAAAGCCCTTAGAAAAACAGTAAAGCCCTATACCAATGTCAGTTGTTCATTTGTCAGTTCTCTATTCTTTCTTTCACCTAGAAATCTTGTTAAACCAATTATATAGCAAGAGAGACCTGATTTTTCTCTGGTGTTCCCCTGTGTCTAGCTAAATACTGGCAACACAATATCCAGTCTAGAAACAACCTGAAAGTTGTACAGAGACTGTAAAGGTTTGCTTTCCCAGCTTTGAGGTCCCACATGCTGTAAGTCTTCATATTCTAAATCTGCCTATGTCAAGAAACAAGACAGCATGAGAGGAATTAAATCAACAAGCAATTATTCAAAAGCCACCCCAAGTTCTCTGACCTGGAGCCTGACCCAAACATTCTTGTGCCCTAGCCAGCATTCGTCAGGGCTTGACACAGCCAAAAAATAATTAGACAGTTCAAGGCAGCTCTCTTTGGGAAAAGTTTCCTACAAGTGTTAGATTGGATACTCTGGGGCCTACCCAGATCAGGGCTTTACACAGTGCCCAAGAGAGATTTCTAACCCCATAAGAGGACTCTACAATGTCGTCTGGTTTAAGAAGGCTGGCTCCAACAATCAGTCACAATAACAGCAGCCCTACATGCACAATGACAAATGCCTTAAAGATACAAATTCCTTAGAATCATCCACACCTCTGCATGGGATAAAAACAATGTGGGTTACAGTTTCTATAGCAATAAGAAGACAACCTCAAACCTCCTAGGACCTGTTGCTGGCTGGCTTTCCAGAGAAAACATTCCTGGGCTCCATAAAAGACCACAAGGAGGAGTTTCTCATTATCTTTCTGTCCCATATAAGTTTCTACTTCAACAATAAAGGACAACTGGTCCCTCCTCTTCTTCTCTTAGGAAGTTAACACCAAGTACATCTGAACAACCTGTCATCAAGATGATTATTCTAAAAAGCAGCTGCAGCTTAAAAGCAGCTCTTCCTTACCGTCTCCCCTGCCTGAGGACTGTCCTGAATAAAGTGTGTTTGAGCCCCAGCGTAGCCCCAGACACCAGTCTTGCTCCCTCACCTCCACAGCCTGATTTGATTTCCTAAGTAAAGGCCATAAGGGCAAGCACATGCTGGTCTACAGAACTTGGTTCAGGCCTCGGCACCACTTGATGAAGTTATAGTTTCCTCACTCATCTCTGTTCTAGTTTTTCTTAAAACTCTTCATACGTCAAGCAGTCAGTATGATTTGGGGAATAGGATCTCATTCTGTAGTCCAGGCTGGTCCTGGACTCAACAAGTAGCCCAAGCTGACCCTGCACTAAACACCAATCCTCCTGTCTCAGTCTCTCAAGCACTGGGATTATAAGCATGTGCCACCACACCTGGCTAATTCTTATGTGGTGCCAGGGAACTGAAGCCAGGATACAGTGTGTGCAAGGTAAATGCTTTAACCACTGAGCTAAACCCCCAGCCAGTTTAATTTTTCAAAATACAAATCTAGCTAGGTAACTCTCCAGTATAAAATCCTCTCTCTCCTTCTCTCCCTCTCTTCCTCTCTCTCTCTCTCACACACACACACATGCACACACAAAACTGTACTTAAATGTTCATAAAAGCTTTATATGTAAGAGCCAAAAACCAAAATCAGTCCACTTGTTCCTCAACAAGTGAATGATTAAACTCAGGTACTAACACACAATGGAATACATTTCATCAATTAAAACAGAAAAGAATTACTAACACACCCCGATAGCTTCCCAGGGAATTATAGTGGAGGTGGGGGGGATTCCAAAAGATTACAGACCATGTGGTTCCATTTATATAACAATTACAGAAGGACAATTTTTTGGAAATGAGTGAGGTACAGTGTCACACACCTATAATCCCAGCTACTCAGGTGGCTGAAACAGCAGGATTACAGGAGTCTACTCTGGGAAATTTAGTGACATCCTGTCTCAAAATAAAGAATAAAAAAGACTGGAGATGTATGTACTCAATGAGAAGGTTCTCAGTTCAATTCCCAGCATACCATGCACCGTGTACACGCATGCAAGCATGCATGCACGCACACGCGCACACACACACACACACACACACATACACACACACACACACACACACATACACACACATACACACACACACACACACACACAAATTAGAAACAGAGGACAGAGAGGTCAGGGTTGAAGAACAGAACAGAAAAAAAAAATGGAAGTAGTTATAAAAGGTCAGGAAGAACCTTACAGTATTGGAACAGAACTTAACACATACACCCACATGAGTGCACATAAAACCAAGGAAATCTGAACAAGATTAGTACATTGTATCAACGTTAGTATCTTGATCCTGACATTAGACCACCCATTTTTTTCCAAAATATTATCTTGGAGGAAACCACAAAGTTTCCCAGTAACTCCTCCATATTATTTCTTAAAGCTGTAAGCAAATCTACAATTACTTTAATTTTTTAAAAAAGCTTTGCTTTAAAAAGAATTCTTCTTCAGAAGGCTCCCAAAGTCCTACAACAGTAACAGCCAACTTATATTCAGTAAAGAATTCCAAAGATGTCCATAAAATAATTGTTGTAGTCTTCAGGAATAGCACAACAGTTAGTGCACTTGCCTAGCAAGCAGGAAGGAGGCCCTGAGTTTGATTCCCCAGTACCATATAAGTGCAAGCCTGTAATCCTAGCACTGGGATGCTGACACAGAGGATTATGGTGAATACCAGACCAGCCTGAATTATACAGTGAGTTCAAGACCAGCCTGGAAAGACCCTGTCTCAAAGAAAAAAAAAATCCACAAAATAAAAAAAAACAATAGTTGTGTTTTCACTATTCATTGGTGGAAAACATAATGGAGGAAGTAATACTGATTAATTAAATTTTCTCAAGGATCCCTTTCAGGCCTTCAAATCCCTAAAGTTGGAACCCATGACCTACACAATGGATATAATGTAGCAAAGTACACACAACTTTTCAAGAGGTGGTCTCTACAAGTTTCCTAGCTTTTTCCTGTACCTTATATTCCCACCATATTAAATTACTATTCAGTTTCATAATCTTCAAGGCTCACTTTTTATCTGTGTATATAATGTTTCCTCTGCCCACAAGATCCTGCCCCATTCTACAACTGACCAATTCCTACTCAAATTTCAATATTCTACTTAGACTTTTTCCTCTTTCCTTTTTAATTAGTAATAACTGTTGCTTAGATAGGCCTCACTGGCCCTTATACTGCTACCACACAAGCTAATTGAGCTTTTTCTAATTTCTCTAACTGCCTTCTCTACATGGACCCCAGGTTTGATCTGAGGCTCCTTCTCTGGGCTGTTTTAGTCTTTGTATATTTTATTCCCTCACAATCTGGACCAATTACTTAAACTCTGTTTCTATGTTTAAAATAAGGAATAAAAATTAGTAGTACTTCATAGGTTATGAGAATTAAGCGAATTACTACATGTTAAGTACTCCAAATAGAGCATGGAGACATGATAAGTATTCAATTATTAGCATATTATTTTGTTGTAATTGTTCATCTAACCACTACACTAAAAGATTAAATAAAGCATGAACCAATGTTTTGCATCCATCTTTAATCTGGCATAAAGTAGATGCTTGGTAAATACTTCAGACAAGAACGAAGAGATCTAAGATCGGGGCTCTAAGACTGGGGCAGGGAGACAGAACACAAGTTAATGGCAGAACTGGGGATTTAACGAATAGAGAACTGTTGTTAAAAGCAGAAGTTAAGTACCGATTGGAGGTAGAAATAAAACAAATATTTCTGGAAGATAAGCACAGAAAGAACCTTACATTACAGATTGAGAACTTAGATGAATAAGCACGATTGAGGAATACAAAGTTATACATATGGTCTAAGTTGGGTCAAGCCATACTCAATTGCTAGGTATGGCTTCTTTGGCTTGTTAATACTGAACTGGAACAACTGCTTAACCTTTGGAGGCACTGTTTCTTCATCTGTAAAAATATAACACAATAATACAAGTTTCTAAGTATTTAAGATTATACTATTGATTAAAGTAAAAAGAAAAAATAAATCTTCTGTATAATCACTGCCTAGAGGAAGAATGAGATCTACACAAAACAAATCTACACAGAACAAAGCATGAGAGCCTAAGAAAAGATAGACATCTACATAGAATTACTCTGCCTCTAGTTCCTCTTGTTTAAAATATTCTGGCCCTTCCAAGCCCAAGAAAAACCCCTCCTGTCACTAGGAAAACTTCTTTAGTCACTGTAGGTCTTTTGAGTCTCCTCTGAGGTCCGAGCACTGAACCAGTGCTGGCATAGGGACTATCTCCTAAGGGTTCTTCTAACCCTAAATCATAACTGAACTCTGCTTCCAGCTGGCCTGTTAGCTCCTGTGGAATGGGACTTCAGTGTCTTTTTCTCTATAAGAATAGTATCAAGTATACTATAATCGTCTAAGAGAGAAAGCATGTCAGAAATTGTGTGAGCACTTCCACATATTATCTCTTTTTCAAGGATGAACATGTCAAGAATTACAGTGAGCACTTCTGCACATTATCTTTTTTTACAACTTTGTCAAGTTAGTACTTTTATTATCTCCAATGTGAGAAAAATGAAGCTCAAGGTCACATAGATGGTTACTTGCCCAAGGTCACACAGATGTTGAAAAACAGGACTAGACTTCCAATGTCTTCAGAATCATGAACACTTTATTAGTTAAATGTTCAGGCTTCTCAGATGCTGAAATTGAACCCTAAGAAAAGAAGTCACTTTGTCTAAGGTCACATTGCTGAGAAGAAAATGTAACCCTGCCTCCAGACTCCCAGATTGTTGCTCATTTTTATCTACCCTGCCACCAGGCTGTGGAGAGAGGACTAAAGTATAACCTGTCAGGGCTGTTACTAAGTGCAAAACCCAAAGGCTGTAAACACAGGAAATGGGTTAGGATGAGGTTCAGAGGGAGCAGCAATCTTTGCCAAGTTAGAAGTGTTCAAGGATTTCCTGTTCACTGCTTAACTGTCAGAGAAATGCTACAGAAACAACGGAAGACGGAAAAAAAGAAACAGAAATACACACACTAAGAATGAAGAGAAAGGCCTACATGTGACTTTATAAATCGGTCAGGCTAACCAAATTACTTGTTTTGCAAGTGAGAAAAAAACCTAAGACACCCCGCCCCAAAAAGGAAGGTATTATAATTTGTTCAAACTCAAATACAGAATTTGATTCTTAGAAACCATTTACTTGATTCAAATCCTTTATTTTAATTATGAAAAGCATGAGGCACAGGAAGGGTAAGACCCTTGTCTAAGGTCATACAGACAGTGACAGAGCCACCAATGGAACTCAAGCCTTCTACCTCACAGGCCAGTATAGTATGCTTTCCAGAGCAGAGTGAAGCAGACTTGATTTACCTGGAATGATGCCAGCGTTGGCCCTGGGAAAAGTACAGCAGGTAAAGGAACTAAATATAAGCAGAATATGTTAATTGCTAATGAAGAATGACAAGGGACCAACAGCCAGCTCTAAAGGCACCAAATAAAAGTACTTCTGGTTGCTTAAGACACTGAGACAACTATGAAGCGGAGAAATATTTCAGCTCTTTTAGGAACTTAGACTTCAAGGAAGAACACACAGGGAAAGCAGATAAAAAGGGCTAAAAATTTTCATAATAATCCTAATGTATTGCTTCCTTCTCTTAACCTAGGCCACATGTATAGAAAACACCACTTCACAGGCATCTCTGGGTTCTGCAGACCACTGCATAGGTCATACAGAAGCCAGCAGATTGCTTAGCCCCACATGTCACACAGCTGGCGGGTATGACAGAAAATGACACTTACTCATTGCCTTCAAAAATAACTAACTCTCATACCAACCTTGTAAGGTAAGGGTTAGAACTCCTATCTAGCACATAAACTAGAGTTAAGAGAATACAAGTCTTTTGATCATAGTCATAAAGTTAGTATTGTATATGACAGATCTAGTATTCAAATATACACTCTTATTCAAGAACTTCTTACCAAGTACCTGTTATATCAACAAAGTGCTAAGGACAGGAAAGACAATAATAAAATAGAACTAGTCCCTAGCCTAAAGGAGTTCCACTCAGGGAAGAGACAAGTGAACAGTAATAATTATTCTGACAATAAACAACGTTTCTGAATGCTGAGTATATGCCAGGCACTATTCTGAACTCTCTCTATTGCCCCATTTGATACTCACAAAACCCAAGTGAAGTAATTACTATTGTTTTCCTCACAGGAAACTTAGGAACAGAGATTGAGCAACTTGCTTAGAATACAGAGCCAGCAAATTAAGGGTTCAAAACCAGACTACTTAACTCCAGAGACTGTATTCTTTTTTTAAAATAAAATTTGAACCCAGAGCTTTCATACTAAGCTACATTCCCAGCTCTTTTTGTCTTTTGTTCTGTTTCATTCTTCCTTTCTTTTTCCTTCCTTTCTCTTTCTTTCTCTCTCCTTCCTTCCTTCCTTCCTTCCTGAATTAATGAATGAATGAATGAAACAGAGTCTTGCTGAGCTTAGTATCTTCCTGCCTTAGCCTCATAGACTGCTGGGATTTCAGGCATGCACCACCATATCCAGCAGAGCCTGTATTCCAATAGCTACTTTCCAACTGACAGTGGCAAGACAGCCTGAGGAGAGCACTGAGAGAAGGAAGTCACAATCTGTGGAGAGCTTGGCAGGAACAAATGGTTTTTCTGGGTCACGTATATTATACAGTAAGGAGTGACTATGTAGAAAAGCGGGAAATAACAGAAAGGTCAGAGGAAACAGCATCCAGGACCAGGCTGCTGCAGGTTATTCCTCCAGATACAGGATGACAAAAATGATTTCTTAAAAAATAGAATGGTAACCAGAGTCACTACACCCCTCCTGTGCTAATCATGGTGCCATCACTCTGTCCTGCAGTTTCACATCTAGCATCTCACCAGTCTTCAATACTATAGTCCAAGAAGTGAGGCAAAGCAGAAATTCCTGATGTCATTTGACAAATGAAGAAAATGAAGCCCACAGAACAACAATCAATGGTTTGTGTCCTAGGTGACACAGTAAATTAGAAGCAGTAGGTAGTTTCTTGGTTTCTTCCCTTTCTACCAAGCCAGAAAAATCCAAAGCATGGTAAAAAACCAACAACAACAACAAAACACACACACACACACACACACACACACACAGAGAGAGAGAGAGAGAGAGAGAGAGAGAGAGAGAGAGAGAGAGAGAGAGAGAAACACCAACACTATGACACTGAGAAAGCGTTTAAAGCTTTAGGTTTTAGTACCACTCTCTTTTCATCTTAGCACGCATCCACCTCTAAGTCCCCCTCCATTCTCTACACAAACACATTGAGTTCTGGCTGCTTAAAAATACCAGCGTGGGCTCCCTTGGTGTCTCCAGAGGTCAGTGATTCAATCAATGAGTTCATCAGCCACGAAGCCTTGGCTACCACCACAAGCCATGTCCTCAGGGAAACATTCCCCTCCATCAGCTTGTTCACAGCATACAGAACTTTAAATGGCAATTAAAGAAAAGAGGAATGCTAAAAAAAAAGGAAAGCCAGGAGTAATGCTCCCTGATAAGAAAACATTTTGTATTATCTTAAGTCTGAAAAGAAGAGACAAAATGTGACCCTAGCCTAAAATCCACCCACCAAATCAATTTGGTTGGGATCTTAAGTTCCTAACAAGAAAGAAAAGTACTAAAAATCCATCATGAACCCATCTATCAATCATTCTTCTTTATCAATGTCATTTGTAGACAATCCATATTAGGTTCTTGAGCTACACATAATTTTGAAAGAAATCGCTGTCTTCAAAAAGCTAAGCTTGTAGTTTGTGCTTCATTGTAGACATGCCACCTTTTGATTAATTCTGTCTGTATCATATATGTGAATTTTGTGTATATAAGTGATTAATTTGGCTAGGTATAGATGCACATGACTATAATCCCAGCACTCTAGGAAGCTAAAGGAGGAGGATCACTAATTCAAGCCCAGCCTGGGCAACTGGGCAATTTAGTAAGACCTGTTTTTTTTTAATAAAAAATAAAAATGGATTGGGGGTGTAGCTCAGCATGAACACACCAGGTTAAATCCCAAGTATTGAAAAAATAGAAGTGATAATTTTTTTCTTCAAGCCTCAGTGTTAAACTGCATGAGAAATATGGCTAAGAAGAATGAATGGGAAGTTATAGTTTATTTGTTCCTTGGTACATTTTCCTGTCTATCCTAGAATATTTTTATAGAAATATGAATTAGCCTGTGGCTCTTTGGAAAAAAGCTATGTTCAGCAATAATCTTTTTCAAATTAAAGCACAAGAGCTTTACCAGGAAAAAGAAAAAAAAAGATTGCCAACTTACTGCCTTTACCACTTAGTAGGGAAGATAAGCAATCACGAGTATTAAAAACAAATAACAACAACAAAAAAAAAAACCCAAGCTACAATCAAGGGATAAATCAGGTTCTGTGGAAGCACCATCACTAAATCTCCCTTAGAGCGGAAGGAAAGCCTCCCCATAAAAAACGTCCTTGGAGCTTGTCTTCAAGAACATGGTACATCGAGATGGTAGAGGGCTGAGTCTGTACAGACAGGGTAAGAGCTGTCTCCAAAGGCAAACTAAATGGTCCCAGGCTCCTAGTGGAGGATTTTTCTTGGGGTTAAATATATGATACAGGTAGGTCTGGATATAGCTCAGTTGTTTGTCCAGTATAAACAAAGCCTTGAGTTCAATCCTCCATACAGGAAAAAAGGAAAAAGAACTGAAGAGAAGACAAGACAAGACAAGAGAAAACAAGAGAAGACAAGAAAAGAGATGAGATGAACGAGACAAGACAAATGTTACAGGCTAAAGATGTAGCTCAGTGGTAAAGTCCTTACCTAACATGAGAGAGGCAGCGAGAACTCAATCTCTAGCACTGAGCGGGAAAAAAAGATGGATGCTACAGCCCTGGATGCTTAAGCACTCATATCCTTCTGGAGTATCTTCTTCTTTAAAAAGTCCATCAAAGTCTATTAATAAACCTAGCTCTATCTTGTACTCAAGCAGACCCAAAACTCTAGGTTTAAGTTTGTGACTATTCAAGAAGGTTCTTTATCTTTTCCTCAAACATTTTTGTTTCCTGCTTTGCAAACTGGTTTTCACAGCTGCCAGGGCCACTTTATCTCAAAAAGAAGTCTGCTGGTAAATACCACTAACCAACGACCTTAAAACTTGAGATTTGAAGCAAACCAAAATGAGAAATGACCTAGTACAAATGCAACCTTTTAAAGTTCTAACCCTGAGCTGGCCAAAGACAAAAAATAAAAAGTCCTTTAATACTTAACAAATACAGAGCAAAGCAAACAACTAATACCAAACCACAGTCCATTCAGGGGATGTCCAAAATCCATTAGTCCCTGCCACCCTACCATCACCAAACTCATATCCTGGTTGGCCCAGCTTAAGCACACAGCACAGAACCCTGGAAAGAAGGACAGAGCAACAAGTTTTCAGGCTGTCTCCTTGATTATTTAAAGGGAGGAGGGTAAGCTGTTTATGAGGTACCCTTCACAACCCAATCCTATGCCCAGAAAATGCCAGCTCATCCTGGCTTTTCTGGCACCTGAAAACCTGCAAAGGACCTGGAAATATGCCATTCAGGCACTACAGACCACTTATCCCAAGAAATGGAGCTACTCATTCCATTTACATGGTGAGACTGCCACCAGTGGTCTAGATACTACACAGCACATCTCTGCAGAGCTTACTGGAATAGAGAAGCTGGGTTGAAGTTCTCATTTGGCTACTAACTGCATCACATACTATAAATCTTATTACCTCCCTGCGGTGTTCCCTGCTAATCAAAACCTACTCTCCTTCAAGCCCAATCTACATAATGCCTCCTCCAAAGCAACCACTCTGCATCCTACAGGCCTCAGTGATCACTATCTGTATTTGAATATTTTACTTACTTAAAAATATGTACACATGCTTTTCTTGTGGTGGCACTGTTTGCTATAGTCCTGCTGCATTTTATTTAATGAAACTTAAGTTCTTTGACAAGGTTCTCTAAGTCCTGTACATCTACCACATCTACTGACTTATAACCCTTCCAAGAATCACCTTCAAATACAATGTGCTTAAACTTCTATAATCTATGACAACACAGACATGAAACTCAGGCCAATCTTCTCTCTCTCTCTCTCTCTCTCTCTCTCTCTCTCCCTCCCTCCCTCCCTCCCTCCCTCCCTCTCTCTCTGCAAGGTATCACTCTGTAGTCTGGGCTGTTTCTGAACTATGTAGCCCAGGCTGGCCTTGAGTTCATGGCAATCCTCCTGCCTCAGCCTCCCAAGTACTGGGATTCCAGGCATACCACATCAGGACCAGCTTATGTGGTGCTGATGAATCAAACCCAGGGCCTTGTGCTTCTAGGCAGGAGTTTTAACCGCTGTGCTATTCCTCCTAATTCTTCCTGAACTTCCTGATTAGATGTTTTGTTTAATCCCACTATATGCAGGCTTTATCTTGCCCAACATTCTAATGACTATTCATTACTTATAACCAAGGTCTCCAAACTGCAGATGTCCATCTCTCAGTTAGTGGAACATTTTTTGTTTTATTTGATTATCAGAGTTCATCAGAAAAGAAATGCATTGTTTGATTAAAAGTTTTCTTTCATCTAAATAGTAATGACAACATTTATAGCACCATAAATTTAAGTAGCATTCTGTGTCAGGACTATCCTAAGCACTGTGTATGTTTTACCTCATCGATCCTCTGTTAACTTTTGTCATCTACATTCTTCAAATCAAATAACTGAGTTGAAGCTGGAGGCATAGCTTAGCAGTTAGAGCAGTGGCATATCAAGCATTAATGCCCTAGGTTCAATTCCCCAACATACCACATAAGCTTGGTGTGCTAACACACACTCAGAGGCTGAGAAAGGAGGACTGCTGTGAGTTCAAGATCAGCCTGGGCTACAAAGTGAGTTCAAGACCAGCCTGGACTACAGAGCGAGACTCTATCTAAAGATAAAAAAAACCTGAGGCATGAAGAAGTAAACATAATGGGTTTAGAGACATTCTCCCTTTACACACCAAGCTTTAGCTAACAGTACACTACAGAGAACAAGAAAGCCTTTTTTATATACATATATATGTGTGTGTTGCCTAAAAACTCCTGTCATAAAACACTTCTTTTAAATAGAGTCCAGGGGCTGGAAGAATGGCTCAGTAGTTAAAGCACTTGCCTAGCAAGTGCTAAGTCAAGCTCTAAGTACCTGAGTTTTGATTCCCCAGCACCACATAAGCCTGGCATGGTGGCACACACCTGTAATCCTAACATTCAGGAGGCTGAGGTAGGAGGATTGCCCTTAGTCCAAGGCCAGCCTGGGCTCCATAGTGAGTTCAGGACCAGCTTGGGCTACAGGGCGAGACCATGTCTCAAAAAAAAAATATATATATATACATATATATATATATATATATATATATAGTAAAAAATAAAAAAATAGAGTCCAAACTTCTGGTTCTAACTTTTATTTCCACTGCTTCTTCCACATATGCTCACCTTCCACCATGATGGCACACTACAGGGCATGCCTTTCCAATCACAGCCTGCCATCTTTGCTTTACCCTGAAGCACTAAGTCAACCTTCCAGATCTAGTTCTTCCAGGAAGGCTCCATGAAAAAGGGGCAAGGCAGGGAATTTACCAATGGCTTTCTGCCTTTCATGCATCCGCTACTGTGGTAGTGCTTTAGTACATGATCTAATTTAATCCTTACAACTCTGTGATGTTGCTATCACCCTCATTTCATGGGTAAAGAGAAAGTAGTTCAGAATTTTACCAACTTATCAACAACTCACAGCTCTAAAGCATATGCCCTAAGCCCCATACGACTTATTTCTCACATTTAAGAACTTACTTCCAGGTAGGTACACAATTAAATTTTACATTTTGTTAAAAACTGTCTCAAACTGTTTTCTTAGGTACACATGTCTTACCTTCCCAGCTGGACTCTGAGCCCTTCCCTCTTTACCCTAAGGCATTCTCCTATAATAACACATAGTGAGGTACACTCTGGCTGCAGAGTTCAAACAAGCCAAACTGTAAGATCTGAGCTCAGCTAGGAGAGAAAACTGTCGTGTTCTGAGTAAAGCTGCTAAACAGCTGTGTCTTAACCATATAAAACAATTACCTAATTTCTTTTAGAGTTAAGGAAAAAGCTCTCTTAACCCAGAAAATCACACAGTGAAGTCTATGAGTCATTCTTGTCAGCAATGATATGAAGATTCCAGAAAACAAGTAACAAAAAAAGAATTACAGTGGGTGGAGTGGTTTTTTTCCCCTTCCCACTCAGCAGGGAACACAACTGAAATGATGATCTCTAGTGAGTGCATACATCTTCAGCTACAGAACGAAGGGGAATCCCAAAGAGAAGGTCAACAGAAGACAGCCCATCTGAAAGGTGCTCATGGAAAGCCCCCAGGAGGCTCAGAATAATACAAGAGAAAAATTACTAGCTAAGGAAACACAAAATCTAGATTCTAGATCTGAGTCATTCATTTATTCCACAAATATTAATTGAAGCACAAAAGATACCAACCTAGTGTGCCCCAAAGGTCATCATATATTAAAAAATTAAAAAGATAAAATATAAAAATATATTTGCTCCAAATTAATGTGTCATCATAGTAAAAGTAAAACCTGTGCTATGAGAAAAATGATGCATGAAGTAAGTTCAATATACGGGGTGCCCCAAAAGTCGCCACACATAAGAAAAATTAACATATTTGGGGGACACCTTACAGTATGGAATCTGAACAGATAAATTAACTTCTTTGGACCTCAACTTTTTCATACCTAAAAGTGGCCTTTGTAATAAGTTGTTTCTTATGTGGTACTAAAAGAGCAAAACACTAATAACACTGTACACAAAGAATACAGCTGTTTCTTTAATTGAGGCAAAATACATGTATCATAAAAGAAGCTGTCTTTTATATCGCTATTTCATTGGCCTAAGAGGAATGCAGTAGTTGGAAGAAATGTGGATGAGAACCCTGGCAACCTCAACTGTGTCACAGTCACCCACTTTTCTGACCCCACTATTGGACCTACAAATTTCCAGGAATCCCAGCACTAAGTCAGTTCTAGAATTTTCATATTGGAAAGGCCTAAAAGAAAACATAGAGGTCAGAAGCTCTTTAGAGGCCAACTGATCCTAATTTATAATTTTAATTTATCCTCACCCTCATATCTCTCTTCCTGCTTATATAACCTCATGATCATGATGGCACCACCTATGTGCATAAACTACTGTAGATTATCTAATTTCAATAACTATGTTTAGTTTCCTCCTTACTCCCTTTAGTTTTTTTTTTTAAATTCTTACCTAAACACTCTAGTTATGGTAACATATAAAAGTTCTTGTACCCAATTCGGAACCAAACATCATGAGATGGCAGGACATTGCTGAAGTTTGCACAGTAGAAGTGAAAATAAAGAGTAACAGCTCCTTCCCTCTACAAATACAGGAATGTCAAGATCTAGGCTCAGGCTGCATGGTCCAGTTGCCCCTTCTCTAAACCTCTAATGCTAAACTTAGTCCTTTTGGACAGAGGACTCAATAAGAAATTCAGAACTCCTGCCTAGCATGCATGAGGCCCTAGGTCCAATCCTCCATATCATAGAGGGAAGGAGTGGAGGGAGGGAGAAGAAGAGGAAAAACAAAAGGGAGAGAGCAAGCAAGCATCTCTTCCAGTGGCCCCAGGCTAGTAGCCTCAGCTCAAACAGTTATAATGTCATCGATTCATATCTGAGTAATCTACTCCAGTACTAGAAATTTCTAGTAGTTTGAAAAATCGCCCATGTATCCTAGGGCACCAAATTAAAAAAAAATTAAAGTTTTAAAGTTTTCAGCCTCCTCTTAGAAACATCAAGGCAGACCACTGCCCTTGAGGAGCCCTTTTCTAATCATAAAATATTAGGCAGATTGGCACATACTGCCCTTGGGAGAAGGATATCTTGGAATCCTTTGTGCCTTGGCAAAGATTGTTCCCAACATCCCTGGTATGCAAAGCTGAGGAAAATGAATACAAATGTACACAGGGTCCAAAGCCCTCCTACAGACAGAGATTGAAATTCTGATCCCTTAACTTTTGAAGTTCAATGCTACTAGAAAACCTCTGACCATGATCCTAAGTGAGGTTAAAGGTCAGAGAGGACAATAATAGTCAACAGGAAGAGCTCACACTGAGGTAAAAAAAAAATAGTATGAATGAATGTTTTAAGCACAAAACTGTAACCAACATTATCACAAGAGAAGGATGATCGTAGAATTAGGTTATGTATGTGTGTGTTACTGGGGATCCAACCCAGGGGTACTCTACCAGTGAGCTACATTAAAAACCCTTCCTTTTTTTTTTTTTAATTTTGAGACAGGGTCTCACGAAATAGGCCAGGCTGGACACAAACTTGCAATCCTCCTGCCAGAGCCTCACAAGCATCTGAGATTATAGGCAGATATCACCATGTCCAGCTTGGTTCTGGAATTAGAATGTAGTTGAAGTTTGAAACAATTCTAGATTCAATCAATTGGAAATTGTGTAGGTTCTAATAAATAAACTTATGTACACATACACATATAAACCCATACTCAAGCATAATGGGCCCTAGACCAACAGTAACACCAAAGGAGTATGATCATCTTTCTTCACAGAACTACTACAACGGCAGAACCCAGTTGTTGGCTACACTAAATAAGGAAAACGTATACTGTGAGAAATCCATTTTTAAAAGTTGTACTATGCAGCACCAACAGATGCTAAAAATGGAATCAACTAGCAAACTAGTAAGATTCTTTAATTCTCTATCTGGAGCTAAGTCTGACTCCTTTGAACTGAATACACCCTTAGAGTTCTTGATTACTTAAGGAAGAAAAAAGGAAAGACAAATGCCTCAAGGGAAACATACTAAATTTCCATATAATCTCATACTCATTCAAGAGATAAATTTTAATACTGAAAGGAGATCTGGACTTAACTGTACACCAAGCTGATAAAGTATGTCATATCCACTGTATTTCAATTTTTCCAAAATATATTATACCACCCTCACCCACTGGGCTTTAATTATATCTTCTAGAACCACAAATAAAAATAACTTAGCTTTCTCTTCTTAAGGAAAGCCTTTCAAGGATATGAAGATGTGGATTACATTTTCTCTTCAGGGCACACAACCCTGGCCACTCCAACCCCTCCTCAAACAAACTGATTTCAAGGCTTCCTTCCATGTGGCTGCCCCATTTACATATGCTTTAGTCTGCCCACATTGGCCTTATAACACTAAGTACAGAAATGAGTGAGGCCTGCTACTGAGATCACTCTCTGAACACAAGACTACCATCTCTGCACATCCTCTAAACATCCACAGTCATGTAAGCCTAGGAACAAGTCCCCTTTTCAGATATTACATCATACTGATGGTGTCATTCTGAAGCTCTGTAGTCCATCCCATTTTTCATAGGCCTGATGAAACAAAAACTGGACAGAAGGTAAGTAGCTTGGCCTGATTGTGTTCCTGGAATTTGAGAGATACTGAGGTAACTGTTCCATTCCTCTTATTTCTCCACTGTATACCCCTGGACCTTTTGCTCCCCAGGACTCTCTTTAATGCTCAAGAGTGTAAAACTATGTCATCTTACTCTTTAATGTATAATACTCTTCTTAAAAGTATAAAAGGCAAAGGCTGAACCACAGACAAAGAGACAAAAGGCAGCATAGGGCGGTAGTTAGGAATATAGGTTTGGATTCAGGTGCAGTGGTGTATATCTGCAGTCCCAACTAATCAGGAGGCTGAGATAGGAGGCCACTAACCCTAGAGGCTAGCAGGGCAACATAGCAAGACTCTATCTTTAAAACAAAAATAAATTGGAGGAGGCTGGGATGATGGCTCAGCAGTTACAGCACGTGCCTAGCAAGCACAAGGCCCTAAATTCAGTTCCCCAGCAGCACAGAAGCCGGGTGTGGTGATGCACACCTCTATCCCAGCTCATAAGAAGCCAAAGCAGGAGGACTGCCCTAAGTTTGAGGCCAGCCTGGGCTACTTAGTGAGTTTAGGACCAGCATGGACTACAGAGCAAGACCTTCTCTCTCTGTCTCTGTCTCCGTCTCTGTCTCTTTCTCTCTCTCGCTCTCTCTCTCTCTCTCTCTCTCTCTCTCTCTCTCTCTCTCACACACACACACACACACACACACACACACACACACACACACACACAATTTGAAACCAGACTGTATGGACTCTGAACTCATACAGTCTGGTTTCAAATCCTAATTGCTTTTTTTCTTGTTTGTTTTTTCAGTAGTGGGGACTGAACCCAAGGCCTTCACTCTGAACTACATTTCTTACCTTTCTTACTGTTTATTTGAGACAGCATCTTGCTAAGTTCTTAAGTTGTCCAGGCTGGGCTCAAACTTACAATCCTCCTATCCCAGCCTCCCAGAGTGCTGGGATTACAGGACTATGCCACTGGGCCTAGCTCAAATCCCAGTTCTATTACTTATCACTTCATGGGATGTTGGCCAAGTCACTTAACGTCTCTGTGCCTTGGGTTTTCTTTTATAGAATGAAGACCGTAATAGTACCTACTGGTGGAAATTTCTGTATCTTGATTGCAGGAGGGAGGTTACACAGGTGTATATATTTGCCAAACTCAAACTGAGCAAATAAAATGAGGACATTTTATTATATGTAAATTATACCTCAGTGAAGTTAATTTGAAAAGTTAACATAATTATAATAACTACTCATGAAGAAATGTGTAGATTAAAATAATTACACAGTACCAAAAATAGTTCCAGAAAAAAAAGTAAGAATTCAACAAATGCTTTCTATTTGTAATGGTACAAATAATTCCTGCATTCTATAATTTTGCCTGGAAGTGAAGAAGGAGCCTAAAGGCATCCTCAACTAGCCCAGGTGTGATATTTTCCCAGAAATTTTACTACAGGCCTAGCTTTTACCAGATACACCCAGTGTTCCAAACCATGTCTCTTCCATGTTCCAGCCAAGGTTGCATTTAATACTGAGTATTATCATCAAGACAAATAGGGAAGGACCTGCTTTCATCAGCCTTCTCCTGCTTTAAATAGTGAGGTCTTCCCAGATCAACTCTGGGGGGTTTTTTTTGTTGTTGTTGTTTTTTGTTTCTTCATGTTCTTCCTCTCCCAATAATTAGCTTTTTTTTTTTTTTGTAATGGTACTAGGGATTGAACCTCGTACCTTCACACTGAACTAGCTACCTCCCTTGTCCATTTTTTTAATTTTTGACTTTGAGATAGGGTCTTGCAAACGTGCTAAGTTGCTCAGGCTGAGCTAGAACTTGCAGACCTTTGATCTCAGTTTTCCAAATGTATTCCTTTTATTAGTATTTACTTGTGATACAAAATAATTACATTCAACTTGAGGAATCAGTGCACATACATTATCATATCTTGATCATTTTTATGTCCCTTCCCCTTTTGTCACTGCCCCATTCTCTTTCCCTCTCCACAAACTAACTCTATCAGCCCATTTTCTACCATCAGTCTTTTATTTTTCTCTTTTACTTATTTATTATTTGGTTTTCTCATATTATAGAAACCATACAATGTGTAACCTCCTATATCTGATTCATTCTACTAAGTATAATGGCCTCAACATGCAACCATTTTCCTACAAACGACACAAATTTATCTTTACAATAGAGTAGAATTCCATTGTGTATATATATATCTCATTTTTTTATCCAATCATCTGTAGAAGGACATATTGGCTGCTTCCAAGATTTACCTACTGTAAGTTGTTGAGCTGCTATAAACATGAGTATATATGTATAATTGTTGTATGATACCTTTAACTCTTTTGGAAAGATACTGAGAGGAGGTATAACTAGGTCACATAGAATACCTATTTTCAGGATTTTGCTTTTTGGGACAGAGCCTTGCCCTTTAGTACAGACTGATCCCAAACTCACTATGTAGCCCAGGCGGGCCTCAATCTCACAGCAATTCTCCTGCCTCAGCCTCCTGAGTATGGGGACTACCGACATGTCCCACCATGCTCAGCTTATACAGTGTTGACAAATCAAACTCAGAGATCTGAACTTGCTAGACAAGCACTTTAACTTCTGTGCTAGTCCTCTACTCCCTATACTGCTTTCCAGAATGGTTCTATTTGTTCCCTTTCCCCAACAACCTCATCAGCATTTGTTGCTTCTGAATTCTTGATAATAGACATTCTTATTAGGGTAAGATGAAACCTCAGTGTTGTTTTGATTTATATTTTTCTAATGGCTAAAGATACCAAACACTTTTTATGTATTTATTGGCCATTTTACTTTTTCCAAGAACTGTCTCTTCATTTCAATTGCCCATTTAACTGATTGGATCTTTCATTTTTGGGAGTCTAATTTTTTAAGTTCTTTATATATTTTAGGTACTAGCCCTCTGTCTGAAGAACAGCTGGCAAAAACTTTTCCCATTATGCTGGTTCTCTCTTCACTCTGTTGACTGTTTCTTTTGCTGCACAGAAGTGTTTTAATATTATGCAATCCCTTTTCTTGTGATATTGAAGATGAAACCCAGGACCTTCACACTGAGCTACATCCCCAGCCCCAGCCCCAAATTTTTCAATTTTAAGACAGGGTCTCCCTAAGTTGCTATGTTGCCCATATTGAGCTCAAACTTGCAATCCTCCAGCCTTAACCTCCCATTACATTGGGATTAAAGGCCTGCACCAACCAGGCCTGGTTTCAGATTCCCTAAATATTTCTTGAATGTCTCTTGTGCCCAGATATACTGGACCTAGGGAGTAACAGAAAGAAAAGATACCAGGTTTCCTGCTCAACTCATATTTACCAACTTCACAATCTACAGGAATCACAATCGAAAGAAACTGGTATCAGAAGCAGCAAGGTACAGTGAAGGGAGCACCTTGCAGAGTTGGAAGACCAGTGTTGAGCCTCTGTTGAAACTAAGCACACGATCGTGGCCTAGTCTTATGCCCACTGTGAACTTTCTCCATCTTTAAAATGATGGGATAAAGACAATCTAAGCCTGTGGCCTGACAATAGTAGAAAAACAAGTCTAAGGTAAATTGCTTCCAAGTCTCAGCCCTATGACAAATCTCAGGGGAAGACAAGTGAGCCAAAACTGATTCTATCTTGGATCCAGAATGCAATACAGTCAGTGTCTCATTGCTGCAGCTGAAACCTAATGGCACTAGCATGGAGAGGAGCTCCTTTGCAGCTGCTGTTACAGGGAACAGGTTCATTTCCATTTTCTCACCTTGCACTGCCCCACTGGGACAAACCTGTGAACCAAGGATCAGAAGGCCAAGAGAGACTCATTCCTGGCATTTCCTCCCTCCTCATTCCCTGGGTCAGACCCAAGAGCTTAGAAGAGCATCATGAGGTGAAGGGCATGGTAAGGCACAGCAGGCAAAGATGACATCTGTGCTCTGCTGTCCCTAAAAGTGAGAGATTGTAACGCATGCTGAAAGGGCTACCGAACCTTGAACGTACACAATACAATGAATTAGAGAGGAGAATCTTTTCAGCGTATGGATTTTAGGACAGTTGGATACAAACAACTGCTTCTAGCTTAGGCATCAGTACATGGATGTGCGATGTTCTGTGAACTGAATTGCTCAGCTCAATAATCATCTACAATCTAGTGTCCCTCAGACTTTGTACTTCTTAAAGATAGATGAAACTAACTCAGCCTTTTGCAGTGTCCCTTCCCAGTACAGGGGACTGAACACAGACATGCTGAACTACATTTCAAGGCCCTTTTTATTTTTTTATTCTGAGAAAGGGTCTTGCTAAATTCCTCTAATTGGCCTCCAATTTATAATCTTCCTGCCTCAACCTCCTAAGTAGCTTAGATTATAGGCATGTGCCACTGTGCCCAACAGCCTATTGTCCTTACCAGGTACAATGTGTGGACAGGAGAACAGAAAGTTAAATATAACCAAAGGCTTGTCTAAAGTGCTATGGAGGGATAAAAGCAGGTGTGCCTACCTCCACAGAAAGAAGAGATCAAAGATGAGGTCACTAAGAATGTGAGATGCAAATTGGGTCCTGAAGGAGCAGGTACACATGGGGTAGAGAAGATGGGAAGGATATTCCTGGCAGAGGAAACAGAAAATACACAGACTTCAGATATGAAAAAGATTCTCATGCTTCAGAATAGCAAATGGGGAGAGCTGAAACACAATGTGGTGAATGTGGCACCTTGTATTATTTAGAACTCTACTTCTCAAGCAGGACTGCAAAGCCCCCAAGAGAAGAAAAAATATGAAAAGCAAGTAAGGCACAACCAAAACACCCCATTTCCTTTGCCACCTTGCCTCAGACTCTGCCTTACACAGACACATCCTTCTACCACCACACACACCTCTCCTGGTAACTCTGGCAAGAAATAAATAGCTAAGGTCAGTAGCACTGTAAACTCTAGTCGAAGAGGCAAGCCCTGTACTGAAAGAGAAAAGAGGAGAACCACAGGTTCCTACATGAGTGTCATTCAGTGCAAATTTACAAAGATCTAACCAACTATAGGAGTGATGTAATTTAGAGCAGTAGAGGGAATTTCTTCTCACCACCCAAGCCCAACTTCAAGGTCTTTTTCAATGAAACTCATCTCTCACGAGCCATCCCTAGCAACCAGCTAACAGGGCACACTGTGGAAGCTGGAGGAAAAATGACAGCACAGCAAATGTAGCCCTAAGTTACTTTTTTTTTTTTTTTTTTTTTTGAGACAGGGTCTTGCTCTGTAGCCCGGGCTGGTCCTGAACTCACTATGTAGCCCAGGCTGGCCTTGGGCTCACGGCAATCCACCTGGCTCAAGCCTCCCAAGTGCTGGGATTACAGGCATGTGCCACCACGCCTGGCTTATGTGGTGCTGGGGAAGCAAATTCGGGTACGTAACACTTGACTTAGCGCTTGTTAGACAAACACTTTAACCACTGAGCCATTCCTCCAGCACCCTAACTTACTCTTTAAAAATGACTCCAGTTATACTACTCTGAAATAAAGGAAGATAAATTTAAGTCATTTGTAGGAAAATGGATGCACCTTGAAACCATTATTCTAAGTACAATAAATCAGATACAGAGGGTTAAATATCACTTGGTTTCTTTATATGAGAAACACAAAATATAAGTAAAAGATCAAAATAAAAGATGCTAGAAAACTGGGAGGTAGATTTGGTGGTGATAGGAAGGAAGTCTGGGGTAAATGGAAAATGGGACGGTGGGAAGAGGAAAGGGAAACAAAGATGATTAAGATGCAATACGCACATGCACCAATTCCCCAAGTTGAATGTAATTATTATGTATCACAACTATATACCAATAAAAAGAATAATTTTGGAAAAATGACTCCAGATATAGTTAGACTGTTTCTTCATGCTGAACACAAAAATTTTAGATGGAAAAAAAGACTTCATTATCTTCTAAGTAGGACATACTCCTGCAAGTTAGTTACTCTGAGAATCCTTAAGTTACTGACACAGGCAGACCAGGCAGATAAGGTGAGGTAGAGAAGGCCAAAGAAGCCATGGAAACAAGATGTCACACAGGATCTGAAGTCTGTAACTACACTGGAAAGCAGCTGGAGTGTAAGAAAAGCATGGCTTTTTATAAATCTCAGCTCTATTCTCAACTCACGCCTTACTGACTTGGATCACTGAACTTTAATCTCTTCCTTTGTTAATGAGAATAACAACAGTATTAAATCACAGGGCACTGTCGAAAGTACTGAAGACTAAAAACCACCTAACCTGGGATACCCAGTACTTAAATAATTCTGCTTTTTTTCTCTTTAATGAAGGCAACAATATTACACTGTTGCTTCCATGGCCTGTGTGAATGGCACACCCTATACCCACACAACACACTCAGCCCAACTAACCACTAAGAATTCTGCCATTCCTATCGAAACTCAAAAAAATAGAATACAACTTGAGATGTATTCAAAACAATAGATGCGTCAGAGACCAATAATCAATTATAATAACAAATATGAGACACCAGGAGACAGAGTGCTCTGAAAACTTCATCTCAGCCCAAAAACTTGTTCAGTATTTTTGTGGGGCAAAATAAATTTCTGATCATTACTTTCAAATCTGTAACGTAAGATTATCTTTGTCCATTCAGTTTGCTAAAACAAAAGTATCACAGGCAGGGTGTCATATACACAAGCTGTCATCTCTCACAATAATGGAGGCTTTAAAGTCCACGATTACAGCGGTCAGAGCACCAGCAGATAGTGTCTGGCAAGGGCTCACTGGAACCCACAGTTTGGCTTCTACACTTAGCAACATCCCCAGCCCCATTTTAGTTTTTTTGAGACAGGGCCTTACTCTGTAGGCTTGAACTTAAAATCTTTCTACCTCAGCTCCCTACAGTGCTGGGATTACATACATGAGCCACTGTGCCTGGCTCTGAGCCATGTTTTCTATCTTCCAGCAGCAAATGAGGCAAAAGAGCCCTCTGGAATCTCTTTTATAAGAGCACTAATCCCATCCAGAAGTGCTCAGTTCTCATGACCTATTCATCCACCAAAGATTCCATCTCCACATACAATGTAAAGGTTAGGATATCAACATATGAATTTTGGATTGACACATTCATTCAGTGTATAGCATTCTGCCTCTGCATTCCCCAACCAAATCATGTCTTTCTCTCTAGTAAATACATTTGCAATACATCTCAACAGCAACAAAAGCTTTCTTAATTGCTAGCTCTTTTCCCAAAAGTATAAACCTTGCTCTAGCATCACCTTTAAAACCTAAAGAAATATATAATAAGGTCTCATTAAACATTATCTAAATCAAATATGGATGAGACTCAAGGCATGATTCATCCTGAGCAAACTGCTCTTCAGTTATGAACCTGTGAAACCACATAAGGATATGCTTCAAAATATAACAGTGGAATTACTCTAACTTAATGTTATTATCATATATAGCAAATGCATACTAATAAAAAGAAATCAGGCAAAAAAGTATGGGATAGGCATAAGACATATGTTTCTATTTGAAAAGGGAGAAATAAAAAATAAGAAAGGGATAGTAACTTCTAAGCAAGTACAAACAAATGAAAAACTTAATCATGAGATCTTAAGGCTCAAAAATCCTCTTTGGCTCAGTGCTCTGCCCTGGAGGCCCAATGGGGCAGGGATCCCCACTTTCAGATCCATTAGGGTGGCAATCCTGTTCTCACAGCTTTGCCAGATATGGGTTGGGCCCCAAAGTTCCAGTCAGGCCTGCCCCCATAGATTTGAATCATACTATCCCAATGGTTAGGAAGAGGCCATAGGGCCTTAATGAAAACAAAATGAGGGTTCCCCCAAGTCTCCCCTTTTGAAACCAATGTCTCTTTCTCTCTTTGAGACAAAGTCTAGTTCGTAGTCCAGGCTTGTCCTGAACTCACTATGTAGCCCAGGTTGGCCTTAAACTTACAGCAATCCTCCTGTTCCAGCCCCCTGAGGAATGAGATTATAGACATATGATACCACACCAGACTTATGTGGAGCTGAGGAATTGAACTCAAGGCCTTGTGCTTGGTAAGCAAATAACTGCTAACAATCCTCACCCTCTTCTCTTATCTTGAAGGGTAGAGCTTGTCTTCTGCTGAAGTGACTGATCAGGGTCCTGATTAACCTCCATATTAATCTATTAATCTCCTTATAATACAGTCACATAGTCACATCCTCAGTGCTTCTTCCATACATGTTTTCTTATTTTTTGCAATATAGGTAGGCTAAGAATTTTCTAAAACTTTATGTTTTAGTTCTTTTTTTGCTAAACAGTTCTTTCAGTATTTTCTTTCTTATTGCATTTTACTCTAAGCAAGCAGGAGCCAAGCTGCACATTTAACAACTTTGCTTAGAAACTACTTTAGTTGAATATCTAGTTTAACTATGTAGAAGTTCTACATTTCACAAAAAAAAAAAACATGAACACTGAAAAATTAAGACAAGTTCTTTGCCATTTTATAACAAGGATCACTTTTCCTTCTATATACAACATATTCCTCATTTCTATAAAACAACCTCATCAAAATGATCTTTACCATTCATATTCCTACCAACACTGTGTTCAGGATTACCGAATATTCTCTAAGAAGACTGAGGTTTTCTCTACTATTCTCCTCTTTTCTTTCTGAGCCCTCACCTTTAAACATCTGATCATGACAAAGCAGGTCTTTGCTACAGTGCATCCTTCCAGGATCTCCTCATCATCCAGCTACACAGCCACTGCCACATTTTCAGTTATTAGTTATACCAGCACTTCTACTTTTTGGTAACAATTTATCTTGGCCCAGACTGCTATAATAAAAATGCTATAGACTTGGTAATTTAAAGAACAAATATTTATTTCTCACAGTTATAAAGGACAGGAACTCAAAGATTAAAGCTGATTCAGTGCCTGATGAAGACCCATCTTGTGGTTCAGAGATGACATCTTCTCACTGTGTCCTTCCATGACAAAGAGGCAAGAGGGCTCTCTGAGGATGTCTTTAATAAGGGCACTAATCCTATTCACCAAGGCTTGGTCTTCAGACACAAAAGGCCCTACCCTCTTAGTACCATTACATTGGAAATTAGGATTTTAACATGTAATTGGGCAGGGACTTGAGAGGCACACTAGTCTACAGCAGATTCCTATCAATCAAGGTTCTGGTGAATGTGAATCCAAGGATAAAAGCAAATGTTGCAAGTTTCCAGCTGAAGTCTATGTCCTCTCTGCTTGACAGGTGGGCCAAACACTAAGGACAGGCAGTTTCTGTAAAGGTGCTAAGTCCTATCACATGGAACACAAGAGACTAAATCCAAGACATAGGGTGACCTTAGCACCATGGTTACCAAGAAACGATATCACTAATCCTTATTGAGAGCAGACAGGGACTATGTCTGATGAGATTTTTTGTTTGCTTGTTTTTTAATGTCTTCAGAACCTAGCATGCTGATGATACAATGGGCTGAAACAGTTGCCTAGCCTTCAGGCATTTTCATATACTCTTCCTGACACTTCAAATTATCTTTCTTAACTTCATTTTCTTAGCTAATACCTCTCAATTTTCAGGTCTCAACTTAAATAGCAACTCCTGTCAGGTTTTCCTAAACAACATTAAGAAGTGCTAAGTAACGTCACTCTAAACTATATTTGTTTGCCGGCTACATGTATCCTCATATCACAATACTTCACTGTGGTTATTTGTTTCATTTTTGCCTTCCCTACTACTCTACAAGTGCTAGAAGAACAGGAATCATATCTGTCTTCATCTTGATTCCCAGTATATCACTGGCACAGAGGTAATTACCCAATATGTTAAAAGAATGACTGAATATATGAATGAATGAGTGACAGAATTCCAGTATCAAATAAGTCTGGGACACTGGGATGCAAAACTGTCTACTCAGCCTTACTTGGCAACAGTTACTTTTTTTACTAGAATCTTAACGAAGTCCACAAATGAAAAGTCCTGCATGAAAGATAGCAATAGATTTAGGGAAGGATGAATCAAAAACTGATTGTGTAACAGGAAGTCAGGTGAGGAAAAAAGCAGGGTTATGAAGCAGGATTCCCACACACCCTGAGTGCTGCATATGCCATAACTGGGAATACGGACAGCCCATTATCTGACTTGGACTAAGATCGTATGAACCTATAGTAGGTATCATCCTGCTATAGCCATCTACTAAACAATTTTGTAGCCCACAGACTGATTTAAAGGATTTCTCCACCTCCCTTCAGGTTTACCCTCTTCTTCCTAAGCTATATGGGACAAATAAATAATACAAATGTCCTTAAGGATTACACATCAAAATTATTTTTTTCCCTATAGAAAGTTATAAACAGGGAAGCTATCATACAGGACAGATAAAATCAGAAGACCAAAAGGCCTAGATTTCTGTCTGGCTAGCTGCGTGACATCACATTACTTATTCAATCCTTCTGAGTTTTAGTAATATCACCCGTAAAGTAGGAAAAACCTACCTCACAATGTTAAAGTAATACGTGAAAAATTCCTAATACAATCTTACATTTATTATAGTAAGGATCCAACCATATTTATTTTTTTAAAAGCCCATCCAGGACATAAGAGCATTATTCCTTCTAATACACTAAGTACTTTCACTTGACTGGATACTGCCCAGAGACCTGTGAGGCCAGAAACTACTACAGACAAGGGCCTGCAGTGCCTCCTAAAAGAGGATGGGCAGTTTGCCCTTCTCCCATTCTGTCCGTGTTGGTGAAGCACCGAAGAAATAACTAGCAGCCAGGCTGCTGGGGTGAGGGGGAAGTGGCTGAGGCTCTCTTAGAACTACAGATCTATTATTAGTTGGTCACGTGTCCAGAGAGACACAGGACTGTTGTCTGCAAACTTGGTAACCTTGAATCACAGACAAGCAATTTAGGACTGAAGTATGTTTCAAACCAAGTATTAGAGACTCGTATGCAATCTGAATAATGACATATGGGAGCAAACCAAAGTAGCTGGAAGTAAAACACACCCAGGTGTTAACTCTTCCCAAGATGTAGTGAAGGAAAAAACAGAACACGTACCCACCCTCAACTCTGCTAGCTTTATGTAGTAGTAATCCTCATGTGAGGCTTAGCCTTTCTAGGAATTTGCATTTACCTTTGGAATTATCTTTAGCTATTCACCTACTTGTGATTAAACATGAAGTCACTGGATAAATCACTGCTCTCTAGATTTGTCTGTACATATGAAATTAAAGAGGCTAGGCCAGATGATTTCCACCACTTGATGAACTTCACAAATCTTCATCTCAAAATCCTAGCCCAGATTTAATTTTTCTTTTTAATATTTTCATTTCCCACCATTTTTACTAATAAATATGCAATACATAATTTCACAATGAGCTTAGTATTTTGTACACGTATATATCATATCCACATTACAATCCCTTCCCCTCCCCATTCTGGCCCTTCCACGCCCTCCCTATCTCCCTAACTCTCACTATCATACCCATTTGGTTCTATAGAACACGTGTATTCTGGGTTTCCCAAACCAAAGAAACCATGCAATATTTTACATGTTTAAACTTCTGCATCTGACTCACTTCATCACCCAAATCACCACTCTTTAGCTCAGCTTCCCACCCCTAGAATGGTCTGCAGTGGCCATATCTTGATGCCTCTTCTCTGGGTCCAGTAAAGCACTTTATTGGGATGATTTGTCAAAAGTTCTTTTTTTCTGCATCTTACTTATCTTTGTTGAGATTCTTTAATGTGGCTTCACCCACCAGCCCACATAAAAACTATAACAATGAATTAATTTCATAAGGCTAGAAAATGTGAGAAAGAAAAAGAAGTTAAATTACAAATTACTTAGCTGAGTACTGAATGGCAAATTTTGGTAAATTCAAAAAACATTCAGGTTATCATTACATCAATCAGTTTTCTTAAGATAAACTTACAGCAAAGACCAAATAAGCAAGCTGCTACATTAAATGAACTTAAGTCTATACTGAATTGCTACATTAAGTGAACTTAAGTCTATATCACAAAATTATATCACACATAAACAATAGATATAATGGCATACCTAGTTATTTCAGAATTGCTAAACTTTCATAAATTAATTACTCACATTTCACTAATTACTAACATTTTGCCAGATTTGGTTTATCATTGTATCTACCTATCCATTCAAAAATTCATACATACATATTTTTAAAATTCTTAATGTCAATTCCCTAGGTTGAATATAATTATTATGCTTTGCAAACTAATATACTGTTAAAATAATAATTATAGAAGAAGTTTCACAGATTTTTTGAGACAGCTGGTACTGTTTTAGAAGTATACCAATCAAATGATTCGAATTCTGATCTAGTTTTTGTTACACTTTCTCTTTAGATGTTTCCTTTCCTCCTCATTCCTTGGTGCTGCTTGTCTCTCTGTATCTCTCAACATTGTATTTTCTGCAATGCTGGGTTAGTGGTTGCAAATTTCTTCAGGAATTCTTGGTTATAAAAAATTTTTACTTCTCCTTCAATTTTCAGGGAGTTTTGCTGGATACAATAACCTGGGTTGACACTTGCTATCTTTTAAAACTTGAAAGATTTTGCTCCAGGCTCTTCTTTAAAGTTTGCACTGAGAAATCTGTGGTAATTCGAATGGGTTTGCTTTGGTAGAAGAATGTGTTGTTTTTCTCTTGCTGCTTTTAATAGTCTCTCTTTCTGTTGTATTTCTAAGGTTTTGATTATATGTCATGGCAAGTCTCATTGTTGGTTGAGATTATTTGGTGTTCTATAAGCTTCTTGTATCTGAAAATTAATTTTTTTCCAGATTTCAGAAATTTGTCTGCATGATTTCAATGAATAAATTCTTTATACCTTCGGTGCTGTCTTCTGCTCTTTCTCCCACACTCATAATTCTGAGAATGTCTCTCCTTGAATCAGCCGTTGTATTCAACTACTTTGCTCCTTTTTAATTTTGGAGTTGTGCCTAATTATAGCATTTGCTTCCTCAGCTTTGTCTTCCAGGTCTGAAATTCTGTCCTCACAATGTTCGAGCCGACTTCTCTGGATTTCAAATGTATTTTTCATATCCTAAATTTCAGCTAGATTTCTTTTCAAAATTCCCACTTCTCTATCAAAATGTTCCTTCATATCTTGCATTTTCTTATTTATCTCAGCCAACTTTTTATTTGTGGCTTCTATATGCTCTGTAAGCTTTGTAAGCCCACTTAGTCCACTAAACCCATTGTTTACATTTCTTTGAGAATACCTTATTTAAACTGGTGGTTCAACTTGCTCATTTGCTTTTTGACTTCCTTCCCTGAGTTCCACTATTTCAGGGCCTGTGACATTAATTTCTGGGGTGTCAGGCATTTCTATGGGTAACCTGCTGCCTTGTTTCTTCTGAGGGACTTCACTTTAAAGATCTAACCGAGAGGTTTCTTTGAATGAGTATGAGGTGTGGGGAAAGGAGTTGAAATTCCTTTCAGTTCTGTGCTGAGAGTAGGCAGTAAGGGAGGACCTAATAGTCCAATAGCCTCTGAGGTATCATAATCACACACAGCTCCCTCAACCAAGTTCTCCCACCTGTTCTGGCTTCTCTCCCCTGAGGGCAGGACTCTTCACCCACAGAGATGCTCCCACTATACCCCAGGGCTTAGCAGCCTTTCTCTCCTCTCAGCAACTATCTCTTGTGCCAGTTTCTTCCTAGGTGCTATTTATGAGTGACCCCAAAAGATCTGATGTGCTCTTCTGAGCTTTCTTTTATTCTAAACAATTCAGTCTCATACTCTTTTTTAAAAATGGTTCCTGCTTACATTGCCTGTTATGGCTGCCAACTGCTGCTTCTGATCTTGGCTCCAGACGGCCTTTTCTAGGGGGAGCTTGCATTGCATTTGTAGTATACTCTACTTGCAGGCTTGTTTTTTGGAGACTGAGGCTACCAGCTGCTGTCAATTCCCACTTCTTTCAGATCCTTGTTTACCTCAGTCTGAGCTTCCAGGCTTTCTTCCCTCAATGGATGCTGGCAGCTCAGGGATGTGCTCAGTTGACCTGGAACTTCTTCTTAAGCTGCTGTTTTTCTCTACTTCCAATATGTTCTCAGGATTTCTGACCTTCCCATGGCCTCCTTTCAGCTGTTGGGGTGCTCCTTCCTCTCCTACCTCAGTCAGAGGGTCCAGGCTCTGCTCATCTGTGGATTCCAGCAGCCTCCAGCCATTCACAGTCTGCCTGGGGTGGCTTCCTGGGGTGCTATTTACCTCCACATCTGCTGCTTTTGGGGTTTCTGACATTCCTATGGCCTCCTTTCAATTGGTGGGGTGCTCCTCCCTGTCCTAGCTACATTGAACAGGCAGTTTTTGACTGTACTCTCAACTTTTTAAGTGGGTCCACAAGAAGATAGACACTATGCAGCTCTGTTACTCAGCTGCCGTCTTGACTGGAAGTCTCCCTAACCCTGATTTATAAGAAGCCAAAGTCTAAAACACTGCTCTGGAGACAATGACGCACAGATCTCCCATGGGGTACCCTCTGACATTAGCCTTAGTGTCTTAGTTACTTTTTCATTGCTGTGACTCAATACCTGACATGCACAAATTTAGGAAAGAAAAGGTTTATTTTAGCTTACAGTTTCAGATGCTCACAGTCCCATTCAGGGGCGGCCGGCAGCAACTGAAGTACATGGCAGAGAAAGAGATGGAGGCAACTTCTCACGACATCACACACAGACCGGCAAGTTGAGACTAATAGAGACTAGTCCCAGTCTTAGTCTCTCCTGCATCCGGGTATCGAAGGTGTGGCCACTACACACCCTTAGTCTTAACTCACGAGCCTTTAGTCTTAAGTCACATGCCTTTTGTCTTAACTCACATGCCCTTAGTCTTAACTCACATGCCCCTAATCCCAACAACTGCAATCCACCCCTCCAGGCCAGACCCCAATCCACCAACATTACATGGCTCCATAGACAATCCATAACATTAAAATACATGAGACTTTTGGGGGACACTCCAGATCCTAACCACAGCACTTAGTAAATCTACCAAGAAGAGAGTTGAGAAACATAAGGAACTGGGAAAAAGCCATTGCAACGTCTCCAAATTCCAATCCCTCTAGCCTCGGGACACCATTATCTCAAAGTACTCAGCAAGGGACTCAATAAATGCAAGTAAATATGGCATGCATATGGAGTACTCACTGCTAGCTCCCATACAGTTCCTTAAAGGACAAATATGGAACTAAGGTCTGACTACCTTAAGATTAAAATAGATAAGAGGATGGAAGAACCTGTATTTTCTGCCTTTCCTAGTCTTAGCACTGCCATCAGAGGAAAGGCTAAGCAAGACTTCTATAGAAAACTTACCAAGAATCATAAGGTTGTCAGGTGGCAGATATAAAATGTAAACACAGTTCTATCTTTGTGTGTATATGTATGCAATTATCTGTTACATAAGGTCCTTTTTTTCCTGTTTTCTACACTCCACCAAAAAGCCCCATGAGGAAGACTCAAGAAGTCACTGCTTCTAGGATACCAGGAAAAACTTACAATACCAGAAACGGTTTTTGTCAGCACTTTGGGCTCTATGAGATATGTCCCTAGACACACACACACACACACACACACACACACACACACACCATACCTAAACTAAAATATTCACAGCACACAGAGAAGCCAAGTAAGTTATGAAAACAACAGCTTCCAAGCTGATAAATTTTGACTGATATACAGGATTTGTTTATATTAATCTATCTAATGAAAAAAGGTGCCCTTCATTAGTGAGGTTGGTCAGCCATGAAACTGAGAAAAAGTAGAGTCACAGATAGATATTGGCAGTGTCCATCATTCATTCATCCCACACAGACTTACTGAGCACTTACTATATACCAGGTACAATTCCAGGCTCTGGGAATCCAGTTATCCTGAAACTCTCAAGGGAAAGAGAGCCAAAAAAAAGTCCAAACATTCCAGTTGCTTTCCCATGACCTTTCCATCCTACTGTGAGACAAATGCATCAGACTATCATAGATGTTCTACCAACAGGGTTCTTAGTTACTAGAACAACTTGGCTTGCTAGTCCAATCACCAAAGCTGATTCTGGCTAGCATAAGCAGAAAAGGAACCTATGAAAAGTGTAATTTAAGACTCACCCTGAAAAGTGAGACGTGGGACAATTGCCAAGAAGAACATCTAAGCCAGGCAGCAGAACTCATCTGATGAAGATGCTTCTATTGCCAACTTCCATTATCCCTCCCACTATGGGAGGTTCACCATAACCTCCATAATTAGGATGTGGTGGCTCCATATTGTCATCTGAAGTTTAAAAAAAAAAAGTACTGGTTTTATTAACGTGGCTAGTCCAGTATATATGACAATTCTCTCTCTTGAGGTATACTGAAAAAATAGCATTATAGGGGCTTGGAGTATACCTCAGTCGCTAGAACCCTTGTCTAACGACACACAAGGCTCCAGGTTCAATCCCCCATCACCACATTAAAAAAAAAAAAAACTGTTGGGTGTGATAATGCACACCTGTAATCCCAGCATTTAGGAAGCTGAAGCAGGAGGACTGCTTTGAGGCCAGCCTGGGTGGGCTACACAGTAAGATCCTGTCTCAGAAAAGAAAAGAAAAGAAAAGAAAAGAGAACAGAACAGAACAGAACAGAAAAGAAAAGAAAAGGAAAGGAAAGGAAATTGGCATAGTAGTTTTATCACATCAGCCTGATGAACTTGGTTAACATGAGAGAAGAGTTCTCAGTGAACTGACAAAGTCTGAACCTTCACAGAGGTTAAGTAATGTTTATGTTAACAAATAAACATCGGCTGAGCACTTACTTTGTTTTTGTTTTGGCTTGGTTTGGTTTTGAGACAGGGTCTTACTTTGTAGTCCAGGCCAGCTCTAAACTTACTATGAAGCCCAGGCTGGCCTCCAACTCACAATCTTTCTACCTCAGCCTCCTGAGTGCTGAGATGATAGGTGTATACTATTGTGCCCCGCTTTGGAAGGACATATGCTTGCCCTGCCTTCTCCCCAACCTCCTTTCAGCATGTGCTACATAGTGAGTTCAGGACCAGCCTAGACTACAGAGAGAGACCTTGTCTTATTTTAAAAAAAAAAAAAAAAAAAAGGAGGGGGGGAGGGACAGAAGGAGGCTGGAGGAATGGCTCAACGGTTGAAGCTCTTGCCTAGCAACCACTAAATCAAGCACTAAGTACCTGAGTTCAATTCCCCAGCACCACACAAGCTGGGCATGGTGGTGCATGCCTGTAATCCCAGCACTCGGGAGGCTGAGACAGGAGGATTGCCATGAGTCCAAGGCCAGCCTGGGCTCCACAGTGAGTTCAGGACCAGCCTGGGCTACAGAGTGAGACCCTGTCTCAAAAAAAAAATTGTTTTAATTAATTAACTAAAAAGGGCTGGGGATGTAGCTCAGTGTAATGGCTCTTGAGCCCTGAACTCAAGTCAACCTCAGTGATAACAACTCTCTCTTTCTCTGTTTCTGTCTGTCTGTCTGTCTGTCTGTCTCTCTCTCTCTCTCTCTCTCTCTCACACACACACACAACAAAAAGTAGAGTCAAAGAGAAAGACAATGGGTGCTGCTGATATTATTTAACTCCTTGTATTTGTGCCTTAAAGTAAATCTATTTCTAGGCTTGGTCAACTTCAATCAATAAAGTATTGCTACTCTTACTTAGATTACTCTGAGTTGTATTCCTGTCACTTGCAAAAGAAGTCACAGCAAATGTAAACTTACTTGAAAAAATACTGAAAACCATCTAAATAATAAATATCAAATCTTTTCTGTAAATTAGCAGGAACTTAACAAAAAAACTCTGGAAATGTTATTCTTTTCCTTGATTTTCCATTATATGCATAGAATACATGGCATTTTATAGTTTCTAAATCACTTTCCATTGACAACCTGACCTGATTTTTAGAAACAAAACAACTATGAAATCAGCATTCACATGTTATAAACAAAGACCGTCAAGGTCAGAGACTGGGCCAGGTTTAAATCATCCAATTCAAAATCTAGGTTTCTGTCTTAAAACTGTTCTTTTCACCACTTGACATGACTTTGCACAGGTCTCAACAGTCAACACAGACCTGGAAATTGGCTGGCTTCAGTACAGACTTGCTACCTATCCAAGTTATTCACCTATCCCTGCTATCTTGCCTTATCTCAATCAGGCTTTTTTTTTTTCTTTTCTTCACAGGCTGAGGTACAGAGAAGACAATGGTAGCATTCCACTAGGTACATGAGAGTCCCCTGACTGGCAGCCCTAAAAGTCAATGGTTTTACTTTCAAAACGAGGTCCTAAATCTGTTAAATGCATATGAGTAGCGGGATCTGAGGAGGAAGAAATGTCCTCTAAGATGCAACTATGGTAAAGAACTGTGCAATATCTAATAGCAGCTAAAACAGTGTCAAGCCATCCTCTGATACTGAGATCTTAAAACATAAAGATTATTGACTGAGAAAATTCGAAAAGAATACATTCAAGGATCTAAAAGTACATGAGACACACTATTTACAAAACTTAACTCAAAATGGATCTGTGACTTCTAAATATAATGGTTAAACCAAAAAACTTTTAGAGGAATAAATACACATAAATCTTCATGATCTTGCCTTTGGCAGTAGACTCTTACATATGATATCAAAAGCATGAGTAACAGAAGAAAAAAAAACAGGGCTGTGGTGTATCTGTTGCTAAAAGCATGTGTCTGACATGCACAAGGGCCTAAGTTCAATTTCCTAGCACCACATCAAAACTAACTGGTCGTGGTACATTATACTGATAATCCCAGCTCACTCAGGAGCCTGAAGCAGAAGGACTGCTGTTAAGTTCAAGGCCAGCTAAAGCTACATACTGAGTCGGACCAGTCTGGACTACAGAGAGAGACCCTGATGAAGAAGAGAGAAGAAGGAAGAAGAGGAAGAAGACAAGAAAAAAGGGAGAGAATAGATGCACTCCATAAAAATTATGATCTGGGTATGTAACTCAGTTGTAGTTTGCCTTGCATGAACAAGGCTCTTAGTTCAATCCTGTGCATTGCAAAATAAATGAATAAGAAATTAAAATTTCTCTGTATCAAATGATATTATCAACACTCTGGAGGCTGAGGCAGGAGAAGTGATGTGAGTTCAGGACCAGCCTGGACTACAGAGCGAGATACTGTCTGGGGTTGGGAAGTGGTGGGGAGAAAGACATTAACAAGTGAGTGAGCTGCAGGTAGGCAAGGGGGTTGGGAACACCTAATCTATAGGAACCAGGGTGTCCAAGGCTCTGCTATAGCCAAGAGCTCCAAGGGTTATTTCCAGGACACACTACACTGATTTCTTGGAAAGACCTTTAAGAAAAGTCTGTTCAACAGAGAAGCAAATGTTAGCCAAGACCCCACAGGAAGGCTGTTGTGTGTGGGAACTAGCTACCAGGCAAGTCAATGGAGCACCCTGGCTCCAATTCTGTGGTCGCCACGATCTTAAAACACACACCAATAAAAAAGTTCGACATTCAGAATTTCAAAAACAAACTAAACAAAAAAGAGAGTAAAAAGTTAACCTATAGGACAGATTATCTACAAATTGTGTAATTATGTACGTATGAGTCTAAGACTAGAGAATGTTAATAACAAAAATACAAATAACCTGATTTTTTCTTACCGTGTGTGTGTGTGTGTGTGTGTGTGTGTGTGTGTGTGTACGTGTACGTGTGTGTTTGTGTGTGTACAGTACTGGAAACTGAACCCAAGGCCTCCCACTGAGCTACATACCCACCCCCTTTTTATTTTTTAACTTTGAGACAGGGTATCACTAATATGCCCAGACTGGTCTTAGACTTTCAATCCTCCTGCCTCAGCCACCCAAGAGTAACTGGAATTACAGGTATGTATCACCTAACCCCAACAAATAATCTAATTTTAAATGGACAAAGAACTTAAAAAGATTTTTTTCAAAGAAAATAAATAAAAGGACAACAAGCACATGCAAAGATAATAAACATCTTTTTTTTTTTTGAGACAAGGTCTCACTATAGCCCAGGCTGGTCCTGCACTCACTATGGAGCCCAGGCTGGCCTTAAGCTCACAGCAATCCTCCTGCCTCAATCTCCCAAGTGCTGGGATCACAGGTGTGTGCCACCACAGCTGGCTTACATGGAGAATCAAACCTAGGGCCCTGTGCCCACTAGGCAAGCACTTTAACCACTGTACTATTCCTCTAGCCCAAACATCATTAATCTGAAAGAGAACACAATCAAGCCACAATGAGATACCACTTCTTTTTCCCCACATTTTATTGATATGTATATGTGCAAAATTCAAGGTTTACAATGGAGCTGAGCATTCTGTGCACATACGTATCTTGCTGAGGTGACAAGGGCTTTCCCACTCTCCTTTTGTCCTGCCCCCTACCCACCCCTCCCTCCCTCCTCCCCCACCCTACTCCCCTCTTTCACTTTGTCTTTCCCCTTAAGTTCCATAGGTGTTGTGATCTGGGTCTCTCATATCAGAGAGACCATTCGATGTTTCACCTTCTGCTTCTGACTTACTTCACTAAGCATGATGTTCTCTAGTTTCTTCCATTTGCCTGCAAAAGCCTCCATGCTACCGGACTTTATTGATGAATAGTATACCATTGTGTATAAATGCCACATGTTGTGTATACACTGGTCTGTTGATGGGTATGTTGGTGCCTTCCATATTTTTGCTACTGTTAGTTGTACTGCTATGAACATGGGGAGATACCACTTTTTTATATCTACTAGGATGGCCATAATTTTACAAAAAGTAAGAAAAGAGAAAGATAAAGAAGAATGCTATGATTAAAATCTAAAATGTCCCCCCAAAAGTTTGATGTGCTTTTCATGTGCTGGTTGTCCTTCTGTTTGGAAGGTGACTGGATCATGGGGGTGCTATATGCACCCATGGATTTCACACACTGTTAGGAGGTGGGGCCAGATCACTCAAGACACAACCTGGAAGAGTATATTCCTTCCCTGGATCCCCCTTTCTCACTCTCTGCTCCTTGGCTGTCAGAGAATGAGCAGCTTCCTCTGTCATGCCCTTCTGCCACTGGCTTTCCTATCCTGAAGTTGGCCAACCAGCAAGGGTGAGACCTCTGAAACTGAGCCAAAATAAAGTTTAAGGTGTGAAGGTCAGTTATTGTGTCCCAGCGATGGGAAAGTGACTGTGACAAAGAAATGATGGCACAGAATGTGAAGAAACTGGAACACTTAGACATTGCTAATGAGAATGTAAATGGTTCAGACCCTATGGAAAAGATAGTGCTGGTTTCTCAAAAAGTTAAACATGAAGTTACCATATGAGCACAAATTCCCAAAGGAACTGAAAATAGATACTCAAACAAGAATCTATGCAAGTATGTTCATAGCAAACTACTCACAATAACCAAAAGGTAGAAACAACCCAAGTGTCCATCAATAGAATGGATAAACTGTGATATATAAACACACACAAAACTCAGCCATAAAAAGTGTGCTTTCTGACGCATACTACAACATGCATGAACCCTGAAAGCATTCTGCTAAGAGAAATAAGCTAGATGTAAAAGAACAAATATTATGTGATTTTACTTATATAAATAACTAAACTGGCCAAATTCATGAAAACAAAGTAGATTACAGGTTAACAAGGGCTGAGGGGAGGAGGAAATGAGAAGTTATTGCTTCATGAGTAGAGTTTCTGTTTGGGATAATGAAAATATCCTGGAAGTAGATAGCGGTGATAGCTGCACAACACCATAAAATAAATGTAATTACTGTCATGAATTGTACACTTATCAATGATTAAGATAGCAAATTTTATGTTGTATATATTTTACCCAAAAAATCTTTTAAAAAAGAAATGCAGTACTAACACATTATAATAAAGACAAAACTTCAAAATATTGTTAAATTTAAAAGGCGATATATAGAAGTCATATACAGAATGAGTCAACTGATACAAAATATCCAGAATAGAAAAGTCCTATTGGTTGTTGCCAAGGGAAGTGGGAAATAGGGAAAACTGCCTAATAGAAAAGGGTTTTCCTGTGGAGTAAGGGAAATATTTTACAACTAGACAGAGGTCATGCCTCTACAACACTGTACAAGTACTAAATGCTATTAAATTGTTTGGTTTAAAATGGATAGCTGTAGGTTATGTAAATTTCACTTCAATAAATTTCTTAATATATGAGAGAATTCAGGGAATTGTCTCATTAGCATTGGTATGTCAGTTAATATTGACTGTCTCTTAACTGTCAATTTCATTGAATTAAAAGATGCTTAAAGAGATGACTGGATCATGGAGGTGCTAACTTCATCAGTGGATTAATTCACTTATGAGATCATCACTGAATGCTTGTGAGGAGAGTGGCCTGAGTTAGGGACTTGGATTGCTGAAGACATACCTTGGGGGGTGTGTCACTCACTGGTGCTTTTCCTAGTGCTCTGCTTCAGCTACCAGAAAGTGAGCAGCTTGGCTCCACCATGCCTTTCTGTTATTTTCTTCCTAGCCTGCCGTCAGCTCATCATGGACTAAACCTCTGAAACCATGAGTCACAATAATGCTCTCCTCCTTTAAGTTGTGGGTATTAGTCACTGTGTCCCAGGGATTGGAAAGTTGGCCAATGCAATCAGGAACTAAGAAACAAGAGAAGGCCAGAAATGGTTGGGAACCCAGTAAATAGTTTAAATGATATCCAGAGGAGCAGCAAGATGCAACTTAACACTGTAGCAACCTGATGCCTCAGTGTGTTAGTATAGGTAAAAATGCTAAAATGAAGAGACCCCTACTTCTGGTAGGTTAAGTCAAAGAGAAGTTTATTTCTTTCTGAGGGTGAGCAACCTGGGAGTAAGAATGAAACTTTGCTATTCTCACCCAATATATTTCCATCTCTGGAGCAAAAACAGATTCTATAGCACTCACTATCTCCCAACTAGCAGGTAGGAGGAAAGGGTAAGAGCAGAACATGTGCTCTTTATAACAATATAATGAACAAGTGATACGTACACTATTCCCATTTAGATCTCACTAGTTAGAATCAGACATGTAGCAGCAGTTAGTTGCGAAGGAGGCTGGGCAGCTATACACCATGCTAAGACTCAGATGACCTATCATTAAATGAAAAAGTGAGTCAATATTGTATAATAGTCTCTTTCACACCTCATTTTTTTTTTTGTTCTTACTAAACAAAGAATGTATTCCCAAGCTCAGCCACCCTGAGATTTTCAGTGACCATTCCGTGAAACTGCTGGCTAACGTGGAATAAAAGAAAAGGAGAGAAAGACAGTCGGCTGGGGATGCAGCTCCGTAGTAGAACGCTGGCTAGCATGCATGAGGCACTGGGCTTGATCCTCAGGACAGACAGAAAACAAAGGGGCAGAGAGAGAGAGAGAGAGAGAGAGAGAGAGAGAGAGAGAGAGAGAGAGAGAGAGAGAGAAAGGAACAGAGGAGGGGAGAGGAGAAAAGAACAGAAGGGAGTACAGGGGAGGGGAAGACAGGGAGGGGAGGGGAGCAGTGGAGAGGAGATGAGAGGAGAGGAGAGGAGAGGAGAGGAGAGGAGAGGAGAGGAGAGCTCCCCTATTTGCCTCACTCTCATGTTAAAGGCAACACTACCTACTTAAGTGCTTTCTATGGCTAATAATTTAATATAATAGAAATAAAACCTGAACTGAAGAAGTGGACAGCTAGAAAAAGAGTAAGAGGAGGAGTGGATGGTGATGGCAATATGTTGCCACCACAGACCAGATGCAGATTATGCACCCATAATCTCAGCTACAGCAGAGGCTGAAGCAGGAGGATTGTGAATTTGAGGGCAGCTTGAGCTATATCCTCATCTCTTTTTTTTTAAGGGAAGGAGAGGTGGGGAGGGAGAAGAGAGATGTAAGGATAAGGGGAGGGAGTAAATGAGCTGTTTCTGTGCAGTAACAGGCTCAAAATTTAAAAAAAATAACAAAAACAAAAACAAAAGCTGTACCTGTTTTTAAAACACTTCCTATCACACAGTGGCAATCACACACAAGCCTACTTCATTGAAGCAAGATAATTAACAAGGAGACGTATAAAGTATTATAGAAGGGTGGAAGGAATGCCTCAGAGGTTTAAGCACTTGCCAAGCAAGTGCTAAACACCTGAGTTCAATTCCACAGCACCACATAAACCAGGCATGGGGGCACACAACTGTAATCCCAGCACTTGGGAGGCTGAAGCAGGAGGACTGCCCTACATCCAAGGCCAGCCTGGGCTCCATAGTGAGTTCAGGACCAAGCTGGGCTACAGAGTAAGACTCCGGCTCAAAAAAAAAAAAAAAAAAAAAAGACCCTGTCCAGACAACTTAGCACAGCCTTGTCTCAAAATAAATTATAATAGAAATTGAGCAGGAAGATCAGAGAAATTTTAAAGAGTGGTCACATTGAGTTTTAAAGAGAGGAGTTTACTAGAGAAAAAAAAGGTAGGAAGACAATCCAAAAAAAAAAAAAAAGAAAAGAAAGGAAAGAAAACATGAACCAAAACAGAGAAAAAGAGAACGGTTGGCTGAAAGAAAATATGCAAACCCAAGTCAGGGAATGCTATGAGAAAGAAGCTATGATTTTATCATCTGCAAGGAATGAAAGATTAACAGACTTCTGAACAGTGCTAAGCCATAATTAGACTGACTTGTTCGAAAGATGATAATGGCAGGCAAGAAGTGGAAGCATGGCCAAGAAGGGAATATACCTCAGGGTCTCGCCCCTGCTGCTGTACCTACGCCCATCCTTAACTCCCCAGTGCCATCATCAAAGGCAAGCCCTTGTGGGAGAAAGGCAGTGTAAGAAGCCAGGCCCATCCCAGAAAAGATTCAAGCATAATGAAGTTCTTAGTTTACTCTGCTTTTGTTTTTTAATCTTTTTTAGTGAAGTTAAATTCACATAACACAAAATTAACCTCTTCAAAGTTAAAGACCCAGTGGTCTTGGTTTTGCCCATAATGGTCTCCCAACTTCTGGGCTCCACTGGTCCTCCTGTCTCACCTCCCAGTAGCTATTTCTACAGGGTCACCACCACTCCGGGCTGGAAGTTCTTAGGTTTTGGAAGGATCCAGCAAAACCTCTGCTGCTTTCACGGAGCCCAGGCTTAATCCAATCCCCAAGCATCTCTACTCAGACTCATGCCAGATTCTATTGGTTTTCATTTCCCTAGTCCCCTAGACTGCCCTATTCTTTACTAACCTTTCCTGGCTTCAGCTCCCCTAGAAACACAGATCACAGTGATTAGAAGCAAATTGGATGATATTCCTTATTTAACACTTTTCACTGGTTTTACATTGCCCAAAGACTTAAGTCCCAAACACAACATACAGGACTATCATCTGGCAACTGCTTATTTCCTTGGCCTTATCTCCCAAACATTTACCCTAAATTTCTTTCCTTTCATTGCGCCTCCCTTCATATTTTTCCCTCTCACCCTGGTAATAATGTTGTCACTCCATATGCACCTTTTTTTTTTTTTTTTTTGCAGCACTGGGTATTGAACCTAGGGCCTTCATATTGAGTTATATCCTCATCTCTTTTTTAAATTTTTCGTTTTGAGCAAAGGTCTTGCCAAGTTGCTAAATTGACCAGGCTGAGCTTAAACTTGCAATCTCCTATCTCAGTCTCTCAGCATGCTGTGATTACAGGCCTGTGCCACCACGCTTAACTCCATACACATTTTTTGCAGGTTTATCTCATTGTGAAGAAAGTTCTCATCCTCTTTTCATTATTCCCTGGGAACAGTTCTGATCCTAGTCTCACTTCACCCTATAGACCTCTCTGATCTGTATAACACTAGGCAATATTCTCTGAATAGATCACCAGTAAATAATACCCCAAGATGACTTCTACTTACCTTACTCTTCTACTTCCATCATGTTACTGAGAATAGCCTTGCTGTAGATACATCTGCATGTGCACTCTGTCTGGGTCTTGTGTACACAAAGGACTTTGCCAGGCCTCTCACCTCATGTGCTGTTGGCACATGGGACTTAGGCGATATACTATACTCATGCCCCAGCTGCCTAACAGGCTGGATACTAATCTTATTCTCCCTCACAACCACTGTGGCAGAATTCTGGAATAACATCTCTCTATTAGAGCAGCATTTGCACCCAGCCTCACATTATTCTGATTATATAGCTGTCTCATCTTACTTTAATGAAAGTTCTGGCCTTGTCCTCTTCAATCACCATATCACAGACAAAGTCACACCTCAGGATATCCAAGGGATAGTTGATGCTCTGGCATTGGCTGATAGTAAACGCAGGAAAGAAAAATGACAAAGTAATTGATCCAAAGTAACTCTGAAACTATTGCCAAGTAGGAAAAAGTTTTGCTCAGAGAAGGGAGAAAAATTTCCGAATCATCATAAAATTCCATTGCCTTTCTGTGTATACAAGCTCAATGAGTGTGAAATGGTACAAGCAAAGTCTGACACAAAGGCCTTTTTACAGGTGTGTCTATGGTTTCTAGATGCAGAAGAATCCGAGACTCCAGTGTGCTCCCAAGTGAATGAAGGAGCAAAGTTCAATTCAGACTTTGGCTTTCTTCATGGTTTGCATGGTTTACAGACTCCATTCAGCAGCAAAAAAGTAAGACTTAGACGCCATCCTTCAACAAAATTTTATTTGAACTTGGCAATATATTAAGAAGAACAGACCTAGGCTTTGCAATTTCCTAGTCATGCAACAGGTAACAAACTTTCCCATTGTAAAATGGGAATAATAGTGGTATCTGTTAGGCTGATTATGAAGAAAAATAAACATATATAAAGGATCTCTAAATATACCTGTCCAAAGTAACTTTTCATTCATTTATTGATTCAATAAATATTTGCTAAGTATGTGCTATTTGGCAGTCACTATTCTAGGCTTTGAGGTCTCAGCGATGAACAAAAATCCCCACTTTTCAGAAACTAATGGTGGTGGAAAACCCAAAAAGCATATACATCAGACATGATAAATGCCATGGAAAATGAGAGAAAGAGGTTGCAGTGTCCGGTGAGGGTAGGGTTGATATTTTAAACAGGATTACAGAAGTTCTCACTGAAAAGATGATATCTGAACAAAATACCTTAAGGAAATAAGGCAATGAACCAAGTAGAAAGTTTGGGAAAGAAGGACGAACAAAGGCAAGGGCCTTGAGGCAAGAGTGTATTCGTCTTACTCAAATAATAAAGAGAAAGTCAAAGAGCAAGGTGAGCAGATGGAGTACAGAGGAGCTGAAGACACACACCAGACATGCTGGGAAGCGGCACAGAGGAATGCACATGCTGGAGTTCCACACACTCACTAAAACCTTGGTCACACAAATTAGCTGGATGCTTCTTGACTCATCTGTTTCAACATCTGGGAAATGGTCATCCTTGATCCAGTCTGAACAGTTTTGATGCCGTCCCTGACTCTCTCTAGTTAACATTTTTTAAGTTGCTATGAGCACTAGAAATATGACTAATGTGTCTAGATGGACCTGAAAAATGCTGCTCCTCCTTAGGTGACCAGAGGTTTTCCTACAAAAGGTGCTGAGTATTTACTATTAAAGACAAGGTCTCCTTTGTTCATTCCACGTTTTAGTTACTACAGACTTCAGAAGCAGCAGTTTAGGGTTCCCACAACAACAGAAGAATTTCAGAAACTGTAGGCCTTTACCAGCTACATCTCTGTCTCTCCTCCACTCAACTTTAATCAACTCAGGTCTCCACTCTATTCCACCAACTACGGCTTTGTTTTCTGTTTTTTGGGTTTATTTTTCAAGTTGAAAAGTGGGTAGATTATTTTTAAAGGTGAGTATAGAGGGAAACAAGAACAGAGCGGTAAAAGCCTTCACTAACTGGAAGGAGCACTGAAAAAGGCTGCCCCATCAGTCAGATCTAAAAAAAGTAATTTTATTTTACTTTGAATCTATCTCCCTGCCTCCTTTTCAAAACACTATCTTCTTTCTTTCCTTCTCTAACTACTATTTTCTCAGACAAGAAGTCTTTTGTTGTGGCCACATCCTCACCTCAGGCTCACTCCTAAACCACAGCAGTCTAGCTTCCCTCCACACCCTTCCACTGCAGCTGTCGTCATTATCACCAAGATCGCCAATGACTCAGGAGCCTCATTTCAAGGCTCACACTACTTGTTCTCTGCAACAGACACTATTGCTCTCTTTCACACTCCTCGCTCCTGCCTTTCCAGACAGTACTTGCTCCTACCTCTCTGACTGTACCTCCCCAGGTTCCCTAACTTTGCTGTCTATACATATCAGAGTTCATGGGGCTTAAACCAGGATCTGGCCCTCCTCACACATCAGCCTCATCTTATGCTGCTAAGTTTAGAAAGTAAGAGCCCCAACACTCTAGCCTAAGGAACAATGGACCATTCCTTAAATATGCCATGATCTGTACTCACTGCCCAGAATGCCTACCAGCATCCTCTCTGTATGGCACACTTCTGGTCATCCGTGGTGATTCAGCTTAAATAGTTTTGATGCCTTCCCTGACTCTCTCTGGTTAAGTTTTTAGGACCTCCTTCCCTTCCTTCTTGAGCAGTTTCTGTTTCTCTACTATAAGTTTTTTTTTTTTTCCTCTGAGACAGGATATTATTCTACAGCACGGTTGGTCTTGAACTCTCTATGTAGCCCAGGCTAGCCTCGAACTCATAGCAGCCTCCTGAGTGCTGGGATTACAGGCATTTGCCACTGCACCCAGTTTATGAGGCACTGGGAAATCGAACTCAGAGCCTTATACTTGCTAGGCAAGTGCTCTAAAGGCTGTGCTATTTCTCCAACCCCTCTACTATAACATTTTTGACATCACATTGAATATACTTGTCCATGTGCTTACCTTCTCAGTAAAATCTTTGTGTTGTTCATGGACAGTGACTGCTTTTCACAGCTCTATACTCTAGACCACTTATCCAGAGTCACAAGATAAACAACCAGACTGACTAACAAATTTAACAAGGAATACTACCCTTTTATCAGAACAGCAGACTCCAAAGGCAACAGGAAGTCCCAACAAGTTCAGCTTCCCCTCTTGTAAATGATTCCAGATGTTGCTTGGACTCTGACCCTAAAGAAGCTATTGCTAATTTGCTTCCTAAGGCCCCTCTGCCTGGTACAGCCTGCTCTATAGAAAGAGGACTGCTCCTTTACCACCAAAATTCTTTGAAAACTGATTTCTAAAATGAACTAAAAATACAGGAAGACTGGCAACTGCTAGGTATCCTTAGAAAGGAGTATGTGCCAAAAAAAAAAAAAACCCTCAGAGACCCTTATACAACTTCAAAATCAAAGGGCATGGTTACTACAACTGCCTGTGGCTGATCTTGCCTTCTGTTTGCCTCTTGGGAAACTGCTCTGCATCACAGTATTTATAAGCTGCTATACTAAGGAGAAATCTATGATGGCTTCTCACTTCCTAAAACTGTATGACATGGTGATAAAGATAGGACCCATCCTTGAATTCCGGTTCCACCATTTACTAGCCAAATGAGTTTGAGCAAGTCATTTAAATTCTCTAGGACTCTACTTTCTTGCCTGTAAAACAGTAAAAACGGCCAACCCTTTATAGGGTTTGTTATAAAGATTAAAAAGGCTAATACTAAAAAACGGTAAAAATTAGTTTAGCATTAAAAATGTTAAAAATAGCACCTGCCACATGGTAGGAACTTGGTAAATTATATATAAACATATCAGGTTTCAAGCCCCTCTGTCATAGCCTGGGAAGAGAACTGCTGCTCTGTCATTCTACATGCCACAAGTCACCAGCTCGTAATTTTTTAAAATTTGACTTCACTTATGATTCTTTGCTTCTACCTACAACACCAATCACCATCTTCCCAACTCTCCCCTTTGTTCTTTGTTGAAAATTCTCTCTCTGACAATGCTACATTCAGTTGCCCTGGAAAAAGGCCCCTCAGTATGTCTCACAGTGGGACGACATAAAAGAGGGCTACAGCAGGGTATCTTCATCTTTTGAGCTTTGTAGTCTCTGTGCTCAGGTCATTTCCATAACCTCAAAGCCTCCTTGAGTTTCTGCAGTATATAAGCATTAAACAGTTTTAGGAACTAGCTAAATTATAGCATCTCCAGGAAACCTGCTAGACAATGGGGACTCATATAAATGCCTGCCTTCCTCAACCACTAAATCCTCATCTGTGATATACTCTTCCATATTTATACCATCTAATAATCTCTATCAGATTTAATTCCATGAAACAGTGTCTGGTTTCCTATTCATAACATAGTATAGGTTTAATAAATATTTATTGGATGTAATCAATCGAACTAAACCTCTTCATCTTCAAATGAAGAAACCAGTGTTAGCAGAGCAGAAATATCTCACCAAAATCATACAGCTGATTAACAGCCAAATGAGGACTATAACCCCAAATTATTGAAGATTGAAATGGTAAATGTTATCTGCTCCCGGGTTCCCTAATACTTGCTTCTGGGTCAAATGTAATTACCAAGAGAACACACAATTCTCTAAAATAATTAAGTGTTGTTTCTTCAAGGTAGGGTGCTTACCTCCCAGAACAGGAGGCTTACGCCAACTATATAGATGCTTCAGTTAGCAAAATTTCCTACCAATGAGTCTGAAACATAACTGGAGACTAGTGGATTCACCAAGAGCTCCAGCTTTCTGTAACAATAACCCAGTTTTTGAAAAGAAAAGGAGTCCTAGGTACCTTACCATTCTACATCCAAACTATTTCTACAAACCCTAACAGAAAAGTAAGGGACCATGTTGCACTCATTTACCTAAATGTATTCCATGGAACACTGGAGTCCTGTAAAATTGCAGCATGTGTTTTCTGAAGATTAAAAAAAAAATTCTACGAGAAATGGAGGGGAGGAAAAGATTTATAACTTTGTCATCATATATATGGGCACAAAGTACTCAAGATCAATGTAAACTTCATGTTTTGTACTTATACATATCAATAAAATGAGAAAAAAGATTCTATGATCAGAAAAATGTCAGAAAACTGTATAAAATTTCTTATATTAAAGGTGCCTTGCTTTTCCTAACTTGATCGCAAAGATCTTTCATTAAATAATACTTGTTATCATTTCATGTGGTACCAATATTCTGAAGAACACTTATTTTAAAACAGTGCATGTACAAATATACAAAGGTACTATTATTCTAGAATATATTCTAATTGGGCTACTAAGCCTGGACTATTAAAATTACAATAGTTTTTCCTTCACAGTAAGCTGGAAGAGGAAAGAAGACGCTAGTGCTGCAGGAAGACAGCTTCCAGCCGACCCAACGAAGGGACAGCAGGAGAAAGAGGAGCCACAGTATTTCCAAGGACTGACTAGTGATGACTTAAGGAAGCCCAGGCCAAAGTAGGTTATCACTAGATTCAAAGGTATTTAACAGCTGCCCTCCTAGAAACAACTACCTTACTCTGATAGAATCTTAAGCCTGAAAGGAATATTTTGAAGTTGTTTAGATTAAACACACACCTAGGACAGTCTCACCTCGCTTGACCACACTCGAGCTGGACCTGGAAAAAACACAGGCTAGACAATAATAATAATAATTATGGTTAACATTTAATGAGAGCCACTTATGTGTCAAGCAATCTGATAAATGTTCAACATAGACTGTATCATCTTAATCTTCACAACAACTTTCCGTAGTTAATAAAGAGGCTAAGTAACTTCACTAACATACGCTAGCTAGCCAAGGAATAGAATAGGCAGTTTGATGCCAAGACCCATGTTCTTTTATCATTAGACTAGCTGACATAGATCTTTTCCAGAAAGCTTTCCTTGACAACCAGCGCAAATGATTAGAGGCTCTCTAACTTCCCACAGTGCTCTACATCTATATCTATCCCTATGCTCCTATCCTATCATAGCAGTGAATACCATCAAATTATGAATTCCACGAGGGCAGAAATAACTAAATCTATGTTTCCTTGCATTCCTTGTAACTAGTATTACAATTTCAGCATAATCAAAAATTTTTAGAACCAACAACTGTCAAGCAACACACAATAATGAAGAAAACATACAATCTTTATTATTTTGCTTGTTTTTATAATATTGAGGATTGAACGCAGGATGTTCACACTGACCGACACCTCCAATCCTTTACTTTATATTTCATTTTGAGACAGTGTCTCCCTAAGTTACTAAATTGCCCAGGCTAGGCTCAAACTTTCTCTCCTACTGCCTCAGTCTTCCAATATTCTGGGATTACAGGCATGTGCCACCATGCCCAGAAAAATACACAGGCTTTAAAGTCAAACAGTCTTAGATCTGAATCCAGACTCAGTCACTTCATCATACCTGTGCATCTTGGGAAAATCACTTAGCAGCTCAGAGGCTCACTTTTCCTCTCAAGGCGTCGGGTACCTGTCTGTGATACCAACAACGGAAGGCTGAGGCAGAAAAATCACAAGTTTGAGGGCAGCCTGGACTATGTACTAAGATCCTGTTTCAAAATAAATAAATGAAAACTAATTAATACAGTAACCATAAAAATAGTTAAGTATATACTGGGTGTTGTGTCACATACCTGTAATCTGCTTGAGAGATAGAGGGAGGAGAACTACAATGAGCTCAAGGCTATCCTGGGCTACATAGTGAGTTCAGGATAAGCCTGCACTACAGAGCAAGAACCTGTCTCAAATAAGAAAATTAAATTTAATTAAAAATAAAATAGTGATTAGCCAAGCACAATGGCACACACCTATAATTCCAGCCACTCAGGAGTCTAAGGGAAGAGAATAACCAGTTTGAGGCTAGTCTGAGCCTGCCTTGATATGTGAAATAAAAAGAGTAGGGACTATCGCTCAGTGGTAGAGCATCCCCAGTGTCAAACTCTATTACCACAAACACTAAATAAACAAATAAAATGTTTTAAAAATTTGAAAAAACAATTAAACTTTTGACAATATATTATTTAAAAAGCTAAATTCCTTACACAATGCCCAGGACATAAAAGCTACTTTTAAAAAGTATTTTTCAATTTTTCTTCTCCTGATTATATATACTTGCAGAAAAAGCACTTTACACATACATACTTGTAGAAAAAGCACTAGTCTGGGAATCCACAGTCTAATTAGCTATAACCTTAGTTAAGTGTCTCTCCTGTCTGGGCTTCAATTTCCTAATCTACAATTCACAGAACTGTTAGTTCAGAACAAATTAAATATGCTTCAGTGGCTAAACAGCACTACACGGATAGAAGAAGTTTTTGTTATGCCATCTATTTAAGCTTATAAAATCAACCCTGAAGCACACTTTACAGAGTGTCTTAGAAGCTGGTCACAGTGGTACAGACCTGTAATCCCAGCACTCTGAGAGGCTGAAGCAGGAGGATCACAAGTCTGAGGCCAGCATGGGCAAGTTAGCAACTTACTGAGACTCTGTCTCAAAATCAAAACTAAAATATCAGCTGAGATACAGCTCAGCACAAATGCCCAGGGTTCAACCCCTAATACAGGGAGGAAAAAAAAGTTTCTTGAAGTTCAGAGAAGACTAACCTGTCAGAGATCTAAAAGCTATAAAAGGAGGGAGTACTTGCACTGTCACTAAGAGAAAGAGCCAGTCTCACCAAGTAGCTGAAGTAAGGCACTGCCAAGTGGCTGTACTCCAGGAGTCCCTAGTTAACTAAGACCTTGCTCTGCTGCCCTGTCTCCCTGTGACCTCTGCAAAGGCTACAGAACACCAAGTGCTCACCAGCACCTCTTCTCTTGGCCAAAATGACGTAAGTTTTTGCTGGCAAAAGACCAACCAAGGTTCCTGCCCTTGGTCTTCCTTGGTCTTCTTTAGGAGAGGATGAAAAACAAGAAGACTTTCATACCTTGTTCCAAGATTATCAGCTCAGAATTCCTAAAAATCTGCCTTAAAAGCTGCTACCAAGAACCAGGCCTGGGAAATGTCAGATGTGACACATTTGAGGTCTGACTGGCTACACCGTTTGGACAAAGGAAAGAGTCCTTTGAGCAATAAAGGAATAAGCAATAAAGAAAAGAAATTGAGCCTCCTCTGGCCAACTAACAGTGTCTAATCTTAGATGCTCTCAGACTCTTCTTCAGGCTGCATGTGCCCCAGAGACTTAACCACTTCCTCTGCTCATTAAAGCAGAACTTCAACTCGAGTCCCTCCCCCATGCTTCATTATACAATAATAAATTCCACTCATTTTTCTGTTTTTGTTATAGGGTTTAACTATTGGGTAGGGAGAATTAAATGCAAACTAAAACAACAAACACAAGAAAGTTAAAACGTCTTACAAATTGGTCATAGTCACTGTCCTCACTTTAAAGATTCCTGGTTCTTGTTGTAACTGCTGCTACTACAGAATGGCTGCAATCCAAGAGTTTTCAAAACATATTTTTGGACATCAATACCCTCTTTTTCAAACACCGCTCACACAAATATAATTAGAAACCTCAATGCAGAATTAAGTCTCTAAGGGGTAAGGGACACAGCTAAGCAGTTAGATTACTTGTCCAGAAGCCTAGCAAGCACAAGGCCCTGGTTGGTTCAATTCCCCAGGACCACATATAATTAGCCGGGCATGGAGATGCATGACTGTAATCTCAGTCCTCAGGAGGATGAGGCAGAACTGCTGTGAGTTCCAGGCCTTCCTAGGACTACAGAGTGAGTTCGGGACCAGCCTGAATCACAGAGCAAGATCCTGCCTCAAAAAAAGAAAATTAAGTCTCTAATAAAATAACAAATCTAGATAACAAATACCAAAGGTTTCCAGAGCCATTCAGCAAAAGGCTGATAAAAAATAAAATAAAAAACATTTTCATGAACAGATCAAGTTCATGAGCCTACCCATCAAGATGGTTGGGTATTCTTAAAGGAGAAAAAAAAGAGAAAGACAGAAAGAAAGAAGAGATAAAAAGGTTGACTAAATCTAACCGATCTTCAAGATCAAAGTAAAAAATTCATAAAACACAGAGGGCATAGGAATGTTTTAAATGACACCATAGAGAGATAACAAAATCCAAAACAGGCAAACTCTTCAAGACAATCTACTTTCATCAATATAAAAATCACAAGAGAGGGATGCGAGTGTAATTTTAGTGCTGAAGGATTTACCTAGTGTAGACAAAGCTCTAGGTTTGATCTCCAGCATACTAAAATAAACAAAAGAGAAAGGAAAAGAGAAAGGAGGAAGAAAGATATGGATTAGAAGACACTCATGATTTAGATCAAGCCAGAAGTGGTAGTACACACTGTAATACCAATACAAAGGAATGTGACACAGGAAAATCACAAGCTCTAACCCTGCCTGGCAATTTAGCAAGACCTTGCCTCCAAATAAAAAAATAAAAGGCTGGGGATGTAGCTCAGTAGAAAAACACTGAATTCATTCCCTGGTACTGGAAGACAACAGCAACAATGACAAAAACAGCCAGTCATTGTGGGAAAATGTAAACAGACTGAAAATATTAACAATTTGGGTTTTAGGCATAATAATGATATTTAGGCTATCTTTTCAAATAGTTATTTTAGTGATACAGTATCTAAAATACATATAAATCAAATATGTCTGGAATTTGCTTCTAAATAATCCAAGAGGATGGGAGAGAAAAAGGGCAACAACATTAATGAGATTGGCCAGGAATACACAATAGTTCGTGGTTAATAACAAGCACGTAGGAGTTCATTATTTTTACTATATAATATTTTTATATCATCCTAATTTTAAATAGACTTAAATTTGTCCATAGTACTCAGGTTTCTTTTTCTTTAAGTTAAAAAATTAGGGGTTGGGATTGTAGCTCAGTGGTAGAGCACCTGCCTAGCAAACACAAAATCCTGAGTTCAATCTGCCACTCAAAAAAGGCATCTCTGGGGCTAGAGGAATGGCACAACAGTTAAACAAATTGCCTTGCAAGCATAAGGCCCTGAGTTTATTCCTCAGCACTACATAAAGCTGGGCATGGTGGTGTACTCCTATAAACCCAGCACTTGGGAGGCTGGGGCAGAAGGGTTGCTGGGAGTACAAGACCAGCCTGAGCTCCATAGTGAGTTCAAGACCAGCCTGGGCTACAGAGCAAGATTCTGTCTCAAAAACAAACAAAGGAACCTCTGGAAAACCCTAGTACACCTGGAAATAGTTTAAAAAGCCACTGCTGCTGAAAGAAATACACATCTTGAGTAAGAGAACCTGGCTTCAAATCTTGGCTCTACTACCTTAATAGCAGTATGACACCTTAAAGAAGTTACCCTCAGAGCATCATCTTACCCTTGTGCAAATATGACTTCTTCCCAGAATAGCAATGAGGATTAAATAAGAGACTGAAAGTTTTTTATGTTCTAAAAGTATATGTGATTATTGTTAGGATGACTTAGAAGATCTGCCTTTTAAAAACCTGATAATAATGCCAGTCATCTCTCACTCTGCCCCTACTTTTCACATCAGTCATTTCCAATCTGCATCAAACACACATAAATACCTTGTGAAGACATGAGAGATGGTAGGAATTCAGATTCACTCAGGCCAGGTGGGGTGGCACACACCTAGAATTCTAGCACTCCTGAGGCCAAGGCAGTAAGATTGAGAATTCGAGGCCAGCAAGAGCTACATAGCAAGTTCAACAATTCTGGGCTATACAGCAAGTTCAAGGCCATCCTAAACTACATAACAAGACTGTCTGAGGGGGAAAAAAATCATTCAGAGGGAATCCCTGTATCCCTAGTTACCCTAGAATAGAGGTCTTCAAACTACTAGTTGCAAATGACAGAAAGGCACTTGTGCTGAAGGTCAAAAGGCTTAGTGTTACTGACAGAATTTAACCTCCTATGTCTGACTCAGATATAGTGGAACCTAACCTTTTTGTCAATACTTAGATTATCTTTCTTCACAGCCCTTCATGTTTTGAAGGATTTTTTGCATAAACAAAGTATAATTATTGAGAAAGAATTCAACCTTTCCAGCTGTATTTATTATTACTTTTTCTTTTCAAAATGTTAGTCCATATTTTAATTAATCACATACAATCTGTAAAACTTCAAAACAAGATATTATGAGCTAATGTTGATAATAAGCAAGAACATGAAAACCAACAAGTAGACACTGAAAGCCTGGGCCCTGCTCCTAGTTGCTTATGTTGGCTCCACAACTGTACCCAAGGTCATTCACTCACTAGACAGGTGTTGTGGTTAGGATCAAGGGTGTCCCCCAAAAGTCTCATGTATTTTAATGTTATGGATTGTCTATGGAGCCATGTAATGTTGGTGGATTGGGATCTGGCCTGGAGGGGTGGATTGCAGTTGTTGGGATTAGAGGTGTGTGAGTTAAGACTAAGGGCATGTGAGTTAAGACTAAAGGCATGTAACTTAAGACTAAAGGCTGGTGAGTTAAGACTAAGGGTGTGTAGTGGCCACACCTTCAATACCCAGATGCAGGACAGTACTAAGACTAGCACTTGGACTAGTCTCAATAAGTCTCACTCGCCTGCCTGTTGTGATGTCCTGAGAAGTTGCCTCCACCTCTCTCTCTCTGCCATGTACTTCAATTGCTGCCGGCCGCCCCTGAATGGACTGTGACCATCTGAAACTGTGAGCTAAAATAAACCTTTCCTTTCCTAAATTTGTGTGTGTCGGGTATTGAGTACAGCAACGAAAAAAGTAACTGAAACAACAGGTTTATGCCCTATGATGTCACAAACTGCCAAAGAATAAATCAGCATGAGTAAACTAGTAGATACACAGAAATAACAAAACTGAAACCAAAAGTAAAGCCATTTTCACTGTAGGTAAATGTACAATTTCCAGTATGCTTGTTAAATTACCAAAACAATGCAAATTCATTTATTCATTCAAAAACAAAAATTAAGTATCCACATTAACTAGGCACTAGGGAAAAATGAGTAAGGCATAACAGCCTATGGCCTTAGGGGATTTCTACAAACATTCCCTTTCACTCCTTCCTTTATTTATTTTCTTTCTTTTTTGAAATATGATCTCGCTCTGTAGTCCAGGCTTGTCCTGAACTCAGTGCAAAGCCCAGGCTGGCCTCATAGCAATGTTCCTACCTCCAGTTCCCAAGTGCTAGGAATATACCCATGTGCCACTATGACAGTTTATGTGGTGCTGGGAAATCGTATCCAGGGCCTTGCGCTTGGTAGGCAGGCACGTTAACCATAAGCTACACCCCAACTTCCTTTCACTCCTTTCAAGGACCGCTAAGGTTCCAGAGACCATACACTATCAAAACTAGGAAAGGCAGACAAGAGATGGCATTTTTTTACTTTCTTATGAACACAAACAACTTGATAAAAAGCAGCCTGCTCCAAGAGGTACCCCTAGAAGTACAATCTTAACATGGAGATATATGTTGCTGCACTGATAGAAAAGTAAGAGTTCTGAGTTCAAGGTTCTTTTCTACAACTCATCATTTACTGAACTCTATTTTGTCCTTGCATACTGGGATAAACAAGGAGTCAGCAAACAATGGTCCTCAGTCCAAATCCAACATACCACCTGCTTTTGGAAATAAAGCTTTACTGGAACACCACCTTGAACAACTCTTTATATTTTATCTGCAGCTGCTTCCCTACTACAGCTTGCTATATCTCAATAGATTCATCAAGTCTGAAGTATATACTATCTGATGTGCTTGCTAACTTTTACTATGCAGAAATACATCTGTGCATCACTTTGTGTGTGGGTGTGGGTGTGGGTAGGTGGGTGGTGGTGAAGGCGGTACTAACAACTGACTCAATGTTAAACAAGCACTTTACCACAGAGTATAGTGCAGCACTAGCTCTTCCATTTGGTTTGGTTGCCTAGTGGTTGCTTGGTTGGGCTTGGTCAGATTCTCACTAAATTGCCAAGGACCAGAATTTTCTATCCTTCTGCCCCAGAAAGGCCTGTATACCTTGACGTGGGTAGTTATCACATCACACATTGGTAAAAATTCACTTCCACATTTGATTAATGTTTTTGTATGTATGCCATAACTTAATAAGAAAAAAGAACAATCAAGCTAATTATGGGGGTACACACCTGTAATCCCAGACAAACAGGAGGCTATGGCAGGATTATTAAAAATTCAAGGACAGTGGGTAACTTAGTGAAAAGAAACTAAAAAGAACTGGGGATGTAGCTCAGTGGTAGAGCATGGATAGGTTTAATCCCAGTACAGGAAAAAAATAGTAATAATTAATCAGTCTCTCTACCTTCTAGAAATTTCTAAATCTGTTAAGAGGTCAAAAAAAGAAAACAATTATAGTACAAAAGTATGAGCACCTTTACATGAGCACCATGATAAAGGGCTAAGCTAATTATAGCGATGGCAAAAGAGAGAGAAAACAAACAACCTAAGTAGACACAGAAGGTCAAACTTTCATAGAGAATATAATTGAAATTAATAGCTACCTTTTATTGAATTAAATTACCATATATAGTAGCTAAATAGTGCCCAGCAGGCAATAAATGTTGCAAAATCCAAATGACTGTTTCAAGTGTTTAAGAAGAGACAACAAGGGCTGAAGGAATGGCATAGCAGTTAAAGCACTTGCCTTGCAAGCACAAGGCCCTGAGTTCGATTCCCCAAAACAACATAAAGCTGGGTGTGGAGGCACATGTCTGTTATCCCAGCACTTGGGAGGCTGAGGCAGGAGTATTGTCCTGAGTCCAAGGCCTGCCTGGGCTATATATTTGAGTTCAGGACCAGCCTGGGCTAAAAAGTGAGAGCCTGTCTCAAAAAGAAAAAGAGAGAGAGAGAGAGAGAGAGAGAGAGAGAGAGAGAGCAAGAAATTTATCTCCCCTCAATGAAGCAGCCAGCAGCCTGGCCCACTTAAAGACAAGCATATACCCAGACCACTGGAGAGGCAGCACAGGGCAGTGGTTAAAAACATAAACTTTGGAGCCCAAGAAATCCTAAGCATGAAGACAAAGGCAGAGGGCATCACAATCCCAAATATCAAGTTATATTACAAAGCAACAGTCATTTAAAAAATATGCATGGGACTGACACAAAAACAGACAGATGGACCAGTGGTACAGAACTGAGGATGCAGAGACAACCACAAGAACCCTCAGCCATTTGATCTTCAACAAAAAAGCCAAAAACATATGCTGGAGAAAAAGAGAAAGATAACCTCTTTAACAAAGGGTGTTTGGAAACTGGTTATATACATCCAGAAGAATAAAACAGATCCACATCTTTTACATTGTACCAAAAACAAATCAAAATGATCTAAAATTAACATGAAAGCAAAGAACCCACTGGAAGATAAACTAGGCAAAACCCTTGAAGATATAGGCATAAGAAAGAACATTCTCGATAAGGTATCTACTGTATATGAGATAACACCAAGAATTAACAAATGGTATTGTATGAGTGGGATTATACCAAATTAAAAAGATTCTGCACAGCAAAAGAAACAATCAACCGAGTGAAGAGAAAACCAATGGAATAGGGAAAAAATTTTCCCAGCCAGATAGAGGACTATTATCTAAAATATACAAAGAACTGAAAAAATTAGACTCTCCAAAATAAAAGACCCAATCAAAAAATGAGAAACTGGAATGAATGGACAATTTTCAAGATAAGAATAAATGTCCCATAAATACATGAAAAAATGTTCAGCACCTTTGGCCATTACAGAAATGTGATTCAAAACTAAACTGAGGTTCCATCTTACTCCAGTAAAAATGACTACCATCAACAAATCAAAAAATAAATGCTGGTGAGGTTACAGAAATAATGGAGCCCTTCTACATTATTGGTGAACAATAAATTAGTATAATCATTATGGAAATCAGTCGACGATTCCTCAAAAACTAAAAATTACATCCCACTTGACCCGGCTATTATCTTCTGGGTATCTTCCCAAAAGAGTTAAAGTCAATCATACAAGGGTGATACATGCATATCCATGTGTTTTGTAGCAGCATAATTTATAATAGCTTGGAAGAAGTCAGTATGCTCAACCACAAATGAATGAATAAGGAAGATGTGGTATATGTACATAATGGAGTACTACTCTGCCACAAAGGAAGACAAATTTGAGTCATCTGTAGGAAAATGGATGCACCTTGACACTATTATCTAGGTGAAATGAGTCAACTACAGAAAGTTAAATATTGTATAGCTTCTCTGATACAAGAAAACCAAACCACAAAAAAGTAAAGGAGAGGTGGAACAAAGTAAGAAGATGGACTTTGAGGAGAAGAAAAGGGGATATGGGGATGGGTGACAGGAAAGAAAGGGAAAAAATAATGATATATAAATTTTCAAAAATATGCAAAAAAAATAATTTGGGGGAAAAACATAAACTTTGAGCTGGGCATGGTGACACATGGCTGTAATCCCAGCATTCTGAAAAAATAAGAATGAAGGAGTATTGAGAGTTCGAGCCCAGCCTGGGCACCTTAATGACTTAGTGAGACTCTGTCTCAAAATAAATAAATAAATACATAAAAATAAATAATTTTAAGAGTATTGGGGATATAGTTTAGGGCAAACAGCCTCAACTCAACCCCCAGTACCTCGCCCTACCCCTGCAAAGAAAAGAAAAGAAAAGAAAAGAAAAGGACTCTGGGATCAGAACATGAAATTTCTAATTTGAAATTTGAGCCCTCCTTCCACCAATTACTAGATATGTGACTTTATAAGAGGTGATCGAAAATATATAGACTGTCTAAATTTTTTTAAAAATCATTATAGTAGAAGACATATTGCCATCAATTCCCCTTAACATACTCCCCACTCACTTCAAACACATATATCTCATCATTCTTGCCACCTCCTGAAGCAGTCCTACAAGTCCTTTTCCATGAGCGTCTTTACAAGGTATGGACAAAATGTAGTGAACGCTGCTACTGAGTGTCATTGAACAAAAAGGCAGGCTCATAAAAATATTGTAGCGTGTCCACAACCACCTCATTCACTGAACCAGGCACTGTGTAATCTCTGGTTCCTCCCCAAAGTCAAAATGAACAAGAAAGGTAAACATTTTGAATCAGTTCAGGACACTGAGGCAGCAACAACAGCACAGCTAACGACACTCCAGAAAGCACTTTTAGAACTGTTTGAAAAAGTAGCAAAAAAAAAAAAAAAAATGATGGCATATGTGTATTGAAAGAAAGATGGAGTACTGAGGAGGCCTGTATCTTTTACTGTAATCATTTTTTAAATACATGCCTTACTTTTTGTTCATGCCTCTGATTTATCCATAAAATGAGAATAAACATGTTTCTATCATTAGCAATTATAAAAATTTACAATAGAATTGTATTTAACAAGTAAATATTCCATATTTTGTTCATAACAATTAATATTATTAACTGTTTGATTGTGGTGTGCTTAGCAGCACCTCAGAGTTCCTGTGACTTCCTGGTAAATCCCCAGGTGTTTCCAAAGTTGATTATTTTAAAAGTTGAGACCACAAGTTGGTATATAGCACATACTCAGATTACTTCATGGAGCTGTAGACTACTGGTCCAGTGCCTAGAAAAATAAGAATTCCTAAAAGGGAGTCAAACCCCACTGTTCAAATAATGCCCTCCAAAAGCAAAATCAGTAAATCACAACCTCTAGTTGACCAAACTGACAATGAAAGAAACCACACTAGAAAATACAATTAAATATTATGAGCTTAAAATCTATCAGTCTGAGAGGACAAGTCTCTGGTAGTGCTGCTGGGTACGTAGCCCCAGTAGGAGTAACAAAGAAAATTCTGAATACTTCTGAAGTATCATAAAATACCCTCAATCTCTGTAACAAACTTGAAAATTCCTGGATGGCCCATCCTATATTAGAACCAGAAGGGAATGATCACAGAAATCATAGATTTGGGAGAACTATGCAGACCTCCAGAAATCCTCATCTGGACTGGCCCTTCTCAGGCTGTGAAATGTTTATCTAGCATTAGATTCCTTTTACAAAAGATGCAGCTAATATTGTGAAACAGTAAGTAAAATGGGCCACATGTCTATAAAGCAGCCAGGAGGGAGAATGAATATCTAGCTGCAGAAGTAGCAACCTTTCTTTTACTTTTTCATCTTTCTTTCTTTATTTCTTTTTTTTTTCTTTTTTCTATTGTGTTTTGAGACAGGGCCTTACTCTATAGCCCAGGCTGGTACTGAACTCGGCAATCCTCCTGTTTCAGCCTCCTGGGATTACAGGCATGCACCACCACAACCGACTTATGTGGTGTTGGGGAATCAACTCAGATACTTAGCGCTTACTTAAGTGCTTACTAGGCAACTTGAAACCATTTAACTCCGAGCCATTTCTCCAGCGCCCACCCCTTTTTTTGTTTGTTTGTTTGTTTGTTTGTTTGTTTTGAGACAGGATCTTTCTCTGTAGTCCAGGCTGGTCCTGAACTTACGATGTAGCCCAGGCTAGTCTCAAAGTCATAGCAATCCTCCTGCCTCACCCTCCCAAATGCTGGAATTAACAGTCAACATGCCAACACACCTGGCTAAATTTTTTTTTAATCTGGTGCTGGGAAATCAAACACAGGGTCCTGGCCATGCTAGACAAGAGTTCGCCACCAAGCTACACCTCCGAGCCCCAGAAGTAGCAATCTTAATGAAAAGCTAAGATTCACAGAATTGTCAAAACAGAGTCATGCAGTAAGGGAGAGTCCAATAAAAATGGACAGATGCTAAAAGGAAAAATAAAAGCAGAGGCTTTAGTGTAAAAGTCCCTGCCTTACATATCTCTTACAAAGGGAAAGGGACCCTTTCCCTGATTTCACAATTCATTTAATACCTACTATTCTATAATACCTGTTTACACATTCCCCCTCCAACAAGCTCATGGTTATGCATCTTATAGTGCACTTATCTATACCAACAGCACTCAGCACTTACTGACTTTGAAAAGATTCACTCACCCCATAATATTAAAACAAAGAACATGTACTCTATTGGGGGTCTTCCAGGACAAGAGGCCAAATTCTCAGGAGCCCAGGCAAAGCTAGTAGAAAATGATGTCAATAAGTATTTAGTCTCTTATTTTGTTCATCTGTTAAGGTACTGGTAGCATTAATCACCTCAGAGACTATTTAAAAAATAAACATATTTGGAAGCACTTAACATAGTTGATAGCATACGGTTAAGTATTCAGTGACTGCGAACTCCCTTCTCACATTGCCCCCCCACTTGAGTTCCTGTAAAAAGCAGTTCACTCCTTGCACCAACATTTGTTAAAACACAAGTGTTAGTTATGTGTTGAGCTTTAGTGGTAAGACATGATCTTGTCTTAGGCATCTGATAGATCCTCAGTATATAACAGCATGGTACTCCTAGGCAGACTGGCACATGGGAAACACTAACTCAATGGGAACTCCAGAGAATACCTCGAGATGAACCATTGATGGCTTACTTCCCAGCATTGCAAGGCCACTCCATTTGCTCTGCTAGTCCTAGTGGCGTGAATGCACAGAAGTGATCAAGTCCCTAGCCAGAACCATGTCCACACATTTCCTGGGCTCCCCATTCCTCATAATACAGCTTGGCCACTGAGGTAACAAGGAAAAAGAAAAAGAAGAAGAATCCCAAGGAGTCCCTCAAAACTGCTCTAAAGAGGGCTGGAGGAATAGTTCTGTGATTAAATGCTTGCCTAGCTTGCCCTATGTTCAATTTTCCAGCACCATATTATCTAAACACGTTGGTGCATGCCTGCAACCCAGCACTTGAGAGGTTAAGGCAGAAAAATTTGAGGCAGAAGGATTGCTGTGTGTTCAAGGCCAGTGTGGGCAACATAGTGAGGTCAGGACCACCTGGACTGCAGAATGAAACCCCATCTCAAAAAAAAAAAAAAAAAAAAAAACTACATGGCAACATTCCAAACTATACAGCTACAGCATCTCTATTTAGGTTCTAGACTGTAACAATAAACTGAATATCCACTCTCACATTTCCTATTGAGACGGAAAGGAAGTGCTCCTTCCTTTTAAAACTGTTTGTTTGGAAAAGTTGATCTCCTGGGAAATGGCTAAGCACATATCCTTACAAATAGGATCTAGCAAGAGCTTGAACCCCACAGAAGCATCTCAGTCATTCCACCTTGCTGGTCTTCGGGGCTGAAAATAGCCCCAAATGAAAAATAAGCTGTGTGGACTACTTATCCAGTTTCATAGCAAAGGAAGGCCTTAAGCTGCCCGAAAAGTACAAACCCCTCATCCCTCAACTCAAGCAGGGATAGAAGTCTCACCTGTTTCCGGCCCCATAGCAACTGGCATAGCTTTGGCACCTCTCAGGCTTCATCTTTCCAAAACAGCAATGGAACAAGCACAGAACAGGAATGGCCTTCTATAGTCAACCCAGCTCTGCTTGGAGGGGTGATGGGCAGAAAAAAAACACAGACCACTAAGTCTGAAGGTAAAATGAAGGGCCCCAAATCAGACCATACACCAGAAAAAGTATTCTGTACCTCTGGCTTTAACTAAGGAACTTATCTAATCTCAAATCAAAATCAGTCACTATTTAGTCACACATCTCAAGTCCATTTCATATTTGTTATTGAACTCAGAGCCTTGCACTTGCTAGGGAAGCACTCTAAACCACTGTGCTATTCCTCCAGCCCCATTCCCCAATAAGTTAAGCACTTCTAGAGGCAAGACCCAGGTTTCACGTTGTTCATGTTTCCAGTTCTGCTTAGTTCAGGGTCATGCTCAGAAAAGATGTTCAAAGGCCTTTTTATTGTACAGTACAGTAAGTAGGTACAGAAACAGGACAAGAGGCCTAAGGTCAAGAATGTACCCTGCCTTCTTCCAGGCGGCCTTCACTCAGTACATGCTACCCTAAAGCTCTATGAAGCCTGAGGCTGGATTTCCCAAGCCATCTCTCCTTCCTCTACATGTATGCATTACCTTATTGGAACCAGTCTCTGGACTCCTGTCATCTTAAATGTTTCATCTCCTAGGTATGTTTGGGAACTCCTTAAGTATATGCCCAAGTCTCTTTTCTGTGGCACATAACAAATCTAGCCACATGGTAGTCTACCAAAGCTGATAACAGAATGGAAAAAAAAGTCAATTTCCCTCAAGCTTTTAATTGTTCTACTATGAAAAGGTAGAAAACAATGATTGTCAGCTCAGCACAATGTTGCATTCTTGGAGTTTCAGCTACCTAACATGATGTGGCAGAAGCATCACTTACTGAAGTGCAGGGGTTGGAGATCAGTTTGTGCAATACAGTGAGACCCGTGAAAGGTTTGGATCTAGAATGTCCCCCAAAAGCCTCATGTATCTGGATGCTGTGGATTGTCTATGGGCAAAAAAGGAGGAGCCCAGCCAGATGGGATAGATACTTGGAACTTGACTCAGAAGGCGCATATGCATGTGGCTTAACCCAGGAAAGGCAGATCACTGGGGCTTGACCCGGAAGGATACATCAGCTCCACCCTTCTGTGCTCACTCTACTTTTTGACTGCCACAGGGTGAACTCCTTTTCTCCAGTTAGGCCTCCACCATATGCTCCCACCATTGTTAGCCACCCATGAATGAACTGAGAACTTCTAAAACTGTGAGCTAAAAAAAACCTTTCCTGGGGGCTGGAAGAACTGAACTCAGGGCTCAGTGGTTAAAGCGCTCGCCTAGCAAGCACTTAGGCAAGTGCTAAATACCTGAGTTTGATTCCCCAGCACCACATAAACCAGATGTGGTGGCATATGCTTGTAACCCCAGCACCTGGGAGGCTAAGACAGAAGGATTGCTCTGAGTCCAAGGCGAGCCTGGACTGCATGATGAGTTCAGGACCAGCCTGGGCTATACAGGGAGACCCTCTCAAAAACAAGAAACAAAACAAACAAATAAACCTTTCCTAAATTGTAGATGTTGGGTATTCTGTCTCACCGATGAGAAAGTAACTAAGACAAACACCCCATTGCAAAGCAAAACAAAACAAAAAGAACATTTGTCCTGTACCTTCATCTGACTGCTCCCACAGGTTCCAGTTATCTGTCTTTCTCTGTATCTTCAGCTGGCTTTCAGGCAACTTTCTATAAAGAATTCGGGCAAAGCTAGGCATAGTGGTGCCCACCGGTAGCCTCAGCATTTGAAAGGTTAAGGCAAGAGGATCACAAGTTTGAGGACAGTTTGGGCTATTTAGTGAGTTTAATGCCAACCTGGACTACTTAGTGAGATCCTATTGCCAAAAAGAAAGAAAAAAAAAAACAGGACAAAGGGCTTAGTCTATATTTGGCCTACAACCATCTGATACTCAGAATGTCATAAGAATTGAGATAATTAATTCTTCAAGTCTCATATCCCTCAGAGTAGGGGAATGACTCAAACATCCCAATCCTTAGCCAAAGGCAGAAAAAGTTCCCACGAGACAAAGCACAGTAATGACGCATCTTCCACCCACTCACAAGTAGGCCCATACCTAAGATCATGTTCAGGCTGACATCTAAAACTGAAACATGGGATGCAAATCTTCACATAGTGAGACACAGTCTTGGGGGAAGACTTCCAATCCCAAAAGAAAATAAAATTTTCTACAACCGGGTTACAACCAATAGGTTTCAGCATATCAAACTTGTTCTTACCAAGTTGTAATTCACATACCCCTATGGCTTAGATATGGTTTGCCATGTCCCTAAAGATTCACGTGCTGGTAGCCTGGGTTTCCAGTATAAAGGCAATGGTGAGGCACTAGAAATTTTAAAAAGGTAAGGTCTAGTAGGAAGTAACTACATCATGGGATCATGCCCTCACAGTTTAGCGCTGGTCACAGGGAGTAGACTGGATCTCACACGGATGAATTAGTTCTCACAAGAGTAGGTTATTACACAGTGAGACAATCACATGTGTTTAGCTGCTCTGCACATAACCAGTTCCCTCTCAGCTTCTCTGCCACATTGTGATTCAGCCAAGGAGGAACCACACCGGTGCACTGTGTACTCTGTTTACACCTTCCAGTCACCTGAATCCTGAGGCAAATAAATCTTCATTTCTGAAGTAACCAGGCTTAGGTATTTTGTTGTAACAATACAAGTAAGACTAGTATATATCCATAAAACTCACATTTTTATTGTATAATTCAAAGGCTTTTCATATATTCATAAGGTTGTGCAACTATTACCATAATCTAGCTTCAGAATATCTTTCTCACTGCAAAAGAAATAACATACCCATTAGCAATTACCCTGCCATCCATTAATCTACTTTCTGTTACTATATATTTACCTATTCTAGACATTTTATATAGATGAAATTGTACAATATAAGACATTCTTACTGAGCATGATCTTTTCTTTTTCCTATTTGCCCCCATAATAATTATTTTATTAGGGTATGCTTGAGATATAAAATAATTATATTCAACTCAGAGAACTGATGCATACACATATCACATATTACTAATTTGTATGTTCCCTTCCCTTCCCCACCCTTGCATTCCTCCTATCCCCAATCCTTTACCCAACTCAACAAAGTCTACCTCCCTCTTTCCTACCATCTCTTTTATTTTGCTCTCTAAATTATTTATATTATTGGTTCCTCGTATAAGAGAAACTACATAGTATTTAACATTATGTGTCTGATTTATTTTGGTTAGCATAACAGTCTCAAAGTACAACCACTTTCCTATTAAATGACTCACACTTATTCTTTCTATGGCAGAATGTATACGTTATAGTTTGAATCTGGAACGTCCCCTGAAATTCTCTGTAGCTGAAAACTGACCTAGTGATTGGACAGTGGGAGTTATGTGGATGTTGTGGCTCAGTCTATGACCTTCACACGCATGAAGAGGTGGGGTCTGACGGGAGGGGCAGACCCCCCTCATCAGGAGGAGCATGACTGAGCTTTTTGGCTTAGAAGATAGATGCTTTTTTTCTTTTTCTTTTTCTTTTTTTGAGCATAATCAAAAGACTTGTCTTTCAAGACAGGGACTCACCCTGTAGTCCAGGCTGGTCCTGAACCCATTATGTATCCCACGCTGGCCTCCAACTCACAGCAATCCTCCTGCCTCAGCTTCCTGAGTACTGGGAAAACAGGCATGCGCCACCACACCTGGCTTTGGAAGGACATATTCTTGCCCTGGCTTCTCCCCAACTCCTCTTCTTTCACTTGCAATGCCCGTGAGCATCTGTCCTCAGCCAGACCCTTCCACCATGATGGCACTGCCAGATGACTATGAACAGACTGAGACCTCTGAAACATGAGTTAAAATAAATCCTTCCTCCCTTAAGTTGTGGGTTTCTGGAATTAGGTTCCAGCAAAGAGAAAGTGACTATTTCTTTATCATTTATTGATGAACATGTCAACTGCTTCAAAGATACAGCTACTGTAAGTTGTGCTGCTATAAACACAGGTGTGAATTTCAATTCTCAGCTTTTTGAGGAATAACCATATTGATTTCCACAGTGGTTTTATCAGCTTACAGCTGCACTAACAAGGTACAGGAGTTCCTTTTTCCCCACAACTTTGCCAGCATAAGTTGGTTTTTGAGTTCTCGAAAATAACTATTCTTCCTGGAGCTAAATGAAATCCCGGTGCTGTTGTGATTTGTATTTCTCTAATGGCCAAAGATACCGAACATTTTTTCATGTACTTACTGCCCATTTGTACTTTTTTGAGAAGTGTCTATTCATTTGTTCATTTCAATTGTCCATTTTTTATTGGGTCTTTTTTTTGGGACAGTCTAATTACCTTTTAAGTTCTTTAGATACTAGCACTTTGTCCAAAGTTTAGGTGGGAAATTTTTCCCTATTCTGTAGATCAGAAGTCTCCAATCCCAAAGCTGTGGACTGGTACCAGTTTATGGTCCTGTAAGGACTAGGCCAACAGGACAGATGAGCCAAGCTCCACCTCCTGTCAGTGCACTATTAGGCTCTAATGCCACTACTGACATGACAAGAAGCAGAGCTCTTGGGAGAAATCTTCAATTCTGATCCCTATGTCCAAAAGGAAAGGATTATTGCATAGGTTGTCTCCTTCCTTTACTGATTGTTTCCTTTTCTGTGCAAAACCTTTTTAATTAGATATAATCTGATTTGTTGGTTTTTCATGTTATTTCTTGTGTGACCGGTGTTCTACTCAGGAAGTCTTTGCCAATGGCTAGACCTTCAAGGGTTTTACCTATTTATCTTCCAGTAGATTCAGTGTTTCAGTCATAGTGTATGATGTGTTTAATGATTTGCACCATTCTGTTCACAAGTATCCTGGTAAGGATTTTTGTATCTATGTTCATAAAGAAAACTGGCCTGTAGTTAGCTCGTTTGCTTGATCACTTGCTTGCTTGTTTACTCTGTTAAGTCCTTGCCTGGTTTTAGTACCACAGAATGCTAGCTTCCAGGAATGATTTTAGCAGCATTTCTTCCCTTTCACTTTCACAGAAGAGTCAGAGAAGCTTTGGTGTTAGCTCATCCCTAAGGTTCTGGTAAAATTCTGAGGCAAATCATCTGGTCTTAGGTTTTTCAACATTGGTACAGTTTTTATTACTGCCTCTATTTCATTACTGGTAACTGGTCTAAGATTTTTATATCTTCTTGGTTCAATTTTAGTAATTCATATGTGTCTAGGAATTTGTTAATTTCTTCGAGGTTCTCCAATTTACTGGAATACATTTTTTCAAAATAGTTCCTTATAATCTGATGGATTTCAGCAGTGTCTGTTGTGATTTCACTTTTTCCAATTCTAACTACATGATATGAGTTTTTTCCTTGCCTTCTTTCAATGAGTTTGCGTAGGGTTTTATAAATCTTGTTTATCCTTTCAAAGAACCAATCTTTGGTTCATTATCATTTCAGTTTTTAGTTTCAATTTCATTAATTTCCACTCTAATCTTTATTATTTATTTTATTCTACTACTTTTGAATTGGGTTTGTTTTTCTAGGACTTCGAGGGGTATCATCAGATTACCTATTTAGATTCCCCCTATTCCTTTAATGTGTGCATTCATAGATATAAATTTCCCTCTTAAAATAGCTTTTATTGTGTCCCATAGGTTTCAGTATATTGTGCTTCTACTGTCACTTAATTCTAGGAATTTTTTTTTTTCGAGACAGGGTCTTGCTCTATAGTCTAGGTTGGTCCAGAACTTAGTATGTAGCCCAGACTGGCCTTGAATTCACAACAATCCTCCTGGCTGAGCCTCCTGAGTGCTAGAATTACAAGCATGTGCCACCACATCCAGCTTTATTTTAGGAAAGTTTTAATTTCTTCCCTGGTTTCTTCTATGATCCACTGATTACTCAATAATGTATTATTAATCTCCGTGCACTTGTGTAATTTCTGTGGTTATTTGTGCTGCTGATTTCTAGTTTCATTTGCTGTGATCTAATAGTAGGTAAAGGATTAGTTCAATTATTTTCTGTTTATTTAAGTATGCCTTATGCCTTAAGATATGGTCTATTTTGGAAAAGCTTTATGCTTCAGAGTAAAAAAGTATGTTCCATTGTTATTCAATGAAACACTCCGTAGCTATCATTTAAGTCCATAATGTCCTACGTTGTGGTTTAATTCTGATATTTCGTTGTTGATTTTTTTTATCAGGTTGACTTATTTGTAAGGATAGAATGTTGAAGTCTCTTGCTATGATTGCACTGGGGTCTATCTGCCCTTTCATGCCCAGTAGGCTTTGTTCTTTGAAATGGAATGAGCCAACATTAGGTGCTCTCTTGGGTACTGACAGAATATTCAACATCCACAACCTAAGGGAGGAAAGATTTATTTTAGCTCACAGTTTCAGAAGGTCTCACACAGTTCCTTCATAGGCAGTGGCCAGTCTGGAAGCACATGGGAGACTGTACTGCAGTTTAGGGCACTGCAGACAGAAGCCAAGGGAGACAGGAGACACACCAATGTCTGGAGACTCAGGCAAGGCTAGAGCTTTTCCAAGAGAAGCTGTAACAATATTTCTTCTTTCCTTTACTTAGTTCAAGATTCCAGTTGGGCTCCCCACACCCAGGGTGCCCCTCCTCACTTTCTGGCCCAGGAGTCAATCACACACATCTGAAAGCCCTGCTGTGGGCAACTCCGAATCTCAACAAGTTGACCCAATCCTTTCAAGTCAAATCCCAAGCATCTGCCCCTTCTAGCTAAATCCTTCTCTGGTCAGTTTTTGTTTAAAGTCTGCTGTATCTGCAAAGAATACAGTTACACCTGCTTGCACTCAGGGTCCAGTTACATGGATTATTTTTCCCATCATTTTTTTTCAGTACTGGGGTTAGATCTCTGTGCCTTCTCCCTGAGTTATATCCCAGCCCATTTTTTTATTTTTGAGGCAGAATCCCACCTGGTTGCTAAGTTGCCCAGGACAGGCTCAAACTTGCAACCATCATCCTGCATAGCCTTGCAGAGTTCTAGGATTGCAAACCTTCACCATCTGGTCCAGTTCCATCCTTTCACTTTTAATCTATGTGTTTCTTTATGAATGAAGTACCTCTTGGGGACAACAATTGGATGGGTTTTGGTTTTTGATCCAATCTGCCAGTCTCTGTATTTTGATTGGGGAGTTCAGATCATTAACATTAAAATTATTATTGAGTGGTGTTTGCTGAATCCTATCATTGTACTGTTTTCCAGTGCTGATTTCCTTTGTTTTATTTTTTTTCCCTTTTGTTTAACATGTCTCCCCTTAGAATAAATACTTTCCTTTGGTTTTTTATGGTGCTGATGGTCACCCAGTTTCTGTCTAGGATTCCCTTACGTACTTTCTGCAATGGTGGTTTAGAGTTAGTAAGTTTTTCTGCAATGGTGGTTTAGAGTTTAGTAAGTTTCTTTAGGAGTTGTCATGACACAGGTTATCACATGGTGGGGCTGGAGAATGGCACAGTGGTTAAAGTACTTGCTTTGCAAGCACAAGGCCCTGAGTTCAATCCCCGAGCACCACAAAAAGCTGGGTGAGGGCTAGAGGAATGGCTCAGTGGTTAAAGCACTTGCCTAGCAAGCACTAAATCAAGCTCTAAGTACCTTTCAATTCCCCAGCACCACATAATCTGGGCATGGTGGTGCACACCTGTAATCCCAGCATTCAGGAGGCTGAGGCAGGAGGACTGCCATGAGTCCAAAGCCAGCCTGGGCTCCATATTGAGTTCAGGACAAGTCTGGGCTACAGAGAGAGACCCTGTCTCAAAAAAAAAAAAAAAAAAAAAAAAAAAAAAAAAAAAAAAAAAAGGAAAAAGACAAAGAAAAAAATATTTATATGGCACAGAAGAATAAATATCATATGGTTTATCACTAAACCATAAAAAAGTAAGAGACACACTAGAAAGTAAGAAGATACACTTTGTGGATTGGGAAAGGGGATTAACGGGGGGACGAGAGGGTAGGAAGGGAAATAAAAATGGACAAAATGCAATATATAAATTTAAAAAATAATTTTTAAAAGATGTATTACTCTTTCAATTTTGAAGGATAATATTCCCATAAATAGAAACCTTGACACTTGTTTTCTTTTCTTTTTTTGAAACAGGGTCTCTCTCTGTAGTCCAAGCTAGTCCTGAACTCACTATATAGCCCAGGCAGACCTCAAATTCACAACAATGATCTTGCCTCTCTGCTTGCTGAATGCTGGGATTACAAGCATGTGCCACCAAGCCCAAGTTTATGTGGTGCCAGAGAATCAAACTCAGGGCCTGTACTTGCTTGGCAAGCACTCCAACTGCTGTGCTATTCCTCCAAACCCAGATGCTTTTTTTTTTTCCTTTAGGGCTTGTAAACTTTCCTGGCCTTCAACATTTGTTCTGAGAAATCAGCTGCTATTCTGATTCTGATAGGCTTATCTTTACAAGTTACTAGGAGTTTTTCTCACAACTTTTAGTATTATCTTTGTGTTGAATTTCTAGAACTTTCATTGTAATTTTTATTATAGTGGAAAGTTTCTTTTTGGTTCACTGCTATGGGGTTCTGTACGACGCATACTTCAATACTGATTTCTTTTCTTAGATTTGGAAAAAATTTTGCTATGATTTTGATGAGTAAAATTTAAACGTCTTTTGAGTTGTCTTCTAAGTTTTCCTATATTCCCATAATTCTGATGCTAGTTTTTATTTGGTGGGGGGATTCTTCTGTTGAGTCACCTGGCAGGGTTGGATTTAGCTTCCTTGTCTTTTTTCAGGGTATCATTAAGTAGTCTGCCACATCAAGGCTGGTGTTTAGATAGGGTATGCTACTTTGTCCTCACAATATTCAAACTGACTTCCCATGCTTTCACGTGAATTTTTCATATGGATTTCTGCTTGATTTCTTTTTATAGTTTCTAATTCTTCACCAAAATGATCATAATATCTAGTTCTGTCCTGTTTAACTTAACCAGCTTATTGTTTTTGTCTTTTTAAGCTCACTTAACATTTTATCAATTAAGCTCATTTTCTGTTTAGTTGAGTCCTTTTTAAGTTCATTAACTATCTTTTGAATTTGCCTGTATGTTTCTCTTTTGATCTCTTCAAACATTTTGAACATTTCATTTTTGGGTTCTGTTCCTGTAACTTTCTTTACTTGTGGACCCATGAGATAAGCTTTTGGGGAGCATTTTTGGAGGCACCTTGTTGCCTTGCGTCCTCTTATTTCTATTGCTTTTGTGCTGAGGGCTGCAGATCAGTTAGAGCAGAAAGACTGTCCCTACTGTGAATATCTCTTCCATTAGATTATGCCTTGCTGTGATATATTAGGGGTTTGGTTATGCTTTAGTATTTATGATTCTCTTCAACCTACTCAATTTAATATCCAAGGGTCTTCTTATTGTTCAACGTTCTTCTGAGGGCTTCATTTCAGAAAGGAAAAAAAATCAAACCCCAGTAATGTTGATGACAGAAAGATACAAGATACTGACCCACAATAACAGCCAATTAAAATCAACTTCTATGCCACTATTAACAGTTGAATGGAAATCAGCAGTAGCAATAGCATGTATGAAAATCAGATATTGACATATCATAACCAAATAAAAGTTGCAACTATACTACCCTCAGCAATAAAAAGAGGTCTACAATTTTAATGCAAGCATAAAAATACACCAAATATTAACATAAAGAAAGATCTAAAAGCAACCGCTATATGACATTAATAATAGAAAGAAATCATCATTAATAACTTAAACTAAATAGCTAAAAATTATTAGCACTTAATACTACTAATAATAAAAATGATAGGACTGAAAAAGGGAAAATAGGGGTCAAGAAGTAAAATCTGAAAAAGAAAGAAGAGGAAGATGAGAAAGAGGATTGGAGAAAATAAGTAAAAATCCATTTAAGGCAAGTATGGTGGCACAAGCTTGTAATCCTAGAACTCTGGAGAGATGAGGCAAGAGGACTGCAAGTTCAAGTCCAGCCTGGGCAACTTGGCAAAATAAAACAAAATGGGCTTAGGATGTAGTTCAGTGTAAAGGCTCTAGGCTCAAGCCTTAATAACACACACACAAAAAATCCAATTAACATGGAGAAAAAGTAAATAGAATTAGTTAAAATAAACAGAGAGGAAAAAAAGGAAAAAGGAATGAAAAATAAGAGAATAAAAAAAGAGCCAAGAAAGAACAAAACAAAGCAAAACCACAAAATACAAAAAATAAAAATAAAAAAGGAAATGAATCCAAAGATTTCCTCTGTACTGAGGTATTTGGGTGAGTTGGGTTTTTTTTGTAGGTCATGTGGTACTGGAATCCACCAGATATGGTGGATGACTAGTGAGTCAGAACTGGGGCTTGTTATGTTTCCACAATCACTTTTGTGTGTGTGTGTGTGTGTGTGTGTGTGTGTGTGTGTGTGTGTGAATGCTGAGTTCTGCCACACCTTTCCCACCTGGCTGAGTCCCTCAAGGGTGTGTTGCCTGCCTGGAGGTTATATTCATTCCAACGGCTTTTAGGGTGTGTGCCCTAAGCCATTGCTAACTCAGCCTAATTCTGCAACCTGTAAGCTCTTGGGGTGTCCCACTTGCTCCAAAGGCTCCTCTGTGCATACACCCCAGGACATAGCCTATGACTAAGCCAAGGATATCGCTGAGCATGATGGCAAACAGAAGAAGTAAATAGATTGCTGAGTTCCGTGCTGGAAGTAGACACCAAGTAGAGAAGTTAGGGGCAAGCAATCTGTTGAACTTAATCCCAGCACTTTCAGATCCAGCCACCTCAGAAAACCACATAATAACAGGCCTGATTTCTCTCTCTGCTACAGGAAAGACCACCACATCCTCTATAGCCGGAGTTTCTACTGTCCCAATCTCTCACAAGGTCTGTGGCTAGACTTCCCCCTCCATGACTGTCACTTGTGACATCTGCCATTTAGTCACCATAGCAGGTTGACCCCAGAGACCCAAAAGTGCAGCTCTTGTGTGACTTCTGATACCTGGAGCAGCACAGTTCTAAACAAGCTCCTTCTCAAAACAGCTCCTGATCACATCACTCCCAAACAGGCAGGTACTGCCAGTGGATTACTTAATTCTCAAACACTGACCTGCTATGCCATAGGAGGCACTTTCAAAGTGAAACCTCACACCATAGTTGTAGCTTACCACACTTGTGGGCCTTTCTTGGGGCCAGTGCTATCCAACCAGTGTTTATCCCTACAACTTCTGGCTCTTTCTGAGCTTACCTTGTGTTTGTAAAGATAGGTTCCCCTCACTGGAAGCCAAGATTAGCATTCCTGATTGAGTCGTTCTCTCCTCGGCATTGACTTCAGTTTCTTCAATTTCCCCATGATGTCTAGCTTTCCTGTTGGCCTCCTCTTGGTTCCTGAAGTTCTTCTATGCCTCTAAATTGTTGTTTCCTAGTTTTTTCTAATTCCAATGTTGGAGTGACTATAATTTGCAGCTGGTTTTAACTCCACCATCCTTTTTTCCCCTTAGAATAATATTTTCAAGGTTCATCCATGTTATAGCATTTATCAGTACTTCATTTTACAGCTACGTAATATTCCATTTTATGAATATATTACACATTTTTATTTACTCATCATTTGACAGACATTTGGGTTGTTTTCATCAAACATTTTCATTAAAAATTTTATGTAAACTTTTTTTAATATGGTCTTCCTCTGTAGTCCAGGCTAGTCCTAAACTCAGTGGAAAACCCAGCCTGGCCTCAAACACACACCAATCCTCCTGCCTCAGCCTCCCAAGTGCTTGGGATTACAGGCATATGCTACCATGGCCAGCTGATCTTTACATGGTGCTAAGAAATTGAACCCAGAGCCTTACACACACTAGGCAAATGCTTTAATCACAGGCACTATGCCCCAACCCTAATCATATTTTCAATTGCCATGAATATGTATACCTATAAGGGAAATAGGTAAATCAGATGGATAATGTGTATTTTTTGAGCAAACTTAATTTCAAAAACATTTTAACTCACTCTTTTGCCTTCCTTACTAATATGCATTTCCATAATGAGCCCTACTCCCTAACACAGCAGTAAAAGCCAACTACTTATCATATTAGACAGCAAAGATACAGAATATTCTCATCACCACTGAAATACTACTGGACAGTGCCACTCTAGATGGATAAGATAATTAGAATAATTTAGGATAACTTTTTTCAGTACTGAGGATGTAACCTGAGGGTTTATATATGCTAGGCAAGCACTCTACCACCAAGCTACATCATCAGACCTGATTATAACTAACATTTAACAAATGTTTATAACGTGCCAGACATTCATCAAGATGTATACAGAAATTCTTTTGGGGGGCTGGAGGAATGGCTCAGTGGTTAAAGCACTAAGTATCTGAGCACCACATTAACCAGGCATGGTGGCACATGCCTGTAATCCCAGCACTCGAGAGATTGAGACAGGAAGATTGCTTTGAGTCCAAGGCCAGCCTGGGCTCCATAGTGCGTTCAGGATCAGTCTGAGCGACAGAGCCAGATCCTGTCTCAAAAAAAAAGAAAGTCTTTTTGTTTTCATGCATGTGCTCACACTTACACTTTCTTTTTTTCCATATGTGTATGTGTGTCTCCTTTTGGTTTTATATGTTCATTTTGCATGACGGAGACTGAACCCAGGGCCTTACACTGAGCTACATGCAGCCCTTTCCATTTTAAGACAAAGTCTCCCAAAGTTGCACAGGCTGGCCTCCAGTTTGTAATCCTCCTCTTTCTACCTGCCCATTAGTTGAGATACAAGGGAATTATCTCTTTTAATGATCATAACAACTCTATTATTATTCCCATTTTTAAAAATTATAAAATTGAAGCTTTAGGAATTCAAATAATTTTCCTAAGATCACAGCTAGTCAGTAGAACTAAGATTTAAACTCAGAAAGTTTGATTACAAAGTTTGCCTTTATAAGCATTACGTAACACACAAATGACTGTAACTAAGGGAAAATGTGCTAAAGGCCACAAATAAGGATACAGAATGAAGGTGATCAAACTGCTGGATGTAGAAGAGGAAGAGGAGGGAGTTTCATTAAATAGGCATGAAAAACACCCACTAATCTTAATCTGTTCTGTACACAGGACCCACTCAGGCACGTTTCCTCTAGGAAGTCTTCCCAGATGACTCTGGGGCACATTTATGCTTCCTTTTTCTTGTTTTCACACATCATTTTACATTTTACCTGATCTTTAACAAGGTAAGAAATTACCTAATTAGTAAATTGCCCAAAGACCAGAACAAAGACAATATTTCAGTCCCTTCAATGGCCAACAGTATTACAAAAAGCAGAGCTCAAAGCAAGCTCCTTCAATCTAAAATATTCCTGGTAGACTGCTGTGTATGTGCTTCGTCAGATGAGATTCAGGCAATGTGAAAAACAAGGCTGACCTGAGAGGTCCAGCAGGGGAGGGTGATTACATTCTTTCTCTTAAGGGGCTAAGCATAAGAAGCCCCAGTGTCCCTGACAAAACAAAAGGTTAGTCCTTTTTGTTAATTTCACATGGAGGCCCACTTTGGGTACAGGTTTCACTCTCACCCCTGAATCCAGTGTTGCATCTGTCAGTGTTCCAAAGTAGCATGCCAGTTTCTTTTTTGTGTTTGTTTGTTTGGGTGTTTGTTTTGAGGCAGGGTATCACTCTATAGTGCGGGATGGTCCTGAGCTTGCTATATATCCCAGGCTGGCCTGGAGCTCAAGGCAATCCTCCTGCTTCAGTCCCCTGAGTGCTGGGATTATAGGTGTGCACCATCATACCTGGTTTATATGGTGCTAGGGTAATCAAACTCAGGGCCTTGTGCTTGCTAGGCAAGCATTCTAACCTCTGTGCTACTCCTCCAGTGCCACATGCCAGTTTCCCTAGAGGCTAGTTTCTTTTGCTTTCAAGGTGCTGAAAACACCTGGCCAGCTCCCACACTGCTCACCCATTCTCCAGCTTAGGAAATGGAAAGTATCATAACATTACCAGTTAGCAAAGCAATTTCAATAACTCACCAAATCTTTAAACATCTCTATAATAATCCCGAGGCAGAAATTAACAAATAAATACACATAAAAATTCCAACCCTGCAAATCTAAGTGTTACTAAGTCACCAAGGCACAGCAATGTAAGAATCTACATCATCTCATTCCTGTTCCAGACCTATGTGAGTCACCTTGAAGAGTCATTGAGAGGACTTCCTTGACCATTCTACCCAAAACAGCACTCCAGCAATTCTCTAGTTCTTTATCCCACTTTACTTTGTTTTCTAAAATATATTATTAGCAGACATTATAGTACATGTCTACTTGTTTACTGCCTATCTTCCTATTTGAATATAAGACAATAGGGACTACCATTCTCTAGTGTATACCAAGTGACTTGCAGAGTTCCTGGCATGCAGTAGGGCCTCAAGTATTTACTATATGAATGAATCTAGTGCAACCCTCGGCTAATCCCCCCTTCACCAACACTGCCACATAAACCTTCAGTTTCTGTTCAAAATTCTGGTCTATGTTCAAGTATTATTCAGTATCAGCATTCACTATATGCCAGGTAACAAACTAGATGATAAGGACAGAAATGAATTAAGTGCAATCCCTGACTCTAGAAACACAACCTTATGGTTTAAAGGACACAATAAAACAATATCAGAAAAGAACACCTCAATTCTGGAAGAAACAGAAAACGAAGGTTTCCCAGAGAAAGTGATGTTTATCCTGAACCTTGACAAACAATTATAATTTCACCACCAGATACAAAGGATATCCCAGACAAAGACAAAAGCACAAGTAGAGAATATGACACATGAAAGACTAGTAAGTGTTTTTGAGTCAAGAAAGTGTTAACTGAGTCTGAAGGAGCAGTTCTATAATCCCAGCACTCTGGGAGACTGAGGCAGAAGGATCATGAGTTTCAGTGTAGCCTGGATAACTTAATGACTTAACGAGACCATGTTTCCAAATTAAAACCAAAAAATGAGCTGGAAATGTAGCATACTACAATGAGTTGGGTTGCATTCCCAGCCCTACAAAAGAAACAGAGAAAGAGAACAAAAGAAAAAAAATTTGCTCCAATATTATCTTTTTCAAAAAGATGAATATTAGGGCTATAGAAATAGCACAGTGGTTAGAGTGCTTGCCTAGCAAGCACAAGGCTCTGAGGTTCAATTTCTCCAGCACCACATAAACTGGGCATGGTGGTGTATACCTGTAATCCCAGCACTCATGAGGCAGAGGCAGGAGGATTGCTGAATTCAAGGCTGGTCTGGACCTGCCCACCAGCCTTGACCACAGAGTGAGAATCCGTCTCAATAAAAAAATTAAAAAGTCTAGTATCTTGAATATAAAAAGAACTCTTCAAACTCAAAAATAAGACAACATAATTTTAAAATGGACAAAGAACTTGAGGAAATATTTCTCCAAAGATGTGCAAATGGCCAAGAAGCAGAGAAAAGATGATCCACAACATCAATCATCAGGGAAACATGTATCAAACCTATACTCAGCTCCAAAAAACACAAAAATAAAAACAAAAGTAGACCAATGGGATTACATCAAATTAACAAGCTTCTGCATAGCAAAGAGATCAACAGAACAAAGGTATTACCTGCCATATGGGAGAAAATATTTGCAATCTATATATCTGACGAAAGGTTAATATCCAGACTACCTAAGGAACTCAAATCAACAGTAACAAAACAATAATAATAACCTGATTAGAAAATGGGCAATAAATCTAAATATAGTTCTCAAAAGATACGTAACTAACCAACAGTATATGAAAAAATGTTCAATATCACCAATCATCAGGAAATGTAAGTCAAAATCACAAAGACATCCCCTCACTCCAGTAAAAATGACATATCGAAAAGACAAAAGATCACAAGTACCAGGAAGATGTGAAAACAAACCCTTAAAGAGAACCCTTGCATACTATAGGTAGATATTAATACAGTCATTATGGAACACTACGTGGAAGTTTATGAAAAAATTAAAAATGAATCTATCAGATGATCCAGCAATCTTATTACCAGTTACATATCAAAGAGAAATGATAACACCTGTTATATCAAAAATACACCTGTTCTCCCATATTTTTGCACTATTCTCAATTCTAAAGAAAAAGAAAGCATCTTGGTGTCCAACAACTGATAAATAAAGAAAACATTGACCATATATACAAGGAAATACTATTTGGCCATAAAAAGGTACAACATCCTGTGACTAAAATACAAAAATACACCTGTTCTCCCATATTTTTGCACTATTCTCAATACTAAAGAAAAAGAAAGCATCTTGGTGTCCAACAACTGATAAATAAAGAAAACATTGACCATATATACAAGGAAATACTATTTGGCCATAAAAAGGTACAACATCCTGTGACTAAAGCAACAAGGATAGAACTGCATTGTGAAATATGCCAGCTACAGAAAGAAAAACACTCCCATCTAACTCTCCCTTCTGCCTCTCCACGAAGCTTGCCCTTTCTTCTCACAGCTACCCAAACATAATATTTTAGCAAGGAGTTCTTTAGCAAGCATTTTCATATGATATCTGTCATATACAGAATTTAAAAAGTCGATCTCAAAGAAGTTGAGCATAGAATACTGGTTACCAAAGGCTGGAGAGAGCAGCAGGATAGGGAGACATTGGGAAAGGTTGGTTGATAGGTACTAAGTTATAGCTAGAAAAGAAAAGAAAGCTTTATTCTGTTTTATTGTGCTGCAAGGTAGCTACAAATAACAATAATGCACTGTATATTCAAAACACTAAAAGAAATATTTTAAATGTTTCCATCACAAGGAAACAAATGTTTGGGAAGACAGGCTTACATGATTTAAACACTATACAATGTATTAATCTTAAAACATCACAAGGTAACCCAAAACTATGTACAATTTTTAGGCACAAATTTTAAAAATAAATAAATCCCTAGTGCTCATTTAAAAATAAAACAAGTTTGATGATATAACTCAGTGGTACAGTGTTCGCCTTGCATGTAGGAGGCCCTGGTAGGAAAAAAAAAAAAAATGAGACACACCACACCTTATCTACTGGGATGGCTATACCCAACAATAAGGAAAATAACAAATGTTGGTGAAGATTTGAAGAAACTGAAACTCTTGTATATTGCTGGTAGGAGTACAAAATGGCTCAGTTATTGTTGAAAATAACAACTGTTGGCAGTGTATTAGTTTGGGTTCTTACAAAAGGCAAAATTTACAGAAAATTTAACAAAAAAGGATCTATTTGGAAGGCTTACTAGTCTGAGAACAGAGACAGTCCAAGATACTGGCCTGCATGTACAAGAGCTGGAGGGTCTGATGGCTGCTCAGCCATAAGGTATACAACAGTCCAGGACTGCAGGACAACCGGTGAGAGTCTGCTGCAGATCTCGGTTGTTCAAAGAACAATGGCAAATACAAAAGACTGAACATCGGTGACTGAAGACAGGCTACAGGTAGACAGGCGCAAGTCGAGACTGGAGTGAATCTATGATGACAATCTGCTGCATGTAGCAAGTCAGTGTCCATAGCCAATTGCAAAGGTGAGCGCTTTCCCAGAGGAAAAAGCTGTAACAATCTTTCTTCTTCCTTCCTTTTATACAGTTTGAGTTCCCAGTTGGGCCTCCCACATCCGGGTGGGTGCTCTTCCCTCATTTTGCTGGCCTACACACTCTAATCCAGGCTGCCTAATCTAGGCGCAGTTCCTAAACGCTAACTGCCTAATCTAGGTGTAGTTCCTAAACCTTAATCCAGGCATGATTTCTGATTGCCTTAAATTGACATAATCTCTCCAACAGTCACAGGCAGTTATTCAAAAACTAAAACATAGAATTACCATACAACCATGCAATTCTATTCCTGGGTATACACTCAAAGTAAGTGAAAACAGAAACATATATATATACATGTTCTTACTATCACTGCTTAAAATAGCTAAAATGTGGAAACATCCCAAATGCCACCAATGGATGAATAAACAAACTGTGGTGTATATATGTATATATGTGTACATATATATATATATATATATCAAAATATTATCCAGATAGAACAAAGAATGAAGTATTGACATATATTACAACCTACATGTACCTCTAAAACACTAGAATAAGTGAAAGAAGACATACACAAAGGTCATTAACTTTCAATCCTGTCTCAAACTTCTAGTAGTCAGGACTAAAGGTGTGCACCATCATGCCCAGCTTAAAGAGTCATATATGTATGAGTCTATTTATATGAAAAATCCAGAATATGTAAGTTTATAGAGTTAGAATATAGATTGGTAGCTGCCAGGAAAAAGAGATAGGAAAAATAAGAAGCAATGGCTCAATAGGTATGTATTTCCTCTGGAGTAATTTAAATAATTTTGAATTAAATAAAAGTGTGGCTTCAAAACATTATGAATGTTCTAAATGTCAGTGAATGTCAATGAGGACTTTCAACTCAAGTATTACTTCTTATTTGGATTTTTAATTAATATCCCATGGTACCATACTCTAAAAGGAAAAGCTCAAAAGTTGCTAATGTTTCCCATCTAACTCTCCCTTCTGCCTCTCCACGAAGCTTGCTCTTTCTTCTCACAGCTATCCAAATGTAATATTTTAGCAAGGAGTTCTTTAGCAAGCATTTTCATATTTGCTAGTCATTTCCTATGTGCCAGGCAATCTAAAATTCCCCCCAAAAAAGGAAGAATTCCTTTGAATAGGGTCCTTTAAATAGATCCATAAGTCTCATCCAATTTCCCCTGCAACAGAGAAGTCATGGTTGGGAACTATGGAAAAGTAGCTGACTGGCCTCTCTTGAAGTAGCAGTTAGAATGGTGCTAGCAGAGGGCTGGACACCAAAGATATCACTATGACACATTGGTCTGAATCTTTTTTCTTTTGAGGAAGGGTGTGGATTCAGGAAAAACAGAGAAGTATTTAACAAATAACTTTGGAGCTACATCTAGTTTCAGAAATAACCAAAATATCTCACTAACAATTAGGGTCTTGACTTTCCAGAAGCAACAATCCTAAAGCAAAAGTCCTTCAGCAAAACAAAGAGGTTATTCCCAAAGTTTGACACTGAAACCATGCCCTAGCTCTCCATAAGCTATTTCCATTACTCTCAGCAGGCAATGGAAACCTAAGGCTAGAGACTTCCATTCAAGTTCAGCCCCTATCAACCAACAGGCTCCAAGGCAGTATACTGTCACTGAAGTTTCAAAGTGAAAACTGAAGGATAACCTTCCAAGATCAGAGGCACAACTGGCTTCTCATACTCTTCAGGAACTCCATACTTAAAAGTAACACTGACAGTTGGTCCTAGGGACACAGGGTTAAAATCCCAGCACTCTGGCAGACACAGGTAAGAGGACAGCAAGTTTGAACACCATGATGAGATAATGGTGGAAGCTCCCTCAGCTAGAAGATGCACCTTGATGCTCTACTTCACAAGGTATTGCAAGTTTGAATCCAGCCTGGGCAACTCAGCAACTGAGCAAGACCCTGTCTCAAAACCAAAAGTAAAAGTGGAAAGGTTCTATGCACAATAAAATAATAATAATAATACAATAAAAGCCACCAACAAATACTGTTTTGGGGCTTTTAAGTATATTCTCCCAATAGTCCTAAAACTCAGAAATTAATAATTTACCTAAGGTCACAAAGCTAACAAACAATAGGAAAGCTAGATTTCAAATGCTGGTCTCACTGCCTCTCAGCTCAGACCATTGTCATAAAAATGAAAAACTGTCCAGCACCACACATACTGCCCTATTTCCTGGATCTCCATGAGAAAGTGTGCTGGCCATTCAGAAGACTACAACATCTTTTAGTTCAATGGTAATCCTAATAGGCAAAAGAATGGAACCTCTCAAAGCTAGAAGTAATCCAAAACACTGTCACCACTGATAGCTACTTAAGATTGCTATCTGGGCTACTCTGTCATTCCCTGAGTTACCAATCAAACCTCTTGAAAACCCAAAAGGAAGATGTTCTGTTCTGAATGGCTCTTCACAAGCAGAAAGGAGAAAATGGGGGAAAAGCAAACATGAAAGGGACTGCAGACAAACCACTAAACCCAGAAGTCAGCCAACCTGAGATTTAGGCTTAGTTCTAATTATATACATAATTATAACTATATACATAACCTTGAGAAGACACCTGCCTTCTTTTCATTTGTTTTCTCTGCTGTAACATGGACATAGCAATCTCCCCCTGTCATACATCACAGAATTGCTGTGGGTGTGGTGAGCAAAAAGACAGGTCTTAAATAGAAGAATGCTTTGTAAAGCACTTAACACCTAAGAGGTCATTATGATATGGCTACCATCAGCTGGCTGGGGAGAAAATCAATGTCCATGTAATCAAAGTGAAACAGTAGATAGCAAGATGCCAAATTACAGGATACACACTAAGACTAGAGTCTGGAAAAGAAAGTGCATGAGATTAGTAAGAGAAACTACAGAAAAAAAAAAAAAGAACAGACAGGACTACAGGATCATGAGCAATAGCAGGAGCAAAAGTGTATAGCAAGGGTAACGAGAAGTGAATAAGGGAGACAGTGCCGTGCATTGGGAGACCAGGGAGGTACGTGGTGTGAGGCTAAACTGTACAATGAAGGCAGCCAGCCAAGAAGCAGAAGGATGAGACAACTGACTCTAGGGAGCCACTGCCGAACACATGAGCCATGGAAAACAGCAAAGGCAGATATCACAGCAAGCATTTATAGAGTGCTCTCAATGTGGTAGGCACTATTACAGGATATGGAGACACAGGGAGAAGTAAGATATGTGCCCTGCTCTCGTGAGTCTATATTTGAGTCACAGCTCTCCCATTTGCACAGGGACACAAACATTAAGAAAATAAGCTTTGTAATCAGTCTGGTTTCTAATCCCTGCACTGGTGCTGTTGGAGGAGTGACCTGCAAGTAATCAAATCTTCCTGGTCCCAATGCAAAAGTAATAATTTTTACCCAATAAATAACAATCATTTTAATTATTATCATGCACTTAGTTTTGAGACCTTGGGAAAGTTGCTTAACTTTTTTGGGCTTCAATTTCATCACATACAAAACAAGAATAATGACAGACAACTACCTCACAAGGTTATCGTGAATAATAAAAGAAATAATGTAAAATACCCTCATGTAGAATAATACCTCAGCATAATTCCTCTTTCTTTCCTATTTTTTTATTTCCTTAGTTTTTCTCATTCTCTTCTCTGCATCCCATAATGAGTTCTCTCCTGTGGCAATGCTCAGCCCCCAAAAGGAGGACACTGAGGACACAGCCAGGACACTTATCGACTCCACTGCCAGGGAGCACTAGGCCCACTTAACCCCCAAACTGTCTCTAATTCCCCCCAGAGCTTTGTTCTTCCCATCAAGGGACATGTCTCTTACACTTCTTCAGTTCACACACAAGAAGGCATCTCTGCCTGACAGCTAAACATTTCCTCCCTGCTTATCCATTCTCCCAAGAAAGTAGCCAGAAAAGAAAGCTCCAAAGTCTAAAATGCTGATCAGAGAGAGAAAGTGATCTTCTTAGTGCTTTACAACCACAGGATTAAATAAAGAGGTCTGGGCCCCTTGCTGAGGAACACACAAATGCCACCGGTCTCTACATGCCTGACACGGGTAGGCAAATCTGCCACAACTTCCAAGAGTCCCAGGAATGCCTGAGAACAGGGCCACTGGCCTGTAGAGTTACTCAGGCATGAGGGGAAAATGAGGTTTTCACTAGGAAAGGTCAACTCATAAATACCTGATTAACCCAAGTGAACACACTCTGCTCCACCTCTGAAAGAATTTACAACTGATCCGTAACAGGAATTAAGCTGAGTACAGGCCATAACTAATAATTACTGAAGCATTTAAGAGTAGAGAGTAGGGGAGTGATGACTACCTATAAAAGCCCAAACCAAATCAGGCTAAATCTAGATTCTTGGTGGAACCTGCTTCTTCTGGAACCACCTCTGAAACAAACCTGCAGTGCAAATGCGTCCCTGACTGGAAAAACAAGAGCCAGCCCTCCCCCTCCATGATTATGGGAAATGCTGAGATATAGAGAACAACAATTCCAAGAACTCTGCTAATCCCAAGGCATTCTTTTTGTGAGGAAATAACACCAAATAGTTCCAACACTTTTATACATTAAAAATATACTTGGAAGGCTGAAGCAGAAGGATTGCTGTGAGTTCAAGGCCAGCCTGGACTACAGAGCAAGATCCTGTCTCAAAAAATCAAAATGGAAAGAGGAAGGAAGGAAGGAAGGAAGGAAGGAAGGAAGGAAGGAAGGAAGGAAGGAAGGAAGGAAGGAAGGGAGGGAGGGAGGGAGGGAGGAAGGGAGGAAGGGAGGGAGGGAGGGAGGGAATTATCAAGGGCTGGAAGAATAGTGTAGCTTCTACAGCACTTGCCTAGCAAGGGCAAGGCTCTGAGTTCAACACACCTATAATTCAAACACATGGGAGGCTCAGGAGGGGGGACTGTTGTATGTTCCAAGGCAGCCTGGGCTACATAATGAGTTCGGGACCAGCCTAGACTAGAGTGAAACTGTCAAGTACTTGTCTAACCTTCCTAGCAGCTGTGCATCTTTCTCTGTACTCCCATTGTACTTTGCAACTCAGAAAGTCAAAATAAAAGAAATTACTAGGTACTTACCATTTGCAAGGCCTTATACAAAAGCTTTTAATATTTTTTAAACCTCCAGAATACCCCGTGTGATATGTAATCCTAGTTCTACTACATAAAGGAAGAAAGTCACTTCCTCAAGAGTAAAGAATCTAAAAAATAAACCAGTCCTTCTGGTACTAAAGCTTCTAAAGAGCCTGCAGGCCAGGGACTATGCGTGGGTAAATATATCACAATGGGTAAGATACACAAGAACCCCTGTATTTCTAGTTTTCATTCTAAACCAAGCTGCTTCCATATGTTGGCACATACTGCATTTAGTAGGTAGAAGCCAATATTTCTTTCTCTTCCACTAGGCAAGGCTCAGTAAGTTATGTATTGAAAGAATGAATGCATTCCTTTCCACACCTCACAGGAATTCCTATCAGCTGCTGCTCAAACAGCAGTCAACTGTGCATCCATTAATTCTGTATCCTTCCTCCCATCTACGTCAAGCCATATCTTAAAACTTTCCTTGCAGTACTAGCAAATTGGCTCCAGCCACCCAGTAAGTATGAAAGTAAAAGTACTTTAGAGATTCCAAAACACTTTCACATACATAACTCTTTTAAACCCTTATAAAATTAAAGAAGATACGCAGTATTCCCATTTAACAGTTAGTGTCTATAATCCCAGCACTCAGGAGGCTGAGGCAGGAGGATTGCCATGAGCCCAAGGCTAGCCTGGGCTACATAATGAGTTCAGGACCAGTTTGGGCTACAGAGCAAGACCCTGGCACAAAAAAGGGAGTGGGGGTGGGGGACTTAGTTACTAACCCAAGGACACAACTTGAGAAAAGGAACTGAGCTACTGTATTGGTCTCCCTAGCTCCCAAGTGCATTCTTCTCCCCTCTCCTAAGAAAATAAACTATTCTCCTTACCAGAGATACCAAAAAGAGTATTGTATGACCTCCTAGTTCACTCTGTTTGATGAAACTATTCCAGATTTCCCATTATATAAAAACAGAACAAACAAATAGCAACACTATGTTCCATCCCAATGTAGGACACACTTTGATTTTTAACACTGTATCACTCTTTCATTTAAACGGGTTTTTTTTTTTGTTACTGTCATCTTGTTCGTGATACTAGGTACTGAATCCAGGACATCATACACAGCCAGGTAAGCACTCTATAAGTGAACTACATCCCTTACCCTCCATTAAAGGTATTTTAACTATATTTCATTATATTATAATTACCATTTATTCCCAAAGGAACAAATGATTCATGTTACAAGTAAGCATATATGCCATATGCATAAAAAGGCTAAAAAAATTTTGTAATTATTTCCAAGTCATTGAGAAACATAACTGAACTTACAAAATGCTTTCACATTGGTTGGCTTTTCCTAGATGTTAGGGTGTTTTGTTTTTGAGACAGAATTTCACTCTGTCAGTGTTACAGTTCAAATCTAAAATGTCACCCACAGACTTCATGTGTTTGGAAGGTGACTGAATCATAGGAGGCCTATATGCACCAGGGGACTGATACAGGGATAACCTCCCATGCTGCTATGAAGCAGGGCTTACATGGAAAAAGCAGCTTCTGAGAGTGCGGCCTACGGGGTCTTATGCCCTCCTCCTGTCTCTCTGGTTCCTGGCTGCCACTGGCTGAGAAGTTTCCTCTATACCAGGTCCTTTCACCCCTAACAACTGACCATGCATGGACTACAACCTCTGAAACTGTGGGCCAAAATAAACTTCTTAAGTTGTGTGTGTTGGGTAATGTGTCCCAGCAGGGGGAAAGTGACTAAGACAGGACTGGGGGCAGAGCTAAGTGTTCATAGCACTTGCCTAGCACATGCACAGTTTGATTCCCTAGCATCACATAAAAATTAGCCAGACTCGGTGGCACATGCCTGTAATCCAAGCACTCCGGAGGCTGAGGCAGGAGGACTATCATGACCTCAAGACCAGTCGTTGCTACATAGTGAGTTCAGGACCACCCAGAACTATAAAGCAAGCCTGTCTCAAAAAAAAAAAAAAGTGACTAAGACAGAAATTGGTACCAAAGCCAGGTTCAACAACACAGGCCTGTAAACGTAACACTCTGGGAGCCTGGGGCAGGAGGATCACAAGTTCACAAGTCTGAGTCCACCCTGAGAAAATCAGTGACTTAGTGGGACCTTATCTCAATTCAAATAATAAGGAGGTTGGGGAAGTATTTCAGAGTGAAGGTCCTGAGTTCAATCCTCGGTCACACACACACACACACACACACACGCGCGCGCGCAAAGAGAAAAGAAAAAGAACCTGGCACTGAGAGTGGGATTATTGCTGTGAATGTGGCTCACCATGTGGTTAAGAAGCCTTTGGAACTGGTTTGCAAAAGTTTGGAAATGTTGGGAGAATCCAGTTAGAAAAGTCCTAGAATGCTGTAAACCTATCTTGATGGAAGATACTGGTAAGAGCTAAAAGACTAAACTGCTGATAGGAACGCAGGTCATAAAAGCCAGGCTTAAGATGTTTCATATGAAAGGAAGATTCTATTAGAAATTGGACTAGAAGCCATGTGCATTACACTCTGGCAAAAGTGTGTTTGCATTTTTCCCATGTCTTGAGACTTGCCCGGAGACTGAGATTAAGGGAAGTGTACTAATTAATCTGGTAGAGGAAATTTCAAGGCAGCCCAGTGTTCAGGCTGTGGCACATATTTTTTGTTGTTGTTATTTTGTTTTTGACTAATTTTGCTCTGATTATTTTCCTTCTCTGACTCCATTTTCTTATCAGTAAACTGAGTATAATGAAGTATACATCAAAAGTTAGCTTTGTAGGGCTGGCGCCAGTGGCTTAAGTACTTGCCTATCAAGCACAAAACCCTGGGTTCAATTCTCCAGCATGACGGAAGCTGGACGTGGCGGTGCACATCTGTAACCCCAGTACTTGGGAGGCTGAGGCAGAAGAATTGTTGTGAGTTCAAGACCATAATAAAGAGAGTGAGTGGGCTACACAGTTCTGGATTACAAAGCAAGATCTTGTCTCAAAAAAAAAAAGAAAGAAAGAAAGAAAAAGAAAGAAAGAAAGCTGTGTAAAACACAAACCCTGACCTAGCACTTGGCAGGACTTAATAAATACCCTTACCTTATCCCTTTTTTTCTGGTTAAAACAGGAACACACACCAGGGAAGGATACTTTGGGATAACAGAAATGACTTGCCAGTTAACAGAGCAAGGCTACCTGGGGCTAATAAAACAAGGAATCTACTCAAAAGAGCTCCTTAAGAATGTAAAAAACAAATCCAGGCCATATCTAGGTCTCAAATGACTTTTCTCCCTACCAAGAGATGTCTGAAAGTCCATGAATACGTACCATATCATTATGCATTCAATATATGAGGATATGTAAACCCTCTCTTCAGTCTCCCCGGTGCCAGCTCCTATTATAGTCCTCCACAAGGAGGGGGCAGACCTAGTGCAAGAAAGTATTGAGTCCAACTGCCAACACATTTTAATTAGTCTAACTTTAAAAGTCTATAACTACAGGAAATTAAAAGGTGCCCACAGGGAAAGCCTCTGCCCTTCACATAGTTCAGTCAATTACATCTACTCAAGTGCCCTAATTTTTATCACAGAATTCTTTGGAAGAAACAGACTTACCAATTTCTAGCTTCTGGTTGAGAGCACAGGCACCTGCTCAGCTCAGGAAGAGCCAGCTGGGCATAGACTACAAAAAAGGCAGCATCAAGTACAGCTAGTCCCTGACCCCTTCCTCTATAGGTAAACTGAGCTAAAAGAAGTGCCCCCTTGCCAGACTCCATCCCCCAGACAAGAAACTTACTCTGACCCATTCTAGCAGTGACTGTAGCCTAACCTAATTCATGTACAAAAAACTAGCAAAGACAAGTTCTTATCCTTATTTCAGAGGCAACCTCAACACAGTAATATTAACATTTCAAAGAGATTCTCAGAAATGGAAATATCTTCAAAACCCAAAAAATTGAACCAGGCATAACTCAGTGGTTAAAGTGCTTGCCTAGCACGTGCAAGCCTGGATTCAGTTCCCTAGAACCACATAAACTGGCTGGCCATAGTGGCACACACCTATAACCTCAGCACTCAAGAGGCTAAGGCAGGAGGGCTGCCATGAGTTTGAGGCCATCCTGGACTACATAGTGAGCTCAAGACCAGCCTGGAATACAGAATGAGACTGTCTCAAAAGAAAAAACTCAAATATATACTGATAAAAAATAAATAATAAATAAGAAGAAGAAATAAAGAATAAAAGAACTCTATTGGTGAGCTGAGCATAGTGGCAGACATCTATAAATCCAGCTAATGAGAGGCTGAGGCAGGAATATCACAAATTTGAAGCTATTCAAGGCAATTTAGTGAGACTGTCTCAAAATAAAAATTTTTAAAAAGAGCTGAGGATGTAGCTCAGTGGCAGCGTTTAGAATGTTAAGGCCCTGGTCTCAATCTACCAACTGGAAAATGAGAGCAGCGAAGAGGAGAAGGGGATGGGAGGGAAGAGGAAGCTAGCTAGCTATAATAGTAAACCTGGAGGCTGATGTGAAAACTAAGGGACAAAGGGATAAAGAGATCTTTCAAATTAATAATAAAACATTATACTCCAGGCTTGGAGGAATGGCTCAGCAGTTAAAGCACTCACCTAGCCAGTGCAAAGTACCTGGATTCCCCACTACCACATAAACTGGGTGTAGTGATGCACAACTGTAATCCTAGCACTCGGAATGCTGAGACAGAAAGATTGCCCTGAGTCCAAGGCCAGCCTGGGCTCCATCTCCATAGTGAGTTCAATACCAGCCTGGGCTACAGAGAGAGACCCTGGCCCCCCCAAAAAAGACATTATTCTCTAAAGCCGTTGTACTCCAACTTTACCTTTCCCTAAGGATTCATGTCCTCTCCCTCATAAGTAGGACAGCTGTAATGCCAGTGCAGCCACACGTTTCCTGTTGTCAATTAAAAGTTTAAAAAGCAGGCTGGAGGAAACAGGCTCAGCAGTTAAAGAGCTTGCCCAGCAAGCACTAAGTCAAGCACTAAGTACCCAAGTTCGATTCTCCAGCACCACATAAGCCAGGCATGGAGGCGCATGCCTATAATCCCAGCACTTGGGAGGCTCTGACAAGAGGATTGCTTTGAGTCCAATGTCAGCCTGGGCTCCACAGTGAGTTCAGGACCAGCCTCAGCTACAGAGTGAGACCTTGTCACCAAAAAAAGCAAACAAAAAAAACAAACCCCCCCCCCCAACACACACACATTTAAATGTTTAAAAAGCAAACTTACAAGAAAGAAAATCTAGGGGGCATAGCTCAATGGCTAATGTGTTTGCCTACTATGCACAAGACCCTAGGTTAACCCCCCAGCACCACATGAAGATTAGCTGGGCCTGGTGGCACACATCTATAATCCCAGCACTTGGAAGGCTGATGCAGGAAGAGTGCTTTGAGTTCAAGGCCAGCCAAAGACCCTGTCTCAGAAAAAAAAAAAAAAGAGAGAATCTAGGAAACACGGGATAATAAAGAGTATGAACTAAAGAATTGCAATGAATACTGAGTTACTTACGTTTATATAGGACTAAATGCTTATTAAATTATTTCATAAATCCTGTACACATCAACCTTATCAGATAGGTTCTGTATCTCTACAATATTTGCAATGGAGACATTGAGGCCCACAAGATCAGATGTATCAGAACCCAGGTTAAATCATGATAATTTAATGATTCTAGGCAGGATGGAGGAATAGTACAGTGATTAAAGCACTTGTCTAGTAAGCCCAACGTCCTGGGTTCAATGCCTCAGCACCACATAAACTTGACATGATAGTGCACACCGGTAATCCCAGCACTCAGGAGGCTGAGACAGGGGACTGCCATGAGTTCAAGATCAGCCTGGGCTCTATAGTGAGTTCAGGACCAGCTTGGACTACAGAGATTCTGTCTCAAAAAAAAAAAAAAAAAAAAAAAAAAGAATGATTCCTAGGCTAGTATCTGCATCATTAAGTTAAATTATGCTAATTTAATGATTTCCACGCCCGTATCTTCTTTAGTAAACTAGATATTCTGTACAAAAATCTGTAATTCAATACCTTCCATTAAAAAAATCAGTTTATGTCCATTCTTTTTCTTTTCTTTTTTTCTTTTTTTTTCTTTTTTTTTTTTTTTTCGTGGTACTAGAGACTGAGCCCAGGGTCTTCACCCTGATCTACATCCCCAAGTCATTTCTTTTGTTTGTTTTGTTTCTGAGACAGGGTTTTAACAAGTTGCTAAATGGCCCAGATGGGGCTCAAGCCTGCAATTCTCTTGTATCAGCCCCCAAGGATGCTAGGATTACAGGCCTCTGCCACTGGGCTTGGCCATATCCACTCTTACTTGACCAAAATACTCATTATATAATGCATCTACATACTTCGATCCAAGCCATATTACTGTAGTAATACACTTACGTGGCAAAGCACTTAAAAGTTTTACAAAGGACCTTCACTTTCTTTGCTTCTGTAGAGATTAATTCTTCTTTTAAAGCAAATTTAGAAACTGAAATGAAAAGTAACCTGTTCAAGACCTCACAAACAGAAAACAACAGCAAAGCCTGGAATTGAACACAAGGTTGTCTATCTCCAAGACTCACTCTGATATTTCTAATGTCTCAGCTTGTCCCATCACCACTTTTAAGTCCCACCACCCCACACACATTTAAATTCTAAAGCTTATGGATTCTACCTCCACCATGCAGATTCTGATCTCTGTTCAGTAATAATTATAAACTCTCTTATCTAGACCCAACCTCACTCCCACAAATAAATGTATCATACAAAGTCTGTGAAATGAATCTGCTTAAAACAAAACTTAGGCCACGTCACACCTTTGCTCATAACCTGCAAGGACCACTTATTTCCTACACAAAAAATAAAGCGTAAACCAAGAGTCCCCAACCCCAGGATGAGGTGATGAGCAGCAAGCAGGAGGTGAATTGGGAGCAACTCCGCCTCCTGTCACCACGGTATTAGGTTATAAAGCAGGTGCTGATCTGACAGGAAGCAGAGCTTTCAATCACGCTTGGTATCTCAAAGCTGTCCTCCAACAACCTAATGCACAACAAGTACCGCCCCCCCACTTCCACCCCACCTCCCAGCAAGCCTTGAGAGAACGCTCTTCAACTAAATTGATCCCTGGTGCCAAAAAGATTGGGAACCACCGGTTCCTTTAGCCAGATATTTGAGCCCTCCATGGCCTTTCTTCCATTAATATTCTTAACCTCATTTTATAGTACTCTCATGCATAGATAATACCATTCGCCAGCCACTGTGGATTAACTAACATCTTCCAAATATTCTCCATATCTTCACTCATAATAATTCTTCTGACCAGAATGCTTCCCTCCACCTTATATTTCTGCCCGAAGTACCTGAAGACTCACTAAACAAGTAATTCCTCCACAAAGTTTCTGTGATCTCTTTAGGTGATCCCTCCTCCCAAAAGGATTACTAGTATGTATCGATCATAGGTTTTTTTTTTTTTTTTGCAAGATAGGATCTTGCAAAAAAAAAAAAAAAAAAAAAAAAAAAAAAAAAAAAAAAAAAAAAAAAAAAAAAAAAAAAAAAAAAAAAAAAAAAAAAAAAAAAAAAAAAAAAAAAAAAAAAAAAAAGGCTGGTTCTGAATTCACCATGTAGCCCAGGCTGATCTTGAATTCACAACAATCCTCCTACCCCAACCTCTCAATCACAGAGCTTTAATCCTAGATAAAGTGACCTACACAATAAACTATAAAATGGGAAACCTGAAGTAAGGATTGGATAAGATTACCTCATATATGTAAAAGGACCAACTTAGACCATTACTGATATAGAACAAGTACTCAATGAAAAGAAGCCCTTACTATGACACAAAATGTGTAAATGTGCATCTTAATTCTCACACTCTCCTCAGTCCTTCTAGACAAGGGTTGTCATATAACATATAGCAGCCAGGTGGAGGGGGGGCTCACACCACTAATCCAAGCACTCAGGAAGCTGAGGCAGGAGGACTGTCGTGAATTCAAGAACACCCTAGGCTACATAGTTAAGTCCAGGAACAGCCTGGACTACAGAGAGAGACCCTGTCTCAAAAAAGGAAATTATACATAAATATACATAAAATATGTTAAATGCTGACTGAAGAATACTACATAGATACAATACCTATCCCAAGGCTTACATCCAGAACAACTAAATCAGAACATTACTTGTAGAAGACACAAACTAAATACATACCACCATAAACCTAGACACTAACAATGTGATACTACCCATTCTGAATTCACAAGGAAAATATAGCCTTTCTTCTCCTCTCTCCAACCTCTCAAGTGTTAATACTAGTTTCTTCTAGACTAGGTTTAAGTCATAGAATAGACTAATGCCACTAGTTTTATAGCTTCTAATAAAAAATGCACATTTCTATGTAAATTTGATGACTGTTTCTTTCCCTTCCCATTAAAGAAATATAAAATAGTTTTCGTATTAAAATTGGATAAAGCTCAATTAAAATTCTAGCTCAGCCATCTTGGGAAAACTACCTTAGTTCCTCAGAGGCACAGTGCTATGGATCTGGAGTATCCCCCAAAAGCCTCATGTATTTGGATGTAGTGGGATAACTGTGGAACTATGCATTATAGGCCTGGCTGGAATGGGCAGATACTTGGGGTTTGATTTGGAAAAGGTTGTATCAACTTGTTAAGACTGGAGGGTACCTAGGGCACAGCTTTCAAGTGTTTGTTATTGATTTGTGGGCCAGGAAGTCAGGGAGGGTGACTCACCCTGGGGTGTTCACCAAATGGCAGCTTGAACTAAGTAAAGAAAGGAAGAAGAAACATTGCTAAAGCTTCTTCCAGGAAAGCTCTAGTCTTGCCTGAGTCCACAGACTCACTTGGCTCCTGCTTTGCTTGGCTTTCTGTCTGCAATGGGGTAAGAGGCTATTCAGCCTCTGTCACCTGCTTCCACCCTTGCCTGCTGAAGGAACTATGTGAGACGTTCCAAAACTATAAGCTAAATAAAATCTTTCCTCCCTTAAGTTGTGCATGTCAAGTATTTTGACCCAGTGATAAGAAGTAACTATGACACAGTTTTCTGGAGAACAGTATCAACCCATGAGACTAGCTGTAAAGCACCTACCCAGATGCTCAATAAGCAGTAGCTATCACTGCCATTCTTATCATTGAAGGTATTTGAGTTGTCTTAATTACATACTTATCTTTTCACAGATAGGAAGTATGAATTTGAGTGGTCTTTGCCCTTTTCAGCCAATGTTTCTTGAAAAAAAGACCTCTACAAATCTGACCACATACACACAAACAACAAACACACAACATCTACACAAACACAAAGGCACAAGTTGCTTTCTAACTTGTGTGTGTGTATATATATATAGTACCCTAAAGGGCATCCATCTCCCCTGGCCACTAGATTTCAGAAGCTGGCTCACGGAACTTGGCAAACATAGGCACATTTGTCTTAACATACACTGTAGTGATGAGAGTTCTGAGAGCTTCCCGAGAGGCCAGAGATAACCCAGAAGGGCAGAACAGGAGAAGACCTACTGAATCACACTTTGAAAACTGGTAGCAAATAAGATTTGGAAGCCTGCCTGCCTGCTAGTGAGATTTCTGGTCATTACTTAGGCCAGAGCTCAATAGAAGGCAGCCAAGAGCTCTTTAAGTATGGAAAGGAACACGTTTGTCCTAGCTGGGCTGTGCTGACAGCACAATTGACTCTTGATTCCTGCATCAAGTCTCCTAAGAGGTCCTTCCAAAATGCTGTGAAAGAAAGCCTGTGGGATTTCTGTTCAGACTGAAATTCTCAGAGACCCAAGGAGTTCTTAGCATCAGATAACTTTTTTCTTGCTTTTTATTTTTTATATATCACATCCCTTTCCCATTCCCACCCCCTCAACCGCTCCGCTCCATATCCCCTTTCCCTATCTACAAGGTCTATCTTCTTACTTTCTTCTATCTCTTTTTTGAGACAGGGTCTTACTCTCTATCTCTCTTTATTTATGGTTTGGTTTTTTTCAAATTAGAGAGACCACATGAAATTTAACCTTTTATGTCTGAATCATGTCACTAAGTATAATGATCTCAGGGTGCAACCATTTTCATACAAATGACTCAAACTTAACATAGTACTCCACTGTGTAAATATACTACATTTTTTATCCACTCCTCTGTTGTTGGATATTATGGCTCCAGCCATTATAAATAGTGCTACTATAAACATGGGTATGCATTTATCATTCCTTTTTTTCATACAGGGTCTCACTCTGTAGCCCAGACTGGTCTTAAATTTACTATGTAGCGCAGGCTGGCATTAAACTCACAGCAATCCTCCTGCCTCAGCCTCCCAAGTGCTGGGATTACAGGCATGCACCACCACACCCCAGCTTATATGGTGCTGGAAAATCTGAACTCAGGGTCTTTTGCTAGCAAAGCAAGTACATGTATCACTCTTGTATGATGAATTTAACTCTTTTGGGAAAATACCCAAAACAGGTACAGATGGGTCAAATGGAACATCTATTTTCAGTTTTTTGAGGAATGTCCATACTAATTTCCATAGTGGTTGTACCAGTTTACAGTCCCACCAACAACGTAGGAGGGTTCCTTTTTTCCCACAACCTGACCAGCATTTGTTAGTTTTTGGTTTCTTAATAGCAGCCATTCAAGCATACAGCCCTGAGTTGATTCCCCAGTACCACATAAAACTGGGCATGGAGGTGCACACCTGTTATCCCAGCACTCAGGAGGCTGAGGCAGGGGGGGAGAGTGAGGCAGGAGGATTGCTGTGTGTCCAAGGTCAGCCTGGGCTAAATAGTGAGTTCAGGACCAGCCTGGGCTACAGAGTAAGACACTGTCTCAAAAAAAAAAAAAAAGTCATTCTTGCTATTCTTACTGGAGTTATATGGAACTTCAGTGTTGTTTTGATTTGCTTTTCTTTGATGGCTACAGATGAACAAGTTTTCATGTATTTATTGGCCATGCAGACATAAAAAGTAACATTTAAAAAGCCAGCAATTATCACAGAATTAGAATTATACATAGCAAGCCCGGCACTAAAAAAACACAAAATAAGATTCCCTGCTCCATTCCACAAGCTAAGAAAAGCAGTTAAACTTTATTTGTTCATTTATCTGCCTCAAGTTTGACCTAAGATAAACCCATGTGGGTCATGGAATCAAAGACAGGAAGCAGCAGAAGCCTAGGAATCCCACAAGTCTCATGTCCTTTTTGAGAACAACCTTTTCTCCACTCCACTCCTATAGTCACTTGCTCAAGGTAGCCACTTCTGTGACAGAAACTGCTGGCAAGTGTCAATTGCCAAACCATTCCAAACCTATATGCAGTGTGACAGGTACCTATCACTGAGCACATCTTAAGTAAATGCTCAATAATGACGATTAAAGTCCAAGGTCAGGTAATAAATAAAGATGAAGTATGAAGCCAGGCCATAAACCTCCTCAGAAAAACCACCATGTAAATTTTATCCCCAATCCTAAGGGACACTTGTCTTAGTTTTTCATAGGAAATAATGTCAATTTACCTGGCACTCTCCCTACTCAGAGGACTGACTTATGATTATGCAGCACTTATTTATTCAACAAATATCTATTGGGCACACACTCTCTGATCAACATTAAGACAGATATTGAAGATTGGTACTATGATCAACAAACCAGACATAGCTTTCAACCTGGAGAGGAAAACAAGCAAATAAAATGGTTTTTAAACTGAACAGTCCTTGTTTATCCAATGACTCTTAACTGTATTTTCCTAGAAAAGGCATAGCAGGTATGAAGTACATGAAGAATACTGCAGATAGTAAGTGCTGTCAGTATTTTAAGTTGAGAAGTAGCCCATGGCTAATATCAGGGAAGACCTCACAGAGGACTTGAATATTACAAAAGAATAAAGAACAATGCAGAAAAACATTCTGGGAGAAAAATAAAAGACATAAGAAAAGCAAACGAAAGCTGGGCATGGTGGCGCATGCCTATAATCTTAGCAGAGGCAACTTAATGATATAGAAAGACCCTGTCTTGGGGCTAGATGAATGGCACATCACTTAAAGCACTCGCCTAGCAATCAAAAAGCTCTGAGTTTGATTCCCCAGCACCACATGAACTGGGAGTAATCTCAGCACTTAGGAGGCTGAGGCAAGAAGGATTGCCATGAGTTTAGGACTAGCCTGGACTTCATAGTAAGTTCAGGATAAGCCTAGACTACAGAGTGCGACCCTGTCTCAAGATAAAAAAGAAAGAAAGAAAGAAAGAAAGAAAGAAAGAAAGAAAGAAAGAAAGAAAGAAACTGTCTCAAAATTAAAAACAGAAAAGGGGTCTGGAATACAGTTTGATGCAAAAGCCCTGGATTCAATCCCCAGTACTCAGGGGAGAAAAGGATAAACAGTATAAATAATGGTGTGTTCTGCAAACAAAGAACAAAGACAAAGAGAAAAAAATACATCTGGGTGGTTAAGAATATAGAAAGAGGAACAGAGAGAGGTGAAGGAATAAAATGGCCCGGGCTAGAAGCTTACATCAGGAAAGCAACCCCCACTGCAGGGAGCCTTAGAACCTAGACCTTCTCTATTCCAATCTCCTTAATAGAAAGTAAGGTTACAGTGCCCTTGTCATTTCAGGTTTCTGCATGGTCTCTTACACAAAATAAATCTGTTCCACTTTAATAAACATAACAAGACCATAGCCATCCTTTTCAAGTCTCACCTGCCCTAACAAGTATTGTAACACAAGCAGGGCTTTGTCGAATTCTCAGTGCTCAGAAAGCTTCCCCTTGGCACTTTCCAGATAGATGGTCATGATTAATGCTACAAGGCTCTACCTATGTATCCAGCCTGTGAAGGCCTCAAATCCAGAACACAACCAGCTGAGCCAAACAATGGTGAGACATGTGACAGAAGGCGCTGACCTACCTTCTTCAGAAGCCTACTCAGTACATCCCCACAAATAGCTCCTCTAAACTGATATTGGCAAAAGAGAGGAGCTGAGAGTGAGGAAAGTCCAGGAATCAGAGAAGACAGGGAGAGGCAATGTCAAAACAAGGAAGTTATGTACAAACCAAGAGGAATGATACCAAAGAAAATACAAAAAGATTCTATAAGACAGCAAGAGTCAAGCAAAAGAATTCAAAGAAAAGGTAAGATGATATAGCATCAAGAAGCCATTGTTGCCAAAAGCATGGCCCTAGAATCATCTTTTAAGATAGTCCCAGGGGTGGGGGCATGCTTACTACTTAGTGTACCTGAAAGGTTATGGTTTCAACCCCCAAGCACCATGTCAAAAATTAGCCACTGGGGCTGGAGGAATGGCACAGCGGTAAAAGTGCCTGCCTAGCAAACACAGGGCCCTGAGTTCAATGCCCCAGCCCCACATAAAGCTGGGTGTAATGGTACAGGCCTATAATCCTAGCACTTGGGAGGCTGAGGCAGGAGGTTGTTGAGAGTCAAAGGCTAGTCTGGGCTATATTTCCAGGACCCGTATCCAAAAAATAAAATAAAAATTATCCACCATGGTGATATAAACTTGTAATCACAGCATTAGAAAAGCTGAAGCAGGAGAACTGCTATGAGTTTGAAACCAGCCAGGGCTACATGGAGAGTTCAGGACCAGTCTGGACTACAGCATGAGGCCATATCTCAAAAATATTAAAAAATTAAAATAAAAATAAGATAGCCTGTGAACCCCCCACCTTCCTGGTGTTCATGCCCTTACAAAATCCTCTCACCTTGAGTAGGGGTAGACTTACTGACTTGCTTCTAACAAATAATACGGAAGAAATGATAGCATATCAACTTCAAGATTAGACAATAAAAAGAGTACAGCATCTATCTTGGGCATTTGCTCTTGCCCTTGCTTGGATTACTTGTTCTAAAGGAAGAATGCCAACTGTCATGTCCTGAGGCAGCCCAGGAGAGAGATCCATGTGGCAAGGGACTACGGGCTGCCAACAACCACATAAATCAGCCTGAAAGCAAATGCACTCTTTCCCATTGAGCCTTCAGCCCAAGCCAACTACTTGACGGCAATCTCATGACAGACCCTGAGCTACAGGCTTCCAAATAGGTAAGATACACCCCAATTCCTGACCTGCAAAAAAAATGAATGATAATAAAGGCTTATTATTTTAAGCCTCCAAGTTGTAACATAATTTGTTATGCACCAATAAGTAACCAAGACAAGCGGGGACCAGGCCCATCTGCTCAGCTATTTAAAGACTGCAGGTGGGGCTACACAAATGTTAATATCCAGAAAAGGAAAAAAGTACAGGATGGAAATAAGGTCAAATATTAGCACTGAGACATTGTTAATAGTTTCCCACGGCCTAGAGAAACTTTGACCAAAAGCCTGATTTGGCCACACCCAGGATCTATACATGTTAGTTGGATACCCTGAAGAAAGACAACGGTATTACAGTACATCTGGAGATGTAACTGCCCTTAGAGATGGGCTACCTTAAGTAGATACTCAGATTCTACTGAGATTTTTTTGGACTCACAAAGAAAAAAACAAGAATATTCAACCATACTAACTGGACATTATTTTATAGTTTATAAAGCCCTTTCATTAAAGTTATTTTATCCTCACCAAAGTATTCAATGTTATTCCCTTTTTAAAAATGTCCAGCACTCGAGAAGCTGAGGCAGAAGGACTGCAATGTGTTTGAGAGCAGGATGAGTTCAGCACCAGGAGCAGCCTGCTGGACTACAGAGTGAGACCCTGACTCAAAAAAATTAAAAAAATTTTAAAAAATAAAAGAGCCACCAAGGCTTAGAGAGATGAGAGGGTTTTCTCTCCAATAGGTCCACAGCTAGTAAGGAGAGAAGTTAGAACTCTAAAGTTCTCCTCAATCTAGATATTTATGTCTCAATACTCTGGCCAACTCAGACCCTTCTGCAAACGAAAGTCAATCATGCTACTTCCCAGCTAGGCTTCTACCAGAGCCCACTCCTCAATTCCTGGACTCTGTTCCCCTCCCCACTATGCAAAGGCCTTTCATGGAACTAAAGCTCCCAGCTTCACTTATGCATTCTCCTAGAGAACTGCAATAAGAGTGTGTGTGGCCTACAAAGACTTCTTCCGAATAGTACAGCAGTTACAGTACTTGCCTAGCAAGCACAAGGCCCTGAGTTCGATTCCACAGCACTACATAAACCAGACATGGTAGCACATCTGTAATCCCAGCACTCAGGAAGCTGAGGCAGGAGGACTGCTGCGAGTTTGAGGCCAGCCTGGGCTACACAGTAAGTTCAGGACCAGCCAGGATTACAAGGGATACCCTGTGTAAAACTTCTTCCAAGCTGAATGAGTCTTTTGGTCCCAAACTAACCTGGATCTGGATGGTATAGAGGGCTTTTTTTATTTTTTTATTTTAAACAAATACAACCATATTTCATTTATAGAGCATCAGCAGTGAATGAGAAATCCTAAAACTGAACTTTCTAAGCAGATGAAATTTAGTTCTTTACCTAACTTCTTCCAAGGCAAGTATTTTTCACTAGGTCTGACAGCACAGGCCTGTAATCTTAGCAAGGAGGATCCTTGGGAGGCTGAGGCAGGAAGACTGCAAGTTCAAGCCCAGTCTCTGAAATTTACTGACTTAGCAAGACCTCTTCTCAATAAATAAATAAATAAATAAATAAATAAATAAATAAATAAATAAAATGGGCTAGGGAAGGGATGTAGCTCAGTGCGAAGCTCAATCCCCAGGTCCACAAAAAGAAAAAAAGAAAGAAAAGAAAAAGAAAACATTCTGCAACTTTCAGTCAGGTACCTACTAAACTATAGTAGAATCAAAACCTGACAATAAATCCTGTTTGATTCAGTTCTACAAACTGTGTAGTGTAAACGCTACATGCCAAGTCATGTGCTAAGAGCTGGAGTAAAAAGCTGGATACCTGCTGACCTAACCTGTTAGGAATTTATGGTTAAAATAAGAAAGGCAGGCCCATAAAGAGAAAATCCAACAGCTTAGCATGATTAAGCCTGTAGACTCTACTATCTTCTTGAGCAGCACAGCTTTGTAATGTGTTAACTGTATTATTCAATCACTTTTGTCAAAACAGCAACAGCCACACCCAGGAGACAGTGGCTTTGAGTACAATATCAGGCAAGGTATTCTCCCTTTGGAATATGCAGTGTTTTGTTTTGTTTTGAGGCAGGATCTCGTAATACAGTTGAGGGTGGCCTCTAACTCAAGGCAACTCTCCTGCCTCAGCCTTCTGAGTACTGGATTTAGAAGCATGCACCACCATGCCCAGCTTATGTGGTGCTGGGGAATCAAACCCAGGACTTTGTATTTGCTAGGTAAGTGTTTCAACCACTGAGGTACGCCCCCAGCCCCTAGAATGGTGTTTTGATTTAAAAAAGAAAATTGGCTTAGTACATAGATCCCAAGAGTTAAAAAGTTCTGATCCTGCCATTTTCTAACCATGCGACCTAGAACACAAATTTCTCAGCTCAAGTGCTTCATCTTTAAAATGGCAAAAATAAGATTAAATAAAAGACTGCAAAGGGGTAAAAAGGCTGAACTTGGATGGAACAATACAAAGTACCATGGGTGAGCAACACCACCTCCAAAGGTCAGAGAAAGGCCCATAATTCGTACAAATACAGGAGATAGTTTAAAAGAAGAAAAAATAAGAATCCATTCAAACAGACCTGATTCCAGTTTTCATAAAAGACTTTAACAGAGGTTAGGCTAGGCACAATAAAAACAGAGATCAAGTATAACCCCTCCTCCCTTTCTCTATAAAGATCTTACACTTGTGAAGAAGCAATTATATGCATAATATTTATATGATATCTTAGAAATTTATAAGAAGTGTACTTGGGAAAATCAAGAAAGCTCTGTATTGTTATTTCATTTCTTAAACTATGTGTAGGCACAAGGGTAGTCAATGTATTATTCTTTATACTTTGTTACATATCAGTATTCTCTGATTTTTTTAATCAGTATTTGAAAAAATAATAATAAAGCCTCTATTGTGGGCCCAGAACAATACCTTCAAGCCTGACAGTCACGGCAGCTAGGTTTTCTGGAGAATCATTTTCCCACAGAGTGAAATACACAACAGCATGCCAACAAAGCCACTCAGCAGTGTATCTCAAAAGCCACTCAACAGGAAACCAAAAGAGCCCTTCAGGGCTGGAACCCAAGTCCTGTGGAGACCCAGGAAACCACTTTCCTCAACAAGATCTCATCCTTTCCTTGCCAAAGGAATTCTGGAGTTCTTAACATGAAGACCCACATTCCCATGAAATCCGTAAGTAGAACTCTAGGGCCTATGAATCTGGGTCAAAAGAAATTACATCTTCATCTCAATACTGTCTTACTGAAAGCATTTCCTTCAATACTGTGTGTATGTGTGTGTAGCCAACTATAATGTTATTAGCAGTACCTAGGTTTTCATCCAAGTTCAAGCCTTGGGCAACTTAGCACGATTCTATCTCAAAGTTTTAAAAATATTAAAAATAAAAAAGGGTTGGGGATGTACCTCACCACAAACATCCTGGGTTTAATCCTCTGTACTGCCAAATTTTTAATTAATTAATTAAATCATGTATTATGGGTCTGGGGGTGCAGCTCAGTGGTAGAGTGATTGCCTAACATGAGTGATGCCCTAGGTTCAATCCCCAATACCCTCTTTTCTCAAACCTTCCCAAAGTCATATTACTCTCTGATTCTCCACACACCTTTATTTTCCAGGAACACTTCCTCAGGCACCTTAGTGTAACCCAGACCATATCAATATCTCCTAACCCTTAGCCTACATTGTGTGCCTTCTGCTGTATTAGTATTTCCTAAAAATATATGGCCCCACCAGAATCAGACTTCTTAAGCCCTAAATTCTTTCCTTAGTACAAAGCAAGCAGTAAATAGTCATTAACTGACTATTATGACTTATAAACTAAGTAACTAATTGGGTCCCTAACTCAAATGTCCTACTCTAGTATTCCACCAATAACCTACTGTGAAACTTCTATTTAATGCCTCTCTGCATTTGTTTCTTCAGATGTAAAAAATAAGTAAATTGGGGGCTGGAGGCATAGCTCAGAGGTTAAAGCACTTACCTAACAAGCTTAAGGCCCTAAGTTCAATTCCCCAGCACCATATAAGCTAGATATGGTGGCACATGCCCATAATCCCAAGCACTTGGGAGGCTGAGGCAGGAAGATAACTATGTGCTCAAGGCCAGCTGAGACTACATAGCAAGTTCAGGACCAGCCTGGACTGCAGAGCAAGATCCTATCTCAAATAAATAAATAAATAGAACTCATGTTTCCATCTCTTAACTTCTAAACTAGGCAGTTACTTTTCATCACCATAAGATCTGAGAAAACTTATGGATGAAACTGTAAAGCCTCCCCCAGCTCTCCCAGGTAGGGTTAGTCACTTGCTCCTCTGGGCTTCCTACAGTTTTTTAAAATAATATACATTACCTCTATTACATCTTGTCTCACAAACTTTTGAGAAAATGTATAGCTTAACGGCTGAGGTAGAAATAAGGAGAAGAATCAGACTCCCTATATTCAAACAATGGTTCTCCTTACGATCTTGTGTAACCTTGAGCAAGTTACCTAACCTCTCTATTAGTTAACTTCCTCACTTGCAAAATAAGGATAATACCTATCACAGAGCATGGCTTTAAGAATTAAATGAAGTAAAAGGTTTATGAAAGTGCCTGCCACATAGCAAGCACTAAAAAACGTTAGTTGCCATTATTGTTGATGTTATCACATTCACCTGCCCTACTAGATGCTGGGTTCTACCTTTAACTAGATCTCTGTTCCCTTCTTATTTCCTTAAGCACCTAGTTATGTTTTCTCCTGTATCACTTACCACAAGATCATGTATTTATTTTTGTATTTTGTATTTATATTCTGCCTTTCTAACAAGATTGTACTTTTATGAGGGAAAGGTGTCTTCTTTTTTTAATCCATGAATTTCCCACAGAAAACATACATAGTACTTCATCCAGAGTCACTCAAAATACTTATTAAATAAACTGCACATAAGCTGGCACTGTTTGATATTTACCGAAACAACTTAGAGGCAACTGACAAAGCGTCGATGCCTCCTAGCTGCCCCAGGATTAGTATGTCCCTCTCCCCAATACCCGAGTATTAGCTTCAGCCAAACCCCACCCACCTGCTTCTTGGCCCCAGCCCAGTTTGGGGAGCTACCCTCAGCTAAAATTAGCATAGCTACCAAGATGGCCAGGCCATTTATAGCCTTGGAGGCAGCAGAAACTAGCTGGGTGGGCAGGCAGGGCTCTGGATGCCACTTTATCAGGGGTTGAGAAACTGGCCTGCACTCTGCACAATGCTTGGATATCTGTCCTGCGAGGCCCCAGTCAAATGATGCTGAGCCAAACCATAATTCCTGATTAGAGACCCCCAGCACTTTCAACACTGACAGCCACAGGTTCACACTTATTCTACAGATAACATTTCTGAATTTCTAAGTAATAAGCTTAGAGTCTAAGGGATGTTCCAAGTATCTGTTTTAGGCCAGCCAGCTTAAAAAATGCAGGCCCCCAGAGCAACACAGCCAGGCATAGACCTTTAGTGAGAAAATAACTTAGCATGACTGGACATGCAGGTATTAAAGCGCCAAAAGGTGATAGGAGTGGCCTCCCCACTGCCCAATGAGAAAGTCTTCTAGCAGAATACCTGCTTCACTGCAGGGTCATCAGGTTTTTAAATCGTGTTTAGCTAATACACACTGGAAAGACAAAACTAAGCATTTTAACTAAGCCCTTCTCTGAATCAAATCTTTGACTAAAAAGAAACATTTGAGTATACAGATTCAAAATTGAATTCTCTAGGACCCTGCACACACTCTCCACAGGCAGCGAAGAAAAAAGCTCTTTTTTTGGGCCTCAGCTACAATCACCAGGGCCTGCCTAATTTCCAGAAAGAGAACAAGAGTCTCTGGCCATGCCTGCCACTCCTTTAACAGGAAAGGGCCTGAGAAAGTAGAGAAAATCTAGGACTTCAGTATCAGAAGACCCATCCATAAAACCAAGCACAAAAACTTGCTTCTTCGTCTATAAAAATGGGGATATGTTATCCAGCTCTGCATTCTAATAGGGCTATTGTAAGATTTTTATAGAAAAAATAACTGCAGGATAACATACAAGCTGTAGAAAACATACACATTTACTAGTTATAGTAAACCTGATTTAGAAAAGTGGTAGCTTTAACAAGTTAAATTCCTCCTGTGTTCTAGGGATACAGAGGAGTTGGAAAGGCTGCAAGAGTTCCTGGTTGCACAGGAAGTGTCTCACCAAATCCTTCTGTAGAATCCAATCTACCTCTTTGTAAGAATAAGTCCCTGAGTTACAGACAAAGTCCCAGAACAAACCTAAGAGGAAAACGTAAGAGAACAACAATGCTAGAACACCACATTCCCACAAACTTTAATCATTCACAGCACCTAACAATTTCTCCCTCTCTGGACCTTTCTCACTATAATCCACTACTATTGCGACAAGTGAAACCAGTTTCTGATTTGAAGGAAAAAAAAGATTAAAAGAGGGGCCTCCTTGGTATAATCATAACCAGTTTTCTGAAATATGTTGTATGTAGGGCTGTTTCCATAAACTCCAATCTTAGGGCAATACCTTGGTGGTAGTGGTGGTCATGGTTGTGGAAGGGGTCCTACAAAAACAAAAAACATCCTTAGAACTAGATCATGCCTAAAGCTCAGAACTTTATCCTTTTGCTTTAGATCTAAAATATGGACTATTCTCTCTCAAAAATATTTCCAATTTTCTAATATTTCCATTTCAGGTCAGATACTCTTTTTTAAAATTTTTTATCTTTTTCAGTACATTACTGGGAATTGAACCCAGGGCTATGTTCCCAGACCTTTTTCTATTTTACTTTGAGACAGAATTTCTCTAAGTCACTAAACTGCATAGATTAGGCTAGAACTTGTAATACTCTTGCCTCAGCCACTCAGAGTACTGGGATTATAGGTATGGGCCAACCTGCCCAATAAGATACATATTTCAAAATGGCAAAAAAAAAAAAAAGTGTCTAGGGAATTTCATGGGCAATCCACTGGCATCAGTGGTAAACCTTTGCTAAGCCTTTAAAGTCCCTTCACTGGGCTAGTCTTAGTAATTCTGAGACAGAGCTGGGCCTGGTGGTATAGATCTATAATGCTAGTGCTCTGGGAAGATGAGGCAGAAGGACTGCAAGTTGGAGGTCAGCCTAGGCAGCTTAGTGACACCTTGTCTCAAAATGAAAACCAAAAACTGGACTAGGAATGTACAGTAATGTGAAGGCCCTGGTACCACAAAATAATAATAACAATAATAATAATTTTGAGACAGAGTCTTAAGTTAGTAAATTGACCAGGTTGGGCTCCAACTTAGAATCCTCCTGCCTCAGCCTCCCAGACTGCTAGACTACAGACATGTCACCATACCCAGCTAAGAAATGCTTATCTTTAAAGCAACAGTCCAGGTACCATGCTCGTACAAAAAGCAACTGTGACCTCATTTGGAAACCAGCCTTTGGGGTATCTGAAGTCACTCCCAGTCCAGTGAAGGAACTTAGAAAGGGGCTACCCAAGAAAAGGTCTATCACTAATACCAGTCTCTGGATCTATCCATGAAACTACCAGCCACCAAGATCTATATTTCCTTTTCCTACTTCTATCAGCAAGTACCACTGAACCATACCCTCACGTAAGCTTCTCTATTCTCAAAACAACTCAGCTAGGGGCTGGAGGAATAGCATAGAGAAGCACTTGCCAGCAAGCCCAAGGCCTTGGGTTCAATTTCCCAGTACCACATAAAGCTGGGCATAGTGGCACACCTCAACACTCAGAAGGCTGAAGTAGGCATATTACCACAAGTCCAAGGACTAGCCTGGGATCCACAGTGAGTTCAGGACCAGTAAGACCCTGTCTCAAAAAAACAACAACAACAAAAAAAAAAAACTCAGCTAAAATTCTCCCCTTTTTCAGACCACAGCTTTGACCAGATTCCAATGACAGAATGAGAAATGGGAAAAGAGGACTGAGCTCCTTCTAAGCTTTATGTATAACAACTGGATTTTAAAACTATTCCTTTCTACTGCAGGCTTTACTATGGACAAGTCTCCACAAATGCACAGGACAGACAGATTAACACACACACACACATCACATGGAATCTCTAACCTTATCAGTCAAAAGAAACAGTAAGTTAACAAGAGGACTCAGGAACTACGATACATTAATGTAAAGAAAAGACCATGTAATTTCCTAGTGGCAAATAAGACTCCCCTACGGATTTGTCTTGATATTTCAAATAGGCACAGCTATGAGACACGAAATTACCTAAGGGAAGGGAGAGACCAGGGTTCCCACAGTAGTCAGTATAAAAGGTACACCTGAACACCAGGCTGTCAGGAAACAGAGCTGGCCCAGCTTTGTTTTTCCCTACACAGCCTAAAGTGGCCTCAACCCAGGGCTACACTGCCAAGTGCTGAATCTGGCTAAAAGCAACGGACTTATCATCTGTACAGGCCATTCTTCCAAAGCAGCAGTCCTAAGATGGGGTCTTGCCATGTGGATCTGAAATGTCAAGGTGCCCCAAGGCTTCTTCACACAGCCAACAAAAGACATCCTAAGGAGGGTGGAGGAAAGTTGTTCAGGCGGGCTATAGTATTAGCTGTGACTCCTGAATATTAAAGAACTTGGACTACTGGGAGTAGGCAGAGCCATGTGTGTGGACGCTCCACCAAACTCACAAGTACAAACCTAAATTGCCTCACCTAATTTGGGCCACTCAATTGAATCAAACGCCCCAGCCCAGCCCAGGCCGCAGCAAGGCCTTACCTGCTGCAGTGGACTCCTCAGAAGTGGCCCCCGAGCTGGCTCCCGTCGCCTTCTCACCATGACTGTGGCTGAGACTCTGGCCCTGATGCAGGAGGAGCCCCCAGAGGAGCCACAGAGCAAGACGGGCGCCCACATCCATGACTCTAGGTCTCAGTCAACATGCGGCTGAAGTGGACACCTCGGGATCCCAGAGGCAAAGCTGGGAGCCCAGGAGTGCAGACGACGATCCCCAGGCAAGAAGCCCTCACGGCGCCGCAGCTGTCCAGCCACCTGCGGGCCTGCTTCCTCCGACAGCCAAAGGTCAACCACTCCAAGTTTGGTGGCGGGAGGAGGGCCAGCCCCTCTGGACGTACACTAGGTCCTCCCGAGCTGCAGCGGCCTGAGCTCTGACCGCTTCCGGAGAGTTTGGCCAGGGTATCTACGGGGCCGCTGTCAGCTCCGCAGCCGGCTACACCCCTGCGGGAGGGGGGGCAGGATCTCCAGCGGGCACAGAGGTGGGGGAGGGAACGACAAGAAGGGCACCTGACCTCGCCCCGCTGATAAGCCGCGATCAGAGGCCGGGGAGGGAGGGCAACTCGTAGGCCCCCACGGGCACCGGCGTCTGCGCGACCCCAAACCTCCCAGGCAGAGGTCAGCTTCCCCGTCCAGTCCCGTGCCCCGGCGGCCGGCGGCGCCCTGGTCCACCAGAGGTACGCTCACGGGCCAGGCCCGGGACAGCGGCTCGCCGGCGGGCGGGAGGGCGGGCTGGCGGGCGACACGGGGCGGGCCTGGGGCGGGCGGAGGCGTGCTCTCCCGCGGGCCCGCCCCGCGCCGCCCGGCCCCCCGCGAACCCGGGCCCGCCCCAGCGCCCGGTTTCTCCGCTGGCCCGACCCCTCGCCCCGGCCGCGTATTCCGGCCCCGAGACCGTGCTTGTCTTAGCCAGGACCCCGTCCCGCGCCTAGGAGGAGGTTATGGCCTAGCCTTTGGCCTGAGAATCTCCCGCGCGAACCACCGCACGCAGGCGGGCCCCTGACACGCAGTCGTCGCTCAGGTAACCCAGGCCTGCGGCTCCAGCGGCGACCACCGCAGCTGCCTTGCCCAGACACCCGGGCCGCGACGCTGCTGCCCTCGTCTGAGCTCTGGAGCCGGGCCGGGAGAGGCCTGCCAGCGGCCCGAGGCCGCCGCGGCTCGGCCAGGTTTGCCGGGGGCGCGCTCCCAGCCCCCTGATCCGGGCCGGCGTCGGAAGCCCCGCCCCCGTGCCGCGGGCGTCGGAAGCCCCGCCCTTGCGCCGCGCCTTCCAATCAACCGGCTTCCACCTCTGCGGTTTGGGAACCCGCGCGCTCAGTCCCCCTGGTGAGAAAACCTAGGTACTGCAGACGGGACGGGCTCCCGAAAAGCCCTGCCCCTTTGCAGAAGGCGAGCGGAGCAAGGGCCCGCCCCCGAGGAAGCCCGTGAGAGCTCACTAGTGTTTTCTGAGGAAATTTTGACAAAAGCGAAATGAACTGGGCCCACCGCTCTAGGCTAAATTCCCCTACACGTACCTAGAGGTCGTCTGCTTTCTGAGCTCGTTTTTCCCACCCCTCCAAGCTGATACCCTAGTCTGGCTTTCACAGTCTGTTCTGGCTACCTGCCTTTGAGGGTTTTGCAGGCGGTGCCTGTGGTTGGCTCCTCGCTGCCTCTCACTCAACTGTCAGTGTTTTGGAGGAGGTGGCAGCGGCTTGAGATAGAGTAAGGAGAGAGCCGTGCCTGGGCCTCCTTCAACAAAGCCTGCACTTCCTGTTCTCTCCTCAAGCGTACTGCCAGCAAGTCTTTCCTGAAACCTCCCTTGTGCCCTACACTGTCCTTGGCTCCAGTGGTGGGAGAAAGGATTAGGCCCAGTCCCTCCTTTGACTGACAGTGCTAAACCCACTCCTGTTCTGAGCAAGCCCTTTGAAGACCAGGACATGGATTTGCCCAACAGCTGCCTGGCTTAAGGGTCAGGCTGCTGATACAAAAATATATGTCTAACATCATCCACTATCACTCTCCTCACTCTATTAAGCTCCTATCGCACTGACTTTCTTAACTTTTTGCAGTGCTTAGAGATGAAACCCAAGTCTTCTGGTGTGCTGGGCAGGCACACTCTTTTATCATTGAGCTACATGCCATTCTGTGTTCCCCGAACAGAGAAAACTTCTAGCTACCCTTGTAATCTTTTGTTACTTCTGCCTAAAAAGCACCTCCTTGCCTTCTAGCCCTTTACATACCTGGCTTTTCCTTTCAGACACAATCTAGTTTCTCCTTAGAGACCCATGCTCTGACCTCAGAATAAGTCTGTGGCCCCAGGTGGACCCTGTGTATGCCTGCCCCTCCCTGTACTCATGATTTTGAGTTTTCAGAGGTGATTTGTCTCTTTGATTCCACACATTATACATGCTCAGGAAAAGCTGGTTGAGATGAGATCGTTCATTTGACCTCTCAAATATTTTTAACAGGCTAGTGCTAAAAAATTGGCAAGACAAAAATCAAACTCCTCCCTGACCTAGATTCTGCTAGATTTGTGCTCTGGAGAGCCAGGGGTCTTACACTGAAATGGCAAAGCCAGGAAGTAGGTGATATGATTGAAAGAAATAAGTAGAAGTAACAGGGTGTGCTAGGAACGGCAGACTAGAGAGCAGTCAGGTTCGGCTCAGTAGAGACAGACTGAAAGCTAGGCTTTTATATGACATATTCCTTTCTGGAGGGCTGGCGGTTCCTGGGGATTGAACCTGAAGCCTTTGTACTAAAGTACATACTCAGGTCCCGTTTATTTTCCCCCAACACTAACCTTCCCAGGCAGAATTCAGAATATGCCCAACAACATATTCTCTTTTTTTAATATTATACAATTAACCCTAAAAATATAAAGCCAAAGCCAGGGGCAGTGGTGCATGCCTATAATCCGAGCTACTTGGGAGGCTGAGGCAAGAGAATGGCAAGTTCAAGTCAGCTTAAATGGCACAGCAAGACTTGGCTCAAAAAGAAAAAAATCATACAAATATATAAAATTCAAGGTGAGAATGTAGTTCAGTGGTAGAGCATGCAGCAAGTCCTGGATTTAACCTCCAGCACCACAAAAATAAAGTATAAAACCATGTAGAGGGCTGGAGGAAGAATACAAAAGCTAGAGTGCTTGCCTAATTAATGAAAGGCCCAGAGTTCAATTCCACAGAACCACATAAACTGGGCTTGGTGGCACATGCCTGTAATCCTAGCACTCAGGAGGCTGAGGAAGGAAGATTGGCTTGCTATCAAGTTGAGGCCAGCCTGGGCTACACAGTGAACTCAGGACCAGCCTTAACTACAAAGCAAGACCCTTTCTCAAAAAAAAAAAAAAAAAGTGTATAGACCATATATAAAATACATCTGGAGCCCACAGCTACTTTGTCATTTCTGTCTAAGCCACCTAGCTTATACAGTTGTTTGGTTGAGACCATGCAAGAAAAGATCAAAGTAAAGCATGCTTAACACAACTTCCTTCAAATCTACCTCATTTCTCTTAGCCACCACATGATCTCTTTGGGAGTATGAGTACACAACCTATTTAGGGCAAATACCCTAGGTCTTAGAGGCAAGAAACCAGAGTCAGTTACCAATTCACACCAAGACCTTGAACTTTGCAAACCCTATTGCATTTCCTGTGAAGCTAAAATGGTGTCTAGGAACCAAAAATAGAATTACCAAATGATCCAATAATTCTGTTTCTGAGTATATGCCCAAAAGAAATGAAAGCAAGGTCTTGGAGAAACCTACACCTACATTTATAGTAGTATTGACCAGTGATGAAAATATATAATGAACTAAAGATTATGGTTTAGAAAATTTCTTTCTTTTTTTCTTTCTTTCTTTCTTTTTTTTTTTTTTTTGAGACAGGGTCTTTCTTTGTAGACCAGGCAGGTCCTGAACTCACTATGTAGTACAGGCTGGCCTTGGATGCACAACCGTCCTCCTGCTTCAGCCTCCCGAGTGCTGGGATTACAGGCATGTACCACCACACACACTTTATGTGTTGCTGGGGAATTGAATTCAGGTACTTAGCACTTGACTTAGCACTTGCTAGGCAAGCGCTTTAACTACTGAGCCATTCCTCCAGCCCTAGAAAAAAATTTTCAAAAGCTCAAAAGGTATCTTTTCCTTTGGTATCTTCACTGCCTTACCTGTCTCTCTAGTCTACTATATCATAGATTATTTATATAGCTAGATTTTGATCATCTAATAAGTATTCCTCTTCATCTTGAGCCTTTAAGATCATCAAGTACTGCTTTTTTTTTTTTTCGTCCTAGTTGGGACTAAGATCAGGGCCTTCACACTGAGCTACATCCCAAGCACTTTTTGAGACAAGGTCTCACTCCATAGTCCAGGGTTTTCCTGAGCCCACTATGTAGCCTAGGCTGGCTTCAGAGTCACAGCAATCTTACCTGAGTCTCCTGAGTGTTGGGGTTACACGCATGCACTACCATGGCCAGCTAATCTTCATATGGTGCTGGGGAATCGAACCCAGGGCCTTGCTCATGCTGAGAAAGCACTTTAGACACTGAGCTATGCCTCCACCCCATTTTTGACTTTTGATTTTTGAGACAGGGTCTTACTAAGTCACTAAGTTGTTCCCAATGAACTAAACTTGGATCCTCTTCCCTCAGCTTCCCAAGTGCTGAGTTTACAGGCATGTGCCATCTGTCCTGGCCAAGGACTGCATTTGATTTGTCTTTATGTACTCACAAGTTAGGTAAGAGGTACAGGTTTATATGCATAGCTGGCATATGAACATTTTGCTAAGCAAATGAATAAATGATAGGTTTTCTATACAGCAGCATAACTATTCTTCCTCTATACAGCAGAGTTTCTGGTCACCAATAGCTTTTCATTTAGAAACTTTGAAAAAAGTGCAATCAAGGGTCAAAGATCTGCTCCTAAAGTCTGGGAATCTGTTTTCAGACTGCATTATTAGTAGCGCTCCCTGGTGTTCAAAAAACGGAAGGTACAACTATCTCTGGCAAATTTCCCAAGATTTGGCTGCATAGAGAAGAGGACAGAGGTTAGTTTCTGACAACAAAATATCAAATCCCCCTCCAGGACTGTGGGTTCTACTGCCAATGCTCATTTATCTGTTTAACTTCTACTGCCAGGGCTAGGGGCATAGCTTAGTGGTTAGAGCTTGCCTAGCAAACATAAGGCCCTAGGTTCAATTCCCCAGCACCATGTAAACCAGACATGGCCTTAATTTCTCCATCTGAGAACGGAGAATGTTGTAATGTTTAGAGGAATTAATATGTACAAAACAATTAGAACAGTGCCTAGCATAAAGTATGCGTTCAAAAAACATTAGCTTTTTATTATCCTACAAGGATTTTCAGAGCCATTAAAGAATTATATCAAATCAAGTATATATAATTTCCAAAGATCTTGTTGGGGACAATGTGAAAAATAGAACAGGAGGCAGCAACTAGAGACAAATTGGCTGGTCAGATGTGCCTGTTTTGTTTTGTTTTGTTTGGGTTATTTTGTTGTTTGCTTTTTGGTTTTGGTTTTGAGACGAGGTCTCACGCTATAGTCCAAGCTGGTCCAGAGCTCACTATGTAGCTGAGGCTGGCCTCAAACTCAGAGCAATCATCCTGTCTTAGCTTCCCCAGTACTGGCATACACTACTATGCGTGGTTTATGTGTTGCTGGGGAATAGAACTCAAGGCTTTGCACTTGTTAGACAAGCACCCTAACTGCTGTGCTACTCTCCAGTCCTGACATACAAGAGGATTGCCATGAGTTTGAAGCCAACCTGGACTGTAGGGTAAATTCAGGACCAGCCTGGACTACAAAACAAGACTCTGTCTCAAAAAAGAAAGAAAGAAAGAAACCCTACCTTACCTTCTTATTAGATATATGACTTTAGACAGAATTTGAGGAGGAATTTTGAAGAGACTTAGAAATAGAAAAGGATCCATATTTCAGAACTATTTAGTGATTGATGATTGATTGAGAAAGCAAAACTGGGGACTGGATGAATGGCTCAGTGGTCAATCATTCAGTACCCAAGTTCAACTCCCCAGCACCACATAAACCAGGCACGGGGGTGCACACCTGTAATCCCAGCACTTTGGAGGCTGAGACAGGAGGATTACTGTGACTCCAAGGCCAGCCTGGGATCCATAGTAAGTTCAGCACCAGCCTGGGCTGCAGAGTGAGACTCTATGTCAAAAGAGAGAGAGAGAGAGAAAGAGAGAGAGGGCAAGACTGACAAAAAAAATTTTGTGGTATTGGGGATCCAGATCAGGGTCTTTGTACAGAGCTACATCCCCAGCCCACATTTTAGTTTTGATTTTGAGACAGGGTGTCACTAAGTTATTAAGTTGCCCAGGCTGGACTCGAACTTGCCATCCTCTTGCCACAGCCTCCCAGAGTTCTAGGATGACAAGCCTGTACCACTGAGCCAGTCTGATCTAAACTTAATAGCTGTAATTTTGGAAGTTACTATTATATGCTAGATATTATGTTAAATGTGCTACTTACAGTTATTCATTCAACAAATATTTACAGAGCAAGGTATTTATGTACTAGACACTAGTACAACACTGCATAAAATATGCAAATCATCTTCCCTCATGGAGGTTTTTTTTTTTTTTTTTGAGACAAGGTCTCACTCTGTACCCTAGCTGGACCTGAATTCACTATGCAGCTCAGGCTAACCTTGGATTCATAGCAATCTTCCTGCCTCAGCCTCCTGAGTACTGAGATTATAGGCATGTGCTACCATGCATGGTTTATGTGGTTCTGGGGAATGGAACTCAGAGCCTTTTGCTTTCTAGGCAAGTTTTTTAACTGCTGTGCCATTCTCCAGCCCTTATATGTTATATTGTATAATTAATATTCACAATAATCCTATCATGTAAATCTGTTTTATAAAGAAGAAAATTAAGACTTTGACAAGTCCAATCTTTCTACCCATGGAGTCTACAAAATGGAGATACAATATTAGCTGCCACGCAGAATCGGTATGTTAATTCAGTTAATAACTGTAAAGCATGTCCATTTTACTAAAATATTCAGTAACTTAGCCATCTAAAATGGCACCTGCTTTTAATCGAGCACTCTGAGAAGTTGAGGCAGGAAGATCCAAGTTCAACGCCCGCCTGGGCAATTTACAACTTAGCAAAACTCTATCTCAAAATAAACAATAACATGTAGCTCAGCAAGGCCCTGACTTTGATTCCACAGTATCACATACATGCATGGTGCCACAGGCCTGCGAGCCTAGCACTGGGAGCCTGAGGCAGGAGGATTGCCATGGTTTTGTCCTGGACTACAGAGACCTTGTCTCAAGAAGGGAGGAAGGAAGGAAGGAAGGAAGGAAGGAAGGAAGGAAGGAAGGAAGGAAGGAAGGAAGGAAAGAATTAAATCAGCTCTTGGCGTTGGCCACTGAGGACTTGGGACTTCACTCACTCGTGCACCCCACTCTGCCTTCTCTGCGACCATATCTGACAAACCTGATATGGCTGAGATGGAAAAATTCACTACATCCAAGCTGAAGAAGGGCAAAAATGCAAGAGAAAAATCCTCTGCCTTCAAAAAAAAAAAAAAAAAAAAGATCGGGCTGGAGGAATGGCACAGCGATTAAAGTGCTTGCCTAGCAAGCATGAGGCCCTGAGTTCCATTCCCCAGCACTACATAAAGTTGGGTGTGGTGGCGCACACCTGTAATCCCAGCACTCAAAGGCTTAGGTGGGATCGCTGTGAGCCCAAGGCCAGACTGGGCTACATAGTGAGTTCAGGACCATCTCAAAACAAAACAGAGTGAAAACAGAGCAAGACAATCTCAAAACAAAAACAGAAAGAAGAAGAAAAGAAAAACAATTGAACAGGAGAAGCAAGCCAGTGAGTGGTAATGAGGCGAGCACAGCCAAAATGAGCTGTAATTTCCACAAGCATTGCCTTCTTAGTTTACTTCGTTTAGCTGTTTAACTTTGTCTTTCTTTCTTTTTTTTTTTCTTTTTCTTTTTGAGACAGGGTCTCACTCTGCAGCCAATACTGGTACTGAACTCACTATGGAGTCCAGGCTGGCAGTCCTCCTGCCACAGCCTCCCAAGTTCTGGGATTATAGACATGCACCACCATGCCCAGCTTTATGTACTGCTCGGGAATCAACTGAGGGCCTTGTACTTGCCAGGCAAGTGCTTTAACCGCTGTGCCATTTCTCCAGCCCCTAGCTATTTAACTCTGTAAGATACAAAGAAATTGGGTCAAGTTTAAATGACTATGTTGCCCCCTTTTCATGTCAAAGAATTACTGACAACAAAGTTCAGTGCCTGCCTCTCCCACCCACCTGGCTAGGTAGCAGGGGAGGAAAAGAGCTTTGCATTGTGGGGAAGGAAGCGGGTGGAGGAACGTGATGATAAATGTAAAAAAATCTGAGCTGCTCCAAGGTGTCCTGCAGGCTGTAAAATACAGTCTAATCTGAGTGCTATTTTTTTTTTTTTGTTCAAATGGTTTTAATGATTGGAATGTACACATTTTAATATGCAAATAAAAATTTTAAATGTGAAAGATAATAAATAACATAGAAATAACTAGGCCAGGAGGCACAGACCCAGAATCCCAGCAGTCTGGGAGGCTGAGGCAGGAGGATTGAAAGTCTAAGTCCAGCCTGGGTAACTTAGCAACTTAATAAGACCCTGTCTCAAAATAAAAATTATAAAATAGACTGGGGATATAGCTCACTGTGAAGGCCATGGGTTTAATCCCCAGTAACACAATAAATAAATAAGTAAATAAATAAGGCTAAGGATGTAGCTTAGTATGAAAGCCCTGGGTTCTATCCCCAGTACCACACACACACACACACACACACACACACACACACACACACAAAGTAATTTGACCAGCATTACATGGCAAGAAGAGGGCAAAAATAAGAATTAGAGAAGAAAGAGAGGAGACAGGATGCTGAATCATTTAGGTATCCATGGAGTTGCGTTTTTCTTGAAATACCAGCACTGAGGAATGAGGATTACGCCAAATGATCTAGGTGCCACCCACTTTGGAGAATCTCAAAGATGCAAACGTGTTCTGGAGGCAAACAGGGCAACTGTGGTTCTGCCTGTCTGGAAGGAGGGACTGTCCTGGAGGACAAAGATTGCCATTGTCTCTGCTTCCCACATCCTCTTAGTTCCACAAAGGAATCAAGAACAATGGATGGGCCTGGAATCCCAGCACTTGGGAGGCTGAGGCAGGATTGCAGTGATTTGCAGGCTAATCTTAGCTACACGATGAGTTCAGAACTAACCTGGACTACAGAGTGAGACTCTGTCTCAAAAACAAAAGCAAGGGGTTGGGGGCGTCAGCAGTTAGAGCGCTTGCCCAGCAAGTACAAAGCCCTGGGTTTGATTCCCCAGCACCAAAGCAGGCATGGTGACATTCATCTGAGATCCAGAACTCAGGAGGCTGAGAAAAAAGAACTGCTATGGGCTCAGGGCCAGCTTAGACTACAAAACAAGACCCTGTCTCAAAAACAAAAACAAAGAAATAAAATGGGTAAGAGGACATGACTGTACAAAGATTTGTCACTTCCCTGGTTAGCTCTTTCTGCTGTCTTCTCTCTTGCCGATCATAGCCCACAAAATGGGACACTAGTCTTTTCTTTGGCAGTAGTGATTAAGAGAATTATCAGAACACAGGGCAGGTGAGAGAAGGCATAACAAAAGTTGAAGAAAACCAATGAGACTGAGTCCCTCAGCCCACATCAAAGACAAAGGAGAATTTAGGTCTTAGGTTAGACAGAAAGAACTGAGGGTGGGGCTGAACAGAGAACACTGGTAAATTGCAGGAGCTGGTGTTTATTGAGACCCATTTGAAAGCCACCAGGGCACAGGTGATATCACCCAGGGCCTTTCTCCTCCAACTCTACTGCCCTGCTTTTCCAAGGAAACCAAGTCAGATTTAGCATTTTGGTCTTGAGAAAGAAAGAAGTATTAATCAAGGTTAAAACACACACACACACACACACACACACACACACACACACACACACACACACATAGTTGAACTGCAAATATCACTGAGGTGTGGAAATTAATGTTTATTTTCATGCCATAGAGTAATTTGCTAGCTACTCTATCTATATTATCTCATTTAATCTTCACAATTCCACATGGCACTTAGTATTTTTCATCCCCCTCTCTTTTTATTTATTTATTTTTTGTTTATTTGTTTGTTTTGAGACAAGCTCTCACTCTGTAGTCTGGGTTGGTCCTGAACTCACTATGTAGCTCAGGCTGGCTTCAAACTCAGGGCAATCCTCCTGCTTCAGCCTTCCAAGTCCTGGGATTACAGGAGTGTGCCACCACACCGGGCTTATGTGATTCTGGGGAATCAGTGTCAAGACCTTGAGCTTCCTAGGCAAGTGCTTTAACCACTAAGCTATTCCTCTAGCCCCTTCATTCCCATTTTGAAATAAAACAGATTCATACGTTGGTTCTGTTACATGCTCTTACAGTGTTCTGAACTTTTATCCGATCCCTAGTGTATCCACCTTGGGGTAGGGGGTGTAGCTCAGAGATTAGAGCACTTACCTAGGAAGTACACAGGCCCCCAGTTTGATCCCACAGCACAATATAATAGCTGGGCGTGGTAGTGCACACCTGCAATTCTAGCAATCAGGAGACTGAGGCAGAAGGATTACCCTATATTTTCCCCACTTATCATTGGCATGTAACACTATGCCTGGCACCAAAAAGATTTTCAGAAAAATATGTATTGAAGAAATGAGTATGACAGGCCATGGGAACTTGTCAAAAGCCATATTATAACTGTTTCTTCTGGGATTTTGAGGCCTAGTCTGTGTGGTTCCAGTACCAATGAGCTCTAGTCTCTCCTACTAAATGATTTCATATGTTGTCTCGCTTCTTCTTTTTCTTTTTTCTTTTTTTAATCTTGGACATTTACAAATGAGACAACAGGGTTGGCGATGTAGCTCAGCAGTGATAATGCTTACCCAGCAAGTGCTAGGCCCTGGGTTTATTCCCCAGTACCACATAAGCTGGTCATGGTGATACACACCTATAATTCCAGCCTTTGGGAGGCTAGAAAGGAGTATTATTGTGAGTTCCAGTCTAACCCGGACTACATAATGAGTTCAGAATCAGATTGGACTGCACAGTAAGACTCTATCTCCAACATAAATAAATAAATAGGGGCTGGAAGAATGGCACAGTGGTTAGAGTGCTTGTCTTTCAAGTGCAAGGCCCTGAGTTAAATTCCCGAGCACCACATAAAGCTGGGCATGGTGGTACACACCTGTAATCCCAGAACTCAGGAGGCTGAGGCAGGAGGATTGCCATGAGTCCAAGGCTATGCTGGACCACATAGTAAGTTCAGGACCAGCCTGTGCTACAGAGCAACACCCTGTCTCAAAAAATATATACATAGAGAAAAAAATAAATCACTATTCTGGAAAAGTTATTGAGAAAGTAGGAAGAAGAAACAGCCTAGAACTATGTCTTTTTTTGGTCCTTTTCAGCTCAGCATCCTCCTGTTGCTATAATGTCTTTACAGACCCTCTACTTGACCGCCTATTTTCCTCTCCTCTGGTTTTATTGGCCTTTCACATACCTGTGCAATAAAACTCACTCCAAATCACCAAGACGCTGATAATTCTACACATACTAGTCATTTGTTAAAGAAATTTAATTCCAGAGATTTTTACTGAAGGCAAATGTGTGTTCAGGCCTGCATGTGCCAGGCCTAGTGGGTGGACACAGGGATGAATCAGACACAACCAGGGAAGAGACAGACATTAGGCACAGATACAATTTACTACAGCATAAAACACAATGAGCTAAATAGTATTAAAGAACTATGAGCTATATGCACAAACCTTAATTACTTAATTACTATTCTGAAGAGTGTATCATAGAAGGTCAGAGCTCAAAGGTATCACCTAGTTCAGCCCGTTTTCCAGTGAAGGCAGTGTGCTGGCTGAGCCATAAGTAGACTTTAAAATCTTCTGAAGCACAGCCCTGGGCTCTTCTTCCTCTGGTAGCTGCTTCCTCCTCCTCCTCTTCCTTCCTCCTTCTCCCCTCCTCCTCCTCCTTTTCTTCTTCTCCTTCTCCTTTTGTGATACTGAAGATTGATCCCAGGGTTTTCCACACTGAACTACATTACCTGCCCATTTTTATTTTTTTGCTTAGTGAGGATCTCACTAAGTCATTAAGTTACCCAGGCTGGGCTCAGACTTGTGTTCCTCCTGACTCAGCCTCAGATTGTTGGGATTATAGGCCTGCACCACAGGCCCAGCTTCCGGTAGCTTCATGTACAACAGTTTGTAACCCACTTGAACCAGAACAAGGCAAGCCCAGTTCCCTGAGAGGCTCTGAAGTACAGTCAGATCCCTGTTTGCCAGTCTAGTCTTTTGATTTACTGTTCCTAATGTGCACTCTGCTCTTAAAACTGAAATTGATATCCAAACAATTTTTGCAGGAAACTTAAAAAAATTATTTAACCAGAAAGCCAGTAAATTAATCAGATAAAAACAAAACTCTGGTTGAAGGGAAATGAATCCTCAAGTTCTGGGAAAGGAACTCTAAGAAACACAGTTTAAAATTTTTTTTTCTGGAACACAATTTTTTTTTTTTTTAGATATAGGGTCTTGCTCTGTAGTTCAGGTTGGTCCTGAACTCACTGTGTAGCCCAAGACAGCCTCATAGCAATCCTCCTGCTTCAGCCTCCCAAATGCTGGGATTACAGGCATGCACCATCATGTCCGGCTTATATGGTGCTGAGGAATCAAACTCAGGACCTTGTGCTTGCTAGGCAAACACTGTAACCATAGAGCTAAGCTTCAGCCCTTTGAGACAATTTTTTAATGGCTTCACAGAAGCCATTTTATGTGTGGTCCACCTCTGAACCTGTCATTTATGGGACTCACAATACTTTCTTCATGTATTCCACTCGAAGCACCAGTTACAGTGCTCACAGCAGGGTATAGAGGATGAAATTTTCCACCTGTTTCTTCCACTTTCCTCTCTCCACAAAGCAGCTGTTTGAGTCTCCCAGGACCAAAGAAGAAAGAGAGCCCTACTCTACCTGAGAAGTCAGGGGGAGGATCTTGGAGAATGAATTACTCCCCTTGGTCATTCACCAGACTGAATTCGACAGGGATTCTAACCACTTGTGCCATGGGAGCCATGCAGGGGCAGCAGGCCTTCTATGTCCACTCTATGATCTTCACCATTACACGATGAAAGAGAAATAACCCTATTTTACCAAAGAACGCAGGCTCAATTAAACTATTTTTCTCCGAACTGAGTCTCTTTTTGGAAGGTCTCTGGAAGTTAGGGACTTCGTCTTTAACGCTCGCGTTTTTTTCTCCTCTGTACCTAGAACACAGCCCTGCACGTGGTAAGCGCTCAGAAAGTTAAGGCTGAACCAAAAATGCACAAGTGGCCTGAAAGCAGAAGCACCAGAGGGCGCCCAAGAGCCCGCCTACTGGCTGGACCCCTGAACGCAAGCCGGACTTCAGGTCCGAGAGCGGCCTTAGGGATCCAGGCGGCTAGGCGGCCTGGCGAGAACTGGGAGTAAAGGGAGCCCCACGTCTGCGCCCTCACCCTTCCCTCCAGAGCTAGGCCGCGCGGAGCTGCGGGGTGCGGAACAATGACACGACATCCTGTTTCTGGGGCCCGCGGCTCCGCCCGCGCCTCTGCTGATGGTGTCTTTCTCCGGGGTGCTGACGCCAGCTCCCCTTCCTCCGGTCTCCCCACCCTCCCCAAGGGTCTGGGGCCTTCCCACTGCTGAATCACCAACACCCCGCACTCCCCCGGGACTCAGGTCAAGGGTGGGGACTGCCCCAGTCTGACCCAGCACGGCTCTTTCTTCGCCATCCTCGGCCACTCTCAATCCCTGGGCTTGAATGAAGGCATCGGATTCTAGGGGAGCCTCTCTCGGGGTTCCGAGGAGGCTGGTGGGGAGGGGGTGAGATAAGGCGGGGGACGGCGCACACACGCGGAGCGCCTAGCTTAGTCTCTCCTGGGGTGGGGCCGTCAGGGACGAGGCGAGGGACTCGACCGTGGGAGGCCCAGTCGGAAGGGCGAGGGGGTGAGAAAGCAGGCAGCAGCGAAGGGGTCCCGGCGCGAAGTTTCCCCAGCGAGACACCCGCCCGGGGGTGGGAGCCAGGCGCCCGCGGACTTCCTGGTCGCGCCCCGCCCCCGGCCCGCCCCCAGGCCCGCCCCCCCCACTTCCTCCGGCCTCCCGCTCTCACTTCCTTCTCGAGCCCCGAGCCGCCGCCGCCGCCCCCAGCTCCCCCGCCGCGGGGAGGGCACCAGGTGAGGCCGGGGCCGGGGCCGGAGGGCAAGGGTCCTGGGGAAGAGACCCGGGTCGGCCCGAGGCGGGCCGCGGGCCCGGGGCAGGAAGTTTGCTTGCTGGAGGCCGCGCGCGGGCGGGAGGCTCCGGGCTCCCTCCTAGTAGGGCGGGCGCGGCCGGTCGTGCGGGCGGGGCAGGGACCGGGCCACTTGGAGCCGGCAGGCTGCTTGGGGAGGGTGAGTTCCGAGGGGCTGTATCGGCTCCTGGGATCCCCGGGGGACCCCTGAGGTCGAAATGTCTTGGGCACCGGGAGAGATTTCTGAAGTGGGGAGGCGCAGAGCTGGGAAATGGGACTCCGAAGTGAGGAATCCTCAGAAATTGGGTTGGGGGGCTCTACCGAAGTGTTTGGGGAGGCGGGAGGAAGAGGGCCTCTGGGCTGGAGAAGGCGCTTCCTCTGCCTCGGCAGTTGTGACATTTGTGAGGCTGAGAGGGGGCGGTGTCCGGGCCTCTGAAGCCGGAGACTGCAGAGCAAGATCCGACCCCCAGGCAGATCGGTGTCAGTCCGGACCCACACCCTCGGGCCGTAGCCCAGGGGTCTCCTGTACTTAGGAGGACCCCGCAGGAAATCCCACCAGCTCCACTCTTTTTTTCTCTAGATGTCTGTTTTTCTGAGTTCCAACCTCTTCCCTCCCTGGAACCAAGCAACAGATATTTAGTGAGGAAACTTGGTTTACTACTGTCCTGAAACTGGTCTTGCTGTTTAGGGGGTAAATTGAGGAAGGAATAGGTCCAGCCTTGCCTTGTAACTGGAAGTGGAAGGACACATTGGGAGATGCTGATAGTCACTGACAAGTCAAAAGGCTTTTGAAATGCAGCAAGAGCTGTGGCATCTGAGAATGAGTGGGGCCATTTCTGATTCTTCGTCATCCCAGACTCTGAGTTCTCCCTTTCCTTGTGCTCTCTTCCTCTGCCGCTTCTTTTCTGTCCACTATTCTCATCTCTCTCCAGTCTTTCCCCCCTCAAATATGCAGACGTGCATAGGACCTCACACTTAACCAGCACCTCTGTTCATCCAGTTTCCCAGCAGCCTCCCCCTGCACTTCAGTCTCCACCTTCTGGCTGCTACAGACATCTTACCCTCTTGATTCTTCGTCTCCCTTCATTCCTCCTGACTCCTCCTCTGTTACCTTCTCTCATTCCCTTTCAGACATTTATCTCTTAATTTTGAGGTCAGGAACTGCTGTAGAAGACCTTCTGAGAGCCTTTCAGGCCTCCCTGACTTAGAAAGCAGGCTACAACTTTCCAGGGGTAGAGTTCATTAAAGGGCTGAAAAATAGGTGTGCATGTGTACACGTACACGTGTGTGCACACACAAACTTGTGCAAATCTGTGTGTCTACATTTTTGTTCCTTGGAAACAAAGTAACTGCCATTAGCCTTGAGAGAGCCCTTAACAGAAGCCAGCAGAATGAAGGGAGCCTGTAGTGGGTGACATTGTGGTTAGGCAGGAGGAAACAGTCTGTAGCAGTCAGGGTAGGGTGAGACAGGCATAAGACTGGTGAGAGAGGCTGTGGGAAATCAAACTTAGACCAGCCCTGGGGTGCTCAGCCAGGAGGCCATGCCTGTGGTCTGAAGGATAGTGTGAAGGTCCCTTACTCCTGTACCTAACTGGCTCTAGCACGACCTTACAGGGAGAACATCTGGTGCGATGGAAGGAAAGGGCAGGGGCAAAGGGAAGGAAGACTGCAGCTGTGTAGGCATCTACATGTCCTAGTCTGGACCAGGGAAGCCTTCTTGGGTTCTGCAGACCCTCTTCCCTAGAACCCTATTTCCTCTCAGGAATTTCAAGTTTAACAGCCTATCCTAGCCCAGTAAACTCTTACCATCTCCATCCTTGAGCCCTTTCCTCAAGCCTGCAGGCTGTATGCTGAGGGATCATGGTTTCTCTCTCTCTCCCCCCCCCTTTCCATCCCTTCCTCCTTCCCTCTATCCCTCTCTCTCCCCCCTTCCTCTAGTCATTTGAAATCATTTCTCTCCACTAGGAAAAAAGTGGACATTTTGGGTATCTCTTAAGCACAGCCAAATATATTAATAAGCGCCATCCCAATCTGTCATACTTTCTTGTCTCATCTGTCCCTCTCCCATAAATTGTTCCTTCTTTCAGTCCTGCCCTTCTATCCACTTGTCTCTCCTACTTTAACCTCTTGGAGATCTGGATCACTAGCCTCAATAGGAAATCCAAGGGATCTGCATAAAGTCCCAGCTCAGAGAAGGATGTGCGTGTAAGATACTTTCCCAGCATTACAGCTCAGTAAAAATCCCAGTAGTCTTGGTTCATTTCCAGCCTGGCAAACCAATACTTACTTTAGTATCATACATAACTAAATAACTCACACAGTTCTGAGGATAAAGAAAAGATGGCAGAAACAGGCAAATTTGAGGCAATTCCAAGAAACTCATTGCTAGAAAGATAATCATGGTGGGAGGGATCTAAATGAGAATATACTATGGAGGGGGTAGAAAACCTAGGAGATATGTTGAGATTATGCACAAGAAGACATGAGCGGTTATGGCTATAGTGGGAAAACTGTAAAGATGCTAGGAAGGTGGTAGTTGGGGAATTAGGAATAAGAAGGGTGCCTGGACTCAGACAGTTAACCTGTCTCCAGTGTAGATCCATTAGATAAGGTTTGTAGGGGTCCCTGAGAAGAGCTGAGAAGGGAAACTAAAGACAAAGCCTGGGCCACCTCCCCAGATCAGACTCTTTTCCTGTCCAGGGTCCAGCTTCCTCTTTTGTCCTCATCTCATGGGGGGAGGGCATCTCCCCAGGAGCTAAAACCCAGAGGAGGAGCTTCTCAGCTTGGTCAGGGCCACATGGACTGGCTGTTCAGTAATGTTAGTGCTAATTACGGATACTACAGGTTGGGCGAGGCACAGGGGCCTGGGGACTTAAGGGGCAAAAAGGGCTCAGATGTATATCAACCTGATCCCTTGACCCATTTTCTGAAGGGATAAACCATGGCCAGGCCATTGTAAAATGAAGTTAGATGGTGGGTGCATTCCCAGACCAGTGTAACAATGCTGTCCTTTTTGTCTATGTTCCTTGTAGAATATCAGGCCAGCCCAGTAGTACAGGCCTATAATCTCACCACTTTGGGAGGATGAGGCAGGAGAATTGCAAGTTCAGGCCCAGCCTAAACAACCTAGCAATTTAGTGAGACCCTGCCTCAAATAAATGGGGGTGGACTGGGAATGTATTCAACCCACAATCCTGAAAAAAAAAAAAAAAAGACCTAACATCAAGTGGACGTTATAAGAGCCAGGTCCTTGTCTTGGATTTACAACCTACTCTTATATAATGCTGGTCAGCTTATTTCTCTTGGCTCCTTTTCAACATTAAGGATTTGCATTATCGGTACTTCCAGAGGGTACAGTGAACACTGATAGCTTTGACGCTGCTCTCCTGAGACACTCCTTATAGCGATGCCTCCTCTTCAGGGAACTCCTGTCTTTCCAGCCCTGATCTGACAGGCCTGAGTAGGTTCTAAGTATCTGCCGAGGAGCAAAACTATGACTCTTTCCCCAAAGTGTAAAAAATGCTACACATTGAGAGATATAGCAGAGAATGTTGGAGGATTGGACGTGGGTGGGATGAGGGTAGCAAGATTGGGGAGTACCCCGTCCCCTGCTCTGTCTCAGGCCCCACTGACAGTGGAAACTAGATGCCTGCCGGACTTTCCTCCTGATGTTATTTTGCCTCCTGGAAACCCCCGCAGGCCTGGGTGGGGCTAACGGACTGGGCAGCCCTGGGTTTCTCTGGGTGTTTTCAGGTGAGTGAGGCAGAATTAGGGGCCACTTATGTGCATTCTTGTGTAAATGAGCAAAGGCAAAGGAAGTGCCACTTCAGAGGCATTTATGGGGCCCAGAGACTGCTGAGCTGCTGCTAGGCAGGATGAGGAAGACAGTAAGTTCCTCTGGACTGCCTGGTGGTGGAGGAGGCAGCTTCCTTGGCCCCCCCAGTCTAGGGACCTACTTTCTGTGCACCTCTCTTGTGCTAGGATGATCAAAGAAGAGAGGAAATAGACTCTGCTAAATTGTCCCAGTCTCCTGTAGTTTAAGCTACAACTATATTGTTTCCTCCACTCCAGCTCCTAGCTGTTGGAATCAACTCCTGCCTCTTTATCCTGCCTAGTACACCTGCAGCACCCTCTGCAAGAGCTGAAAGATGGAGAATGAAAGAAGGTGGAGAGGTAGCCAGGTCATGGTGATGTGTATCTATCTCCCCAGCAGTGGTGGAGCTTGAGGCAGGAAGGTCACATAAGTAAAAAGCCCTGGGGGTGTAGCTCATAGATAGAGCACCTCTGGGTCCCATCCCTAATGCTGAAAAAAAGAAAGTGAATGGTCTTCCATCATAAAATTTTAAGGTTGGGAACTAGGCTCTCTTGGGTTCTTCCCCACTAATGGGGAGAAGGGGAAGAAAGAAATACTCAGCCCTTGGCCTGGTCCCAGTCCCACACTGACCTCATGTCTTCCCCAGCTTCCTCCTCCCAACCCAGCTGCAGCCAGCTGCAGCTCTTGTGAGCCACCTCATGTCACCTCTCATCTTTCCTCCCCAAAACAAACTTGCAGAGCCTTTCCAGCCGTGCCCCTGCCCCTTGCCTGCCTTTGATCAAAGATCATTTGATATTCCAATCCAATCCTTAGCCTATCAGAACCACTTTTTTCTATCTTCCTCATTCCCTTAAGCTAACTCTGCCTGCTTCTCTCATCCTTTGGTTGAGGACAACACAGTGTAGCTTGTATATTCTTTACCCTAATTTTGTGCTTCTCAGGGTGAGAAAAAAAAAAGTCAGATACCTTAGTCTTATGTCTCCTGGGTATAGAGGCATTCTTTTTTCCAACATCAGCACCTGGATTAGCAAGGAGGAGGTGTGTCAGTCTGCAGCTCTTGTTGAGCCCTCTTCTGGGCTATTACAAATAGGACAGACTTCCCTCCCTATGAGGCACCCAGTTCTGCACAATGAACAGAATAGTCACGTAGTGCTGGGAAAGGTAAGGCAGGACAAGAGGTTGCTATAACCATCCTAGAGAAGCTGGGAAACCAAACTGCACCTTAAAGGGGAGGAAGAATCTAAAAGGCTGAGCAGTATTCCAGAAAGAAGAACTCCCATGTGCAAAGCCATGCAGGACAACTAGGGTCATTCAGCTATTTAGTGACAGCCACTGTGTTTTTTGTGCTAAGCCTCTGAAAAGAGAAATTAGCCGGGACCTTTACCCTCTCTGCTGTCCCGGACTAATGTCCAGAGATAAGATTCAGATACAGCCTCCATGTGATGCAAGAACATGCCTATGAGAGAAACTGGGATTAGATTTTTGATGGAATAAGTCATTTGGGTTTTTGTTTGTTTGTTTGGTGTGGTAGTAGGGGTCAGAGTCAACATGCCTAGCCCATCTTTCTAACTTTTTTTTCTATATGTAGTCCGAGCTCGTCCGGAACTTACTGAATAGCCCAAGCTGGCTTTGAACTCACAACTCATAACTCCTCAACCTCCTTAGTGTTGGGATTACAAGTATGCTCTACCATGCCCACTAACTTTTATTTGGTGCTGGGAAATCAAACCTAGGGCCTTGGACAAGCTAGAGAAGTACTTTAACCACTGAGCTATGCCTGCAGTCCCCTTTTTTAGAAAAAAAAATTTTTATTGTTTTGAGACAGGGTCTTACTCTATAGTCCAGGCTGATTCTGAACTCATTGTCACATAGCCCATGCTAGCCTTGAAGTCATGGCAGTCTTCCTGCCTCAGCCTTATAAGTACTGGGAATATGGGCATGTGTTACTATGCCAGTTCCAGTTTAAAGTGATGCTAGGAAATTGAACCCAGGGTCTTGTATTTGCCCAGCCAGCACTTTAATCACTGAGCTTATACCCTTAGCCCTTTTATTTTTAATTTTGAGATACAGTCTCAGTCTCTTAAATTGCTGAGGATTGATATTCCTGCCTCAGCCTCCCATTGTATTAGGGATCATATATCTGTGCCACCAGGCCCTGTAGGATAAGTTACTTGTGACTTTCAAAAATTTTTCTGGAGGAAGTGGCCTTGTTACTTGGCTCTGTGAGTTTTGTTTGTTTGTTTGTTTGATAGTGTCTCACTGTGTAGTCCAGACTGGCCTCAAATACATGGTCATCCTCCTGCCTCAGCCTCCCCAGCACTATGATTACAGGCGTGTGCCCACCACAGCCGGGTTAAATGGGGCTGGGAAATTGAAGCCAGGGCCTTATGCTTCCTGGGCAAGCATTCCAACCACTGAGCTTTGCCCCTAGCCTGACTCTGTGAGTATTGCTACTTGTGTTTTGGGGAAGAAAGTATGCAGGCTGCTGTGCAGAGAATCAAAGTGGTATAGCCAGAGGTAAGGGTTGGAATGTCCAGAAATGTATCATACCTAGAAGAAGTTCTGCCTGGGATTAGTGGCGCAGTCCTATGATCCCAGAACTTTGGGAGACTGAGGAAGGATTGCAAGTTTGAATTCAGCCTGGGCAACTTGACAACCAGCTTAGTGAGACTGACTCAGAATAAAAAGGGGCTGGGGATGTAGGTCAGAGTGTAGTCCCTATGTCAAATTCCCAATGCTGCAAAAAGGAAAAAAAGGATAAAAGAAAAAGAATGAAGTGTCAGGAGAGCTGCAAAAATGGATCCCCGTGCTAGGAGAGGCTCATTAGAAGGCTGTAGGAAGTTCCCGTTGCCTTCAGACTCACCCATCTCTTAGAGCCCATTCCTCCCCACCCCCACTCTGTTAGGACACTTCCCCTGCTCTAACGGCCACTGAGATCTGGTAATCAGGCAAACATCAGTGCTTCCTTTTCCTCCCTGCTTCTGGGCCTGCCTGAGCCACACCCAAAGCCAAGACTCGGTGACTATAAGCTGTGCTACAGGGACCACACTCATTCATATAGGGTTGATCCCTTATAAATTGTGCTCTCATCAGCTGCGTGCTGGAGCCCATTCAGGTTAATACTAGGAACAGAGGTTTTTCCCTGTCTTAGACTTTTTTTTTCCCCCTTTCTTTTTGGTACTGGAGATTGAGCACAGAACCCTTGTACTGAGTTGCATCCCCAGCCTTTTTTTTTTTTTTTTTTTTTTTTTTTTTTGAGATAGGGTCTCACTAAGTTGCTTAGTTGTCCAGGCTGCACTTCAGTTTACAGTCCTGCTGCACAACCTTCCATACACCAGGCCCAGCCTAGACTTAGCTTTTAGTTTTCATTGCTCTTCAATAGATTCAGCATTGCAGATTTGTCTGGGTAGAGGGTCTGATCAGAGGCTTCAGAGGATTTTGTCCAGATCTTAGTAATAAAGGCTGGTTCAAGCAGATCAGAAGACAGTGGTTGTACATTATGTGTCCAATCCTATACTCAGGTTTTCTGCATTTGAGTTGAAAAGAAGCCCACCCTCCACCATTGGAGGGACATCCACAGCTGGCTAACATATATAACTATTAGAAAAGAAGAATCACATTAAGGCATAGCAGGGTTAAAAGGGAGTACCAGACTGTGGAAATTCTGTAAATTCAGAAGAGTCAAGATTTGAGAGGAAAGGGAATGGCAGCAGAGAGAAAATCAAGAGTAAAAGGTGGTCCTGGCTTTTTTGCAGAGGGCATTGAGACCCCTCTGGAGCAAGGAGCTAGAAACATCCTTGCAAAGCACCTACATTGTGTACATATATTATAAATGCAGTTAATCCATACAGCAGTCCTTTGCGATATGTGCTATCATTGCTGCATCCGAAGGGAAATGGAAATTTAGGAAGGCAAGTTTGTTATAAATCTAGGGTCATACAGCTAACAAGTGGAAGAATTTAAAACTAGGTCTACGTGATGCCAAAATGGGGGACCAGGCATGATCTGAATTAAATAAGGAATAAAAAGCCAAAATGAGGCATTGTGGTTTGGTTAATACCAGACAGATCTGTAAACATCAACTTATTTACTAAACAAAGGGTTTTTTTTCTTAAATTCTGGTTTATTTATTTTTGATACAAGGTCTTTCTCAGTAGCCCCAGCTGGTCCTGAGCTCATTATGTAGCCCAGGATGGCCTGGTACATACAGCAATCCTCCTGCCTTAGTCTCCTGAGTGTTGGGATCATAGGGCTGCACTACCAGGACAGGCTTATGTGTTGCTGAGGAATTGAACCCAGGTAGGGTCTTGCACTTGCTAGGCAAGTGCTCTCACTGCTTTGCTATTCCTCCAGCCTAACAAAGTTTTTTGTTGTTGTTTTCCTAGTGCTGGTGATTGAATACAGGGCCTTCTCTGAACTACATCCCCAGCCCCTTTTTACTGCTTATTTGAAAAAGTGTCTGACTAAATTGATAAGTTGCACAGATTGGACTCAAATTTGTGATCCTTTTGCCTCAGCTTCCCAAAGTGCTAGGATTGCAGACCTGTGTCAAGTTTATTTTGTTTTTGACACAAGGTCTTGCCTTGCTCCGTAGTCCAGTCTGGTCCTGAACTCACCATGTAGTTCAGACTCGCCTTGAATTCACAAAAATCCTGCTTCAACCTCCTGAGTGCTGGGATTATAGGCATGTGTCATCACAGCCGGCTTGTGTGGTTCTGGGAAATCGAACTCAGGGCCTCGTACTTGCTAGACAACAGCTCTAACTGATAAACTACACCCTCAGCCCTAACATTTTTTCTTTAAACCATTTGTAAGTCATAATCAAACCTCAAACTCAGGTCACTCCTATCTGGTGTCCTGCAGCATTTACACCCCTTCTTCCTATTTGGCACACATTAGAAATTACCTTTTGGCAATGCACTGCTTAAATGGACTAAGAGGATTTATTTGACCCAGTTCTGGCCAGAGGGTTTCAGAGAGGGTTAGGGATCATTATTCAATAAAGTACTTGCCTAGTCTGCACAAGGCCCTGGGTTCATTTCCCAACACCACATAAAAAGATCAGGATGAGGGTCTAAAGTAGGTCTGAATAGGAAAAATTGGATGGATACTACTATTCAGACACACTCAATGTGCCCTACCTGTTGGGACTAATTGCTTTGTTCCTGTTACCTCATGTGTGCACTGTATATCACAGTTTACAAAGCATATTCATTTTCATGCTTCCAGTCCTACATGCAGCCCTGTGAGTCCAGGAGGGCAAATATTATCACTCCTGCTTTCAAGAAGGCGAAGAAAGTCAGGGAGGGTGAAGGAATGGCTCAGCGGTTAAAGCACTCAAGTGCTGAGTCAAGGTCTAAGTACCCAAGTTCGATTTCCCAGCACCACGTAAACTGGGCATGGTGGCGCACGCCTGTAATCCCAGCATTCGCACTAGCACTCGGGAGGCTGAGTCAGGAGGATTGCTTGTGAGTTCAGGCCCAGCCTGGGCTCCAGAGCAAAAAAAAAAAAAAAAGAAAGAAAAGTAAGTCAGGGTCTAGGAAGTGAAATAACATTCTGCTCAAGGTCACACAGATAGCTGGGGGGGGGGGGGGAGAAAAGGCTGAGTGATACATTGAGGAAAACTTAGGACTTTGCATCACAAAACTGAGTTTGTGGGCTAGAGGAATGTGTCAGCAGTTAAAGCACTTACCTAGCAAGGACTAAGTCAAGTGCTAAGTACCAGGGTTCGATTCCCTAGCACCACATAAGCCAGGCATGGTGACACACACTTGTAATCCCAGCACTGGGAGGCTGAGACTGGAGGATTTCCATGAATCCAAGGCCAGCCTGGACTACAGAGTGAGACCCTGTCTAAAAAAAAAAACAAAAAAAATACTGGGTCACTTTTAATTACTCTTGAGCTAGTTTCCTCATTTGTAAAATAGAAATAATACCAGTAGGCTATCATAAGAATCTAATGATATAGTGCCATTCAATCTGTAAAGGCTTATACTGAATGAGGTGTATTTATCAGGGGTCAAAATCAGCAGGTGAGCTCTAGGGGTCAGATTCAGGTACCTGCTGCTCTTGACCTTATACCACACCTTGTTTTGGATACTGACTCATTCATGATTCTTTTCCAGTGTCAGTCAATCTTTGCTCCCTTGCCAGAGCGGAAGCTGCCCTCTCCCTCCCCTCTTCTGTGAGGGCTAACTTACTGATGACTACTTGATAACTACCTCCCTGGAGAGTCAGTTACGTGTCTAGTCTCTCGGGCCTTGTGACTGCAGGCTGCAATCCCCCCTTGCCTTCCTGCCTGCCCGCCCATTGCTGGGCTTGTGGGGGAGAGTTCTCATTTTGCCACACCCACTCCCTCTACTCTTTGTGGAACTGAGAATTAAGGGCCCAGGAGTTTTGCTGTGAAATGCTAGGGCCTCCTAGACAGTCACAACTAATGGCATCTGCCCCCAGGGCTCTGTTAAATCTTATTTTGTCCTTAAGGTGATTTGTCATAAGCGGGGGTTTTTTGTTGGTTTTTTTTGTTTGTTTGTTTTGAGACAGGGTCTTGCTGTGAAGGCTGGTCCTAAACTCACTTTGTAGCCAAGGATAGCGTTGGATTTGTGGCAGTCTTCCTGCCTCAGCCTCCCCAGTGCTAGGATAACAGGTTGTACGGCACCATACCCATCTTACAAGTTGCTAGATAATTGAACTCCGGGCCTTGCTATGCAAGCACTGTAACCACTGTGCCATTCTTCCAGCCCTTGTTTTGTTTTGAGACAGGGTCTCATTCTGTAGTCCAGGCTGATCTCAAACTCAGGGGGATCCTTCTGCCTCAGTTTTCTGAGTGCTGGGATTACAGATGTGCACCACCATGCCCAGTTTGTGTGGTGCTGAGGAATTGAACCCAGGGCCCTGCACTTGCTAGGCAAGCTTTTTAACCACTGAGCTATGCCCCTAGTCCTGTCGTAAGCATTTTTAATCTCCATTTCTGGAAAGGGAAACTGAGACCCAGGAAAGGTAAATGCCTCGTGCTTGATTACAGTGAGTCATCAGAACCTTGGGCTAAAAGACTCTGGTCTGAAGTTCTCTCTACTGCCCTGAGGCTCTTACTTCCTTCCCTAATCCACTGTTTGAGTCTCTGAGTGTTTCAGCATAAACATTTACACACTTACTTATGCAAATTAGATGGAAATATTGTTCTGTGAACCAAAAGGCAACCACATAGAGTGAAAAACCATTGTACTCTCAGCTGGTTCCAGGGGAAGCTGTGGCCTGGGAGAGCGCTGGAACCAAGCCCTAGGTCCTTTGGGGCCCAGACCATTCAAGTTTCTTTTCTGCTTCTCAGTGGGGATGATCCCCTCACAAACATTCTAACTTTGGAGGCTTCTGAACTAATGATGAGAAATGAAGCTGGAGAGAGGAGTCTATATTTAGCAAATGATACACTTGATCCCTATGCTTGTGCACTTCTGAGTCTGTAACTGCTTAGGGAAAAATAAAAGTAGCTAATATTTATTGATCAGGTACAAAATGCTTTACACGTATTAACCTATATAATCCTCACAACTGAATGAAGTAGGTATTTTTTTAAAGTAAAGAAAACTGAGAAATAGAGAAGTGATTTGTTCAAGGTCATAGCTAGGAAACATCAGAATCAAGATTTGACTAGTTAATCTGATTAGAATTTTGTGTGTTTCTAGCTAAATTATACTGCATTTTTGTAACATCTTGATACCTTCCCATTGTATATCTGTATCTTTGATGTCTGTCTTGACAGAATTTAGCGAAGTGTCAGATCAGTGAAACAGGAGGTGATTTCTGTGTACCCACATTCTTTGTTCCCAATCAAGAGTGTCCCTCTTTTCTTCCCATAGGTCACTGCATCCAGAGGGCACAGAAGAGAGAGGAGGCACTGCCTCCACAACAGCAGCTCACCCACAATGCAGAGCATCAAATGTGTGGTAGTGGGAGATGGGGCTGTGGGCAAGACGTGCCTCCTCATCTGCTACACCACCAATGCCTTCCCCAAGGAGTACATCCCCACGGTGTTTGATAATTACAGCGCCCAGAGTGCAGTTGATGGGCGCACAGTGAACCTGAACCTGTGGGACACTGCGGGCCAGGAGGAGTATGACCGCCTCCGCACACTTTCCTACCCTCAGACCAATGTCTTTGTCATCTGTTTCTCCATTGCCAGTCCACCCTCCTATGAGAATGTGAGGCACAAGTGGCATCCAGAGGTGTGCCATCACTGCCCTGATGTGCCTATCCTTCTGGTGGGCACCAAGAAGGACTTGAGATCCCAGCCTGACACCCTCCGGCGCCTCAAGGAGCAGGGCCAGGCACCCATCACACCGCAGCAGGGCCAGGCGCTTGCCAAGCAGATCCACGCGGTGCGCTACCTCGAGTGCTCGGCCTTACAACAGGATGGCGTGAAGGAAGTGTTCGCTGAGGCTGTCCGGGCAGTGCTAAATCCCACACCGATCAAGCGTGGGCGGTCCTGCGTCCTCTTGTGACCCTGGTGCTCAGCTTGGATGCTGCCTCTTCCTCCCCCACCCACCCCCACCAGTTGTGCCTTGGCGCCTTGTCTGCCCCAGCTGTGCCTTAAGGACTAATTCTGGCATCCCTTGCCAGGGGGCTCCCTGAATGCCTTTTTCTTTTAACAGAGGCCCACAGGGACAGGGTCTTTGGACCCCACCCCACTCTGCTTGGGTATACAAGGTTTCCCATGAGCTCACTCAGGCCAAGGTTGACCATCCTGAGGAGTCCGACCCCGTGCTCCTCTCCCCATTCTTTGCTACTGACCAGCTCATTTAGGTGTCGCTGCCTGTTGTGGTCTCCTCTCAGGTTAGGAGCTCTCAGTCATCTCTAACCTCTGCCCTTGCTGCTCTTGGATCTACCCACCCCCCAAGATGCTCTCTCCCTTCCCCAAGGAAGGAGCCACAGACTCCTGAGAAGATAAATGTTCCCTAATCTGCTCCCATATGCCCAACCAAGCCTTATGCATTGCTGACTGACTCAGCCCCCAGGCTCCTGTGGGCCTTTCCTACCCCCATCAGCATCAATAAAACCTCCTGTCTCCAGTGGCCCCGGCTCCTCCCTGTGTGCTGGGCATTAGTGGGGTGGGCATGGGCTAGGGCTCCCCAGAGACTGGGAGCCTTTTGTTTCCTCTAAGAGGGGATAGGAAACAATAGGCTTTATTGTGTGTCCCCCCCCCCCCCAAGCCCCCAATTTCTTTAACAAAGCTATAGTGGACTAGTGATGCCAAGCTTGATAAGTCTTCCTGATCTAGGGTCAAAAAGAGATGTTGAGAGCCATCAGCCTGAAGGCAGGTGCTCTCACACCTCTGAGGGGAGAGATCTTCACTGACAGGAGCTGCCCCTGAAATCCAAGCCTTTCCCTCAACTGAAGACTCCCCAAAATTCTCCAGCTTCCAGGCCTTCGAGTCATTACAGCCATACCTCATTCTCTTCTGCTTTCCAAAATGGATGCTTAGACCACATTAGGAAACTCGGGGTCTAAAAGCAGGTGTGGATGTATACAATACCCTGTTACAGAATTACTCCTTTTGTCCTGGGCCCATCCCTCACCTTATTTCCTATCATTAAAGAAATGAACCCTGTCAGACTAGCAAGTGTAGCCCAGACTGTTGGCAAAAGAATTTTAATTTGAAATAAAATGTACAACCCTTAGAGCTTGGGGTCTGGGACAGAAGGGAAGATGGAGGCACACCAGGGGCCCATTTTAGGGCAGGGAATTATGACTGACCCCTCCTCCCATGTGCAAAGGAAGAAGAGTGTATGCCAGTGATTGCATAAAGGAAGGGAAACACTGCTGGTGTTTTTTCTGGGATGGGTTATCCTTCAGGTACAGACCACCACCTCCACCAAATGGTATCAACACATTAGAGCCCTTGGGAATCAATACAGCAAACCTCTCACCATTATATACCTGGACACACTGACGTTAAAACAGGGAAGGATACACACCATGTGAGAGGTGAAATCAGGACTGGAATGCCTGCGCAAACTGCAGGGGACTACAGCCACAGGCCTGGATGTGCACAGTAGAGCATTAGACCCGTTAGGCAAGTAAGTGACTTGCAGAGGAATGGCCATGGTTTTCAGGTAGCAGTGACAGCTCAGCATTCCCAGACCTCAGTGAAAGGTGGGTATACACAGGCCAAAATCTTCATGGTGGCATGAACCCAGACTTTTATTTTTTTAGCACAAAGTGATGGAGCTCTCCTGCCAACTCAGCTTCTTGGGGCACCTTCAGACAGGGTCATGTTGCTTGAAGGCCCCTGTGCCAGTGTGAGGGTTGGGGAAGAGAAACCAGCGATGCTGGGGTCAGCCTTGTCCTGCGTTTTTCTGCCCTTCTTCCCGAGCTTCATAAGGACACAGGGTGACGGGAAAGGCCAGAATAGGATGATGTTCCTTGTTTCTGGGCAGTGGACTGTCTATTCCCAGAAGCAGAGAAAGGTTTAGAATCGCTTTTCCTCAGGCTGAGAGGTTATAACCAGCTCTTTGTTTCCGAAGTCCCACCATGCTGTCATGTGGAATGCCATGTTCGTTAGGACAACGATGTACTCCAGGATGGCAAAGATGGTGTAAACTGTTGTGAGGACACAAGGAACAGCATGGAAAACACCCCCTTTAAGAAGCCCCTTAAGGGCTGGAAGAATGGCACAATGGTTAAAGCATTTGCCTTGCAAGCACAAGGCCCTGAGTTCAGTTCCCCAGTAAAGCCAGGCGTGGTGGCGCACAGGATTATAAAATCCCAGCATTTGTGAGGCTGAGGCAGGAGGACTGCAATGAGTCCAAGGCCAGCCTGGGCTACAACCAGATGAGCAGCAGCCTGGGCCATAGAGCAAGACCCTGTCTCAAAAAAAAAAAAAAAAAGCCGTAGAAGCCCCTTAAATCATCATGATACTAGGCCACCAGAGAAAACACCATGGCCCACTATCAAAAATATCACAACTGTCCCATAGTCACTCATGACCATCTGTGGACGCTAGCATGATCTCACCTCCAGCCTCACAGTACATGTTGTGCCGAAAGTAGACAGCCAGAGCCGAGAAGAAGGAGACAGAGTTGATGATGAAGAGCCGCTGCTTCCAGCTGTAGGACTTGCGATCCTAGAAGACGGGCTGTCTGATCACTCTGCGGTCTTTTTGGGTACATGTAGGTGGCCTCCCCTTGCAGCCTCAGAACCTAAGGGCTGGGCCCTCCGTCCCTCCCTCCCTCCCTTCTTCCCTCTCTGTGGTAGTCATGGGGAACATGAGCCAAGAAGCAGTAGTACCCCTGCCCCTCCAACTTACAGAGGATTAAGTATGAAAGTTACAAGGCATCACCCACCAACAAAGCAGTCAACACCTCAGAGAGTGTGGGGCACAGACAGGGAGGCAGGGGCACTGTAATTATCAGACCCGTGTCCCTATCTCCATGTGCCACGCCCCCCCCCCCCCCACACACACACATGCAGTACTTCTAACCCACTGGAGCTTGGCTGCTACCACTTATTTTGCCCCAAGCTGAGCTTCCATGTCTGTATTCACATCATAGTACTAGATTCTGACAAATCAACCACCCTCCCCATTTGTCCCCAAGCCCTGTACTCCTCTGCCAGCTTTCCCATTTATCATTACCCACATCCTGAGGACTGATGTTCTTGACTTTCTTCCGGGCCACCTATTGCCCAGTAGAAGCAGACCGTACCTCCTGACTTACTGTGTGCTTCTTGGTCAGCCGCCAGAGAATGCAGGTGAGGAGCATGTGACTGAGGGATGCAGCAATGAACACAATGAAAGCATTTTCATGGATGGCTGAAAGAAGGGAGGATAGGGAGCGTGCATAGCCAGCAGCGCCCTCACGCTGCACTGGAAGGTCTGTGTGTAGGAGAGGCAACCTCATCCCCTTACCAATCCCTTCTCCACCCTTCCCTGCCAGGTACCCACTGAAGTCCTCAGAGGAGGAGACATAGGTGAGCACGAGCAGTGCAAGGTTCTCGATGACATTGAGGCTGAAGTTGAGGCGGCAGAGCAGGCGGTACCCAGGACACGGGGAAGCACAGCTGAGGTAGTGGTTCCAGTAGGCAAAGGCCACCAAGAAGCGGGGTGCTGAGTGCAGGCCAATGCAGAAGCGCCACACATAACGCTGAGGTACCTCCCCACCAATGGCCGAGCTCACCGAAGGCAGGTAGTTGGGCACCTGGTAAGATGTGACAGATCGGGTTGGCTGCCTCCAAAAGCCCCACCCTCCAGCAAAGCCTTCCCATCCATCAGTTATTGGCCCTCAGAAGGCTGACCTCCAGCCCCTCATGGATGAGAGGTAGTATATCAGACAGTGAAACCACCTTAGCTAACAGTACTAAGAGGGCAGGGCTGGAGGAAGATTGTGCCTGTAATCCCAGCATTCATTCTGGAGGCTCAGGCAGGCAGATTATCCTGAGTCCAGGCCAGCCTGGGCTACACCAGTGAGTTCAGGACCAGCCTAGGTTACAGAGCGAGACCCGGCCTTAAAAAAAAAAAAAAAAAAGGGAAGTGGGGAGGTAAATAACTCCTTTCTAAAGAACAGTAGATGATAAACTCATAAAGGAACAATTCCAGACAATGAAACTTACAAGCCTCCTTGATATTCTGGCCCCTCTATTCTCTGAGTTGGGTTCATGAGAATATTACCTCTATTACTTTTCTTCTCTTTTTTGAGGCAAGGTATTGTTCTGTAGCCCAGGCTGGTCCTGAATGCACTATGGAGCCCAGGCCGGCCTTGGACTCACAGCAATCCTGTCTCAGCCTTCCGAGTGCTGGGATTATAGGCAGGCACTATGTCCGTATTACGTGGTACTGGAGAACTGAACTTGGGTACTTAGCACTTGACTTAGCATTTGCCTAGCAGGCACTTTAATTGCTGAGCCATTCCTCCAGCCCCCTCTACTACTTTTCTAAAATATTCATTCTGAAGATTGCTCCCTCATCTCAGCTACTTTAAAGGGAATAGGACCAGCACTGAGAAGCCTGAGTGGAAGCTGGGCTGGGTGGCACAGGCCTATATAATTCCAGCACCCTACTAGGCTAAAACAGGAGGATCACAAATTTGAGCCCAGCCTGGGCAACTTAGTGAGAACTTGTCACAAAACAAGAACAAAAATGGGCTGAGGATGTATCTCAGTGCAAAGGCAAAAATAAATAAATAAATAAATAAATAAAATTTTTTTTAAAAAATTGACCAGATCCCCTTCCCCAAAAAAAATCCTAAAAAATAAATATATAAAAGCCTGACTAGACAGCTTTGAAGCATTCAAGGGAGCTGAATTCTGATTGATGATTGGGTAGATATGCTTCAGAGTTGGGGGAGTCCTCAGAAGGAAGAGTTAGGGTCCCACGATTGCCAGTCTATCTTCACAAACCACTCTCAGATTAAGAGGGGAGGTGGGACTCTTAAGAGCAGGGTTTCTGGCTTTCATCACACACACAATCAGGTACATATATCCATATCTCCACCCTCATCCATGCACACAAGCTGCCTGCTCACCAACTCTACAAGAAACAAGCAACCTCAGGACCTGTCAACAGTCCTAGGAGCGTTCACTTCAAACCTCCTCATGAGCACAAAGCTAACAGTACTAAGCAGTGAGTATATAACCCCTTTCTAAAGGGAAATAGATGAGAAATTCATAAAGGGAGGGTCCCAAAAAATCCTCTATCAGGTTTTGCCATTAGAAATCATTCCTTGGGACCCAGGGGCTTAGCTGAGTGGTTAGAGCACTTGTCTAGCATGCACCAGCCCCAGGGTTCAATTCCCCAACATGACATAAAAATGTAGCTGGGTGTGGTGATATAGCCCGTAATTCCAGTACTTGCTGGGGCAGGAGGACTGCCATGAGTTCAAGGCCAGCCTGGGCCACAAAGTAACAAAGGGAGCTCAGGACCAGACTAGATCATAAAGAAATAATTTCTTTGGAGTCAGGTAAAGTCTCGCCAAATCCTTGATGATTTCTCTATCTTCTTTGCTGTCCCCATCCCTTTTCAACTGGACAAAAACTCTAGTTCTCTCAATACTACTTGCTATTCCTCTCTGAACACCAGCCACAACAGCCACCTTAGCTTTGGTCTCCAGAAGCATAATCCATTAGCATATGGTCTCCTTACTCTTGCCCCTTCCCCCAAATCTGTTCTTCCCACAGGGGCTGGAACGAATTCCTAAAGGACAAATCTGATCACAACCCTTTTCCTGCTTGAAATTCTTCCAAGGCTTCACCTTGCTCTCAGGATAAAATCCCAAACTGTCAGCCTCAAGCTGGGCTCAGTGGCACCAGGCCTGTAATCCCAGCATTTTGGGAGGCTGAGACAGGATAATCGCAAATTCAAGCCCAAATTGGACAACTTAACAATTTATTCAAAACCTGTCTCAAATAAACAAAAAGGGTCTAGGGAAAAGCTCAGAGAGAAGGCCCTAGGTTCAATTCCCCGTACTTGGAAAAAAAAAAAAAAGTCAGCTTGACATTCACGAAGACTTTTGTTCACCAACATTCCCCCAACAAAGCCCCTTCCTCCAACAATGAGTCTTTCCCCAAGGTCTACACCTAGTAAAGTGCCTCCAGACCCTGTACTCCCTTTTAACACAATTAAGAATCCCAACTCACAATGTTGCGGCTGTATATAAGGACAGTCTCTTAGAAGAAAGAGGCTAAGGGCAAGTTTATACTCAATTCTGTGCTGCTGAAAAAGAACTTCTCTCCCCCAGGAAAGACCTAGTAAACTGATCTGGGAAGCAAAAAGTTCATCTCCCTCCAAAGACCTAAGTGGACACGGGTCATGGGGCCTAGGGCTGCCAGCAGAGAAAGAAGGCTTGAAGATCCCCTGCGGGACTAAGGAGCCTCCAACGACAGTTCACCTATGTGGGCTAAAACCACCTGTTACTTCTCTTGGCTCCTGGCCTCATTATATCTCTTCAGTCCTGGTTTCCTTCCCAGTCTGGACTTTCTTCAGTTTCTTCCTCCGTCTCCGATCTCTCCAGGCCAACTCTTTCCCTTCTCTTCACTCACCATCACCCTTGCCTAGCCCCACTCATGTGTACCTTCTATAATCGTCTTACCTTCTTTTTTTTCTTCAGTACCCAGAGCCTTCACACTGAGCTACATTCCCAGCCCATTTTTACACTTTTATTTTGAGACTGGATCTTGCTAAATTGGCCAGGTTTGGGCTCAAACCTGCAATCCTCCTGCCTCAGCTTCCCAAAGTGCAGGGATTACAGGCCTGTGTCACCAGGCCCAGCTCTCTCTTCCAACTTTTTTTTTTTTTTTTTTTTGAGACAGGGTTTCACTCTGTAGTCCAGGCTGGTCCTGAACTCCCTGTGGAGCCCAGGCTGGGCTTGAACACATGGCAATCCTCCTGTGTCACCCTTCCCAAGGGCTGGTCTTTCAACTCATAAGAGGACTGACTGAGTGACTCTACAACGTCCCAGCTTCCCCAACCTCCGGCCTTTTGTTCCTTTCCCCTTTCCAACCCTCTCCTTCTCCCCTGCTCTGATTCCTACCTTACTGCTATATCCTGACCTGGCCCTGAACCAAGTATTGGGGAGTCCGTCACTCACCCCACAGTCAGTGGCCACTGTATATTCAAAATGGAATACCAGGGACCAGATGATGCAGAAGAAGAAGCCGAACACAGGGAAAGTGATGACCCACCAGACCATGGCTGTGAAGCGGAGCCGGAACACAGTCCCATCGGGGTCCAAGGGCTGGGAAGCCGCAGAGTACATCCTGTAGGGAGGGGCCTAAGCAGGGCAAGGGACACAATGTGGGGACCGGTGGAAAACCTGAGCCTGGGAAAGTGAAGCCTTTACCAGAGAGGGCTCTTGAGAGTAGGAGGAGAAGCCAGAGCAGAAACAACAGAAAGATCCTGTGGGGGAAGGAAGACTACCAAGGAGGAGGAGGAACACAGGGACAAAAAAAGCAGCACAGCCAGGCAGGAACAACTATTAGGAACCCTGGCACAGGGATACTCAAGGTTCACCTGGGGTTTTTTTCTTGTTGGTGTTTACCTCTTGAAAAGCCTGGATTGGGGGCATAGCTCAGCAGTTAAAGCACTTGCCTAGCAGGTGAGATGCTCTGGGTTCAATTCCCAGCGCCACATAAGTTGGATGTGAAGGTACACACCTGCAATACGGGCACTCAGGAGGCTGTGGCAGGAGGACTGCCATGAATTCGAAGCCAACCTGGGCTATACAGTGAGTTCAGAATCAGAGACATTGTCTCCAGAGGGAGAGAGACAGAGAGAAGAAAAGACAAGACAAGCTAAGCTTAGACAACAGAAGTTCCTAGAGGCCCAGATATGGGACCTCTTGACGGCTCACCTCACTCTCATAAGACAGACACAGAGGAGGACCAGAGGTGAAAGGGTTATTCCATCCCACCAAAAGGGAGATAGGCCCAGAATCTTACAGGATCCAGCACTAGGACTAAAGCCTCTTACCACCTGATAGTGTGGGACTCCAAGTCAAGGCTTTCTTCAAGCCAAGGAACCCAGACAAAAAAACCCCTGGTTAAAACTGGCTGAGACCTCCCACTGACCCTGACTGACTACATTCCTCGTCCTCACTCAAGTTCAACTAGGAACAGTGGAAGTGTCCTTAAAACCTATCATACTGGGGCCAAAGGTGGCCAGCCATCCCACACCCAGGTACTGAACGAGCCGAGCCTTGGGCCAGTATGCTGATCCTGTGGACACCCAAACTCCCATCTACTCCTCATCTGTGGAGACCATGTCATCCAAAACAAAGTTTGGAGAAATTTGAGAATCATGGGAACTGTCTCCTGATCAACCTGCTGCTTTGGGCCAACCCCAGCAAGCCACTATCCAGATTAGTCTCAGGGAAATGGGTTCCTTCCCCTTTCTTTCTCCCTCTTGACAGGGAACTTCCTCCCAAAACTCCTAATCCTCAACCACTACGACCCCTCAAGCTGGGCTCTTTTTTGGGGTAAGTCGAAGCACACAAATAGAGCTTTATATTAAAGGGCATAGGACCAAACCTCCCCTTGGAACTCGTACTTCCCTTTGTAAGAAGACTAGACCAGCTCATCAGAGATGAGGTAGGAGGGCTCCCTAAGTGATACTCACAGGGAGGCTGAAGAATACGGGGTTCAGGCAGAGGGCTCTGGCCAGATTTAGAATGCTCTAAGCTTGGAAGGTGCCACCCCTAGCTATTGGGGCGTGCTCTCCCACCCACGGAGGCCAGTTCTCAGTGTCTGCCCAGGCACACAGCCTTCCCAAGATTAACAAGCCATGTCGTAAATCCTGGAACACCGTGCAACAGTAAGAAAAGATAGTGGCTGCGGTCAGCCCACTGTACTTTTTTTTTTTGGCAGACGTGGGTGTGAGGACCATTCTGAGGGTTGTGTTGAAGAATACAGGCAGGTTTTTAGGAAGGACACAATAGAAAGCAGAATGGGGTCTGGCCCTTCCAGATGAAAGTAGGACCAAATACACATCTTGAGCCTCTGGAGAACTGGAGAATTGGTTAGTCCTGTTATAATAGAATCAAAATCCAAAAGAGATCCAGAAAGGCCTGAATATGAGACATCAGTATCTACGGCTGGAGGCATAGCTCAGCAGCTAAAGCCTAGCAATCTCAGCAGCTAGCCTAGCAAGCACAACACCCTGGGTTCAATTTCCTAGCACCATATAAGCCGGGCATGGTGGCACACGCACGTAATCCCAGCACTCAGGAGGCTGAGGCAGGAGGATTGCTGCGAGTTCAAGGCCAGCTTGGGCTACATAGTGAGTTCAGAACTAGCCTTTACTACAGAACAAGACTCTGTCTCAAAATAAATAAATTAATTAATTAATAAGGGCTGAAGGAATGGTTTAGCAGTTAAAACGCTTGCCTAACAAGCACTTAAGTAAGTGCTAAGTACCTGAGTTCAATTCCTCAGCACCACATAAGCACATGCCTGTAATCCCAGGACTCAGGAAGCTGAGACAGACAACTGCTGCTGAATCCAAGGCCAGCCTGGGCTCCTTAGTGAGTTCAGGACCAGCCTGGGCTATACAGTGAGACTCTGTCTCAAAAAAAAATATTGAAATCCTTAAAAAGAACTATGGAACATTTCAGTCCTGAATAAATAGTAAATTTCAAAAAAGAAAGAAAGAAAAAGAAGATTAAGAATAGGTTACCTGAAGACAAGGAAGCCCACTGTTACTGGGAATGTGCACACAAAGGCCAAGCCATAGACTGCTGATGTGCTGGACTACGGTGCTTCTTTCATTCCTAGGGTTGGCTATTCCTGGGATAGTCTAGATAGGAAATCCAAAACATACATGAACAGCTCCTGTTGAACCCAACAGGGAAGTCCCAGGGTCACGAGGCCAACTGCTGTTTTGGACGGTCAGATCTATCCCTCAAGCAACTGCTCCTGCCTTAGCTCCCTAACTGGTATGACAAGAGCAGGCAACAGGTATACACAGTATGCTTGAGGTTACTGCTCCCATTAACCCTCGGGGCCAGCCACAGGGCACAGGGAAAACAGCCTATTCTGTTTCACTCTGTGAGCTATACAAATACTATAATTTTGTTTGGACTATGACTGCTTTATTCTATGCCTTTTTCCCAGGCACCCATCTGGGTTGGAGGTGGAGGGGTGATGGGGGATCTATTTATTCAACAAATACTTTCTGACTCAGATGTAGTAGCTACCCTCAAGGAGATCCTGGTGTGGTGGGGAAGACAGATACAAATATACAAGAGACAGAACTGTGGGCATAGCTCAGCAGTTAAGCACCTGCCTAGCAATGGCGAGGCCCTGGGTTCAATTCCCCAGCACCACATAATCCCAGCACTAGGGAGGCTAAAGCAGGAGGACTGACATGTGTTTGAAGCCAATCTGGGCTACATAGTGAGTTCAGGACTAGCCTGCCTCAAAAAAAAAAAAAAAAGAAAGAAAGAAAGAGAAAGCAAAAAAAGAAAGAAAGAAAGAAAGGAAAAGAAAAAAAGAAAAGATATGAGACACAACACAGGGGGTGGGGGGAAGGGAAGTGCTTGCCTAGCATGCACTAGGCCCTGGGTTCAATTCCCCAGCTCCACACAAAGATTGGCTGGATGTGGTATTGTATGCCTGGGGAGGCTAAGGCAGGAGTATTGCTATGACTTTGAGGCTAGCCCAGGATATATAGTGTGAGATTCTGTCTCAAGAATAAACAAATAAAGACACTACAGGGAACTGAAGGCATTCAGAGGAGGCATCCATTAAGTCTGCCCTAAGTGCAGGGCCTGGTGGCACACACCTGTAATCCTAGCACTCTGGAGGAAAAGGCAGGAGGGCCAAAAGTTTGAATGGAGCCTGAGTAATTTACCAACTTGGTTAAGACCCTGTCTTGAAATCAAAATAAAAAATGCAATAGAAATGCAGCTCAACGCAAAGGTGCTATGTTAGATGCCCAGTACCACCAAAAAAAAAAAAAAAAAAAAAAAGACAGAAAAGAAGAAAGAAATTTGTCCAAAGAAGGCAAGGGGCAAGAGGTAATGGGACTGGAGAAATAGCTCAGTGGTTAAATGCTCACCTTGCGAGCTTAAGACCCTGGGTTCAATCCGCCAGCACCACATAAAGATGGGCATGGTAGTGCATGCCTGTAATCCCAGCACTCAGGAGGCTGAGGCAGGTGGATTGCCTTGAGTCCAAGGCCAGCCTGAGCTCCATAGTGAGTTCAGGACCAGCCTGGACTACAGAGTGAGACTTTGTCTCAAAAAATAAATAAAGTAAAATAAATAAAAATTTAAAGTATACGCTGAGTGACTCAGAGGAATGGATAAAGAAAATGTGGTATATGTATGCAATGGAGTACTACCCTGCCATAAAGGACAAATTCGAGTTATTTATAGAAAAATGGGTAGACCTTGATACCTGGGTTTCAAGGTCTGGGTCTGGTTCACTTCATTACACTCAGTGAAATGAACCAGACCCAGAAAGTTAAGTATCATACAGTTTCTCCAATATGAGAAAACCAAACCATAAAAAATGTAAGAGATATGAGAGAAAGTAAGAAATGGACTTTGTGGAGCAGAAAAGAGAAATCGAGGGGGTGAGAGAGTGGGAACAGGAAAGAAATGCAATATGTAATTTTTTTTTAAAAAGCTAGGGCTGGAGGAATAGGTCAGTGGCTAAAGCCCTTACCTAGCAAGCACGAGGCCCTGGGTTTAGTTTCCCAGCATCACATAAGCTGGGCACGCTGGCACCTGCCTATATAATCCTAGCATTTGGGAAGCTGAGGCAGGAGGATCGCCATGTATTCAAAACTTATTAACTAATTAAAATTAAAAATAAACAGGACATAGGCAATTAAAACTCAGCGTCTGAGGCTCAGGTAATATAACTCTAGCAGATGAGGGGCTGGAGGAATGGCTCAGCGGTCAAAGCGCTGAATAAGTGCTAAACCAAGTGCTAAGTACCCGAGTTCGATTCCCCAGCACCACATAAGCTGGGCATGGTGCCGCACGCCTGTAATCCCAGCACTCGGGAGGCTGAGATAAGAGGATTGTTGTGAGTCCAAGGCCAGCCTGGGCTCTGAAGTGAATTCAGAACCAGCCTGGACCACAGAGCGAGACCCTGTCTCAAAAAAAAAACAAAAACAAAAACAAAAAAAAACTAGCAGATGAACTAAGAGCCTAGCCGCAGTCAGTACTGGTCTCACCCCGTTCACTCTGATATCCTATAAAGAAAGAGGCCTTATATTCTTCTTCACAGCCAGGTATACCTCCATATCTCTCTCTGAAGGGTAAGCTATAAAAGATCAGAGAGCTGGAGGCACAGCTCAGGGGTCAGAGTGCCTGCCGAGCATGTGCAAGACCTGAGTTTGATCCCCCAGCACCACATAAAAATTGGGCAAGTGAGGCTAGAGGCATATTTCACTCAGTGGTTAAAGTGCTTGCCAAAAAGACACAAGGCTCTGAGTTCAACTTCCTAGCACCACATATGTGAGGTGTGGCAGTGCACATCTGTAATCCCAAAACTTGGGAGGCTGAGGCAAGAGAACTGCTGTACATTCAGGGCCTCACTGGGCTACATAGTGGGTTCAGAACCAGCCACAACTACAGAGTGAGACCCTGTCTCAAAAAAAATTTAAATTTCATTTAAAAAATTAGACAGATGTGGCTGTGTGTAATTTCAGCATTCAGGAGGCTGAGGCAGGAAGATTGCTGTGAGTCTAGGGTCAGTCTGGACTACAGAGCAAGACTCTGTCTCAAAAAAGGAAAAAATAAGGCCTGCGGACATAGCTTAGTGGTAAAAGTGCCTGCCTAGCAAGCACAAGGCTGAATTTAAATCCCCAGCACCACATTAGCCAGGTATGGTGGTATAAACCTATAATCCCAGCACTTGGGAGGCTGAGGCAGGAGGACTGCCATGAGTTCAAGACCAACATGGGCTACACAGTGAGTTCAGTACCAGCATGGACTACAGAGCAAGACCCTATCTCAAAATGAATCAATCAAACAAACAAATCAGAGGGCATCAGACCTACCCCAGGACACTTATACATGTACATAAAATGTGCACATCGTTTCTCTCACACACATAACTCACTCAAATTCGTTATATATAATTTATATATAATAGCCCTTATGATCACATACATATACACATGCACAGTCACATGTCACATTCCCATAGAGACAGGCATAAGCCATAATACTACACTACAAGACCCAAATACCAGCCAGGCCCAGTGGCATAAGCCTGTAATCCCATGCTGTGGGAGGCTGATGCAGGAGGATTACAAATTCAAGCCCAGTTTGGGCAATTTAGCATAGTTAAACCCTCTCTCAAAATCAAAAATAAAAATGATCTAGGGCTATAGCTATGCCAATATCCTAGTTTTGATCCCCAGTCTTTCACCCATTAAAAAAAAAGATTCAAAATGCCCTTTAGCCCAGTCCTTTTATCTTAATCCTCCAGAAACAATGGGACTCTTTAATCTGCTCCTGGATGAAGTAACAATTGGGTTCTGAGTCTGAGGACTGCCTCAGTGACCCCAGCCCCAAGGACCTTCGCAGAAGTTGTAGCCATACCAATCCTTGAGACCTCAATTCTGAAGCACCCCTCCCAGTAGCCCAGCATGACTGAAGGACCCCACTGGAGAGCTTGCTAATCCTGTTATAAGACAATTAGGACCCAAAAAGAGAGCTAACAGGGATTAAATATGAGGTATCAGTGCTCCCAAGCCCTACCCCACAGTGTGTGGCCGTTGTCTCCTTGAAGTGGAAGAGCAGGGACCAGAGGATGCAGAAGAAGAAGGCGACAAGCGGGCAGCAGACCGTGATCAGGGCCACCATGGTGAAACGAAGCCGGACCAGAGTCCCATCCCGGTCCAGGGACAGTGGGACCTGGTACATCTTGTCAGACCTGAGGACAGAGTGGTGTACTGTCAGAGCCCCAGGCAGCAACGATGGGCCTCAGCGGTGATATCAGTTCAGTCTTAAACCTAGCTATACTACACAATAAGAACCTGAGAGGAAAGTTTCCTAAACTGTCCTGGATGGAGAAGGCTGACTCTGAAGCCCAGGACAACATTCAATCTCAATTTCAGAAGGAAACAGAGAATCTAATTTGTACTAGGATGAAGCTTGAATATCTAGCTTACGAGACCTTCTCCTCACCCCTGTGCCTGGCATGACAGGCCTCGAACTATGGGTACCTAGTCACTCCTTGTTTCAAGAATACAACCTAAGAAGCAACCAGCAGGCAGAACAGCCCATCTCTTCCAGCTTAGACCCAACCTCCAGGTGCATATAGGGTCTCTTAGGAGCTCTCAGTGTTTCACCCACCGGCTCAGGGCCCTCCTGCACCTTTAGTCTTCTCCAGGCTCTGTGTGCAGCCAGCAGTCCACAGCAGCAAGGACTCCATGGAAGCCGACTGAACCCCAACCTCTGCACATCTCTGCCTACTGCCTCACGTGCTCAGAGGGTGAAAAGCTTTGCAGCATCAGGCCTGGCACTAGCCTGGGCTTGCTGTTTGCAGGAGTGCTTGTTCAGCTTCTGGAGGCTTCCCAGTGCCCAGGGACCTATCTACCTCTCTCTTGAGACTAGGTAAGGGCTCTTTAGGGTTGTGATTATTTCTCCCTCAGACAAGGGTATCATAAGGTCAGCACCCACACCAACAACCCTGGCCCAATTTCCTTCAGTGTATGGAGTAAGAAGCTGAGGCAGGAATCTACTCAGGCTATATGGCAACTAAATGGAAGAGCCAGAAGTAAGGACGTGAGGCGCTACTGCAACAGAAATCAAGATGCAGAAGAAAGGCCCTTCCTCAAAGCTGAGCATAAGGAAAAGGTGTCCCCGCACCTTCAGCTTCTTGGTGCCAAGATTGTGCTGGCTCCAGATACATAAAGAACCTGCCTTTCTGGTCTCTGTGGCCTTGCCAAATCTAGTCCTAACTTTTTCTGGCCCTACCTTCAGGACTTTCCTTCCTTAGTCCCTCTCCCAGAAAGAATTCTGGCCTCACTTAGATTGGCCTTATGGCATTCAGGTTTTGGCAGCTCATCTACCATCCCTGCCCATCTCTGCCAGGTCTGCCCCCATTTCTCAGGTTCCTCTCCTTTTGTGTGTGTGCAATTGTAAGGGGGGGCCCTGGGGCCACGGATCTCCCCAGTAAGTTGTAAGTGGCTCTGGTGGCCCTCCATGTCCAACACATTCACTGGATCATCCCTAAATGGACTGTAACTCCCTCAGGACCCTAGAGGAAGAAGACTCGCCAACCAAGCCCAACCCCAGACACGGTATCTGGAGTAGACCTACCCTCCCCCTGCAACATCTCTCCCTGAAGCTTGCTCCTTCAGGTCTCCCAGGAAACATGAAGATCTCCTAGTGGAAGACCAGAGCTTCAATAAATGAAGACAACCTGCCACAGGGATGAAGATGAGGCAGTAGCTTAAGAAAGCCTCAGAGCTGTGAGCCTGGTACAGGCCAGTAATCTCCACACCGCAGGAGGCTCAGGCAGAAGGATCACAAGCTCAGCCCTGCTTAGACTATTTAGCAACTTAGTAAGACCCTGTTTTAAAAACAAAAATAAAAATAGAGTTGTGGGGGCCTTAGTGTTTAAAGCAAGTGCCTAGCAAGTGCTATGTCAACTGCTAAGTACCTGAGTTGATTCCCCAGAACCACATAAACCGGGAGTAATCCCAGCACTCAGGAGGCCAAGGCAGGAGGACTGCCCTGAGTCCAAGGCCAGCCCAGGCTCCATTGTGAGTTCATGACCAGCCTGGGCTACAGAACAAGACCGTCTCAAAAAAAAAAAAAAAAAAAAAAGAAAAAAGAAAAAGAAAAAGAAAAAAGAAAAGAAAAGAAAAAGGAGTTGCGGGTGTTACTCAGTGTGAAGGCACTGGGCATGGTCCCCCATCAAAATAAATAAATAAATAAAAGCCTCAGAAATAAACAAAAAAAGAATCTATTTCACTTTTTTTTTGAGACAGGGTCTCACTCTATAGCCCAGGCTGGTCCTGAACTCACTATGGAGCCCAGGTTAGCCTTGGACTCATGGCAATCCTGGCAATCATGCCTAAGCTTCCTGAGTGCTGGGATTACAGGCGTGTGCCACCACACCCAGCTTTATGTGGTGCTAGGGAATCAAACTCAGGAACGCACTTGGTAGGCAAGTGCTGTAACTGATGTGCCATTTTTCCAACCCCTCTATTCCACTTCTTGAAGGTGTGCCTGTCCTCCCTTTTAGCTGTGTGGCCTTGGGGAACTCACCTACTTACTCTGGGCCTTTTTCCGTTCTGTACAATAATAAGATTGTATTGTTTAGACTACTACTTTTCGGGGGCTGGGGGGCGGCATACTAAGGATTGAACCCAGTTCCTTCTCCCCAGCCCTTTTTTATTTTGAGGCAGAGTCGAATTCCTACCTTGCCCGGGCTGGGTTCCTATGCATGATCCTCCTGCCTCAGCCTCCGAGTGCTGGAATTACAGGTATGAGTCACCAGGCCTGGCTCTGGTTTAGATAACACCCAAGGCCTCTCCCACTTTGCCACTCCTCCACATCCTAGGGCGGGGAGCCCCACCACACGTTTGCTCAGCCCTTGGCAGCTTTAGTTTCCTCCTAGGTGCTACCGAGCGAATTGCTGCGTTCCTAGGCGTACCCCTACCTTGTCTCAGGGGTTCCCAGAGATTTTAGCGTTCTTCTCCAAGCACGGAAAACCACAAACGGGGTGCTGGCTACCCGATTGCTCAGCACCTGACCGACAATGGCTCGTATATGAAGTGGGGGCTAGAGTCTGTGTTTCCTTTTCACAGAATAGGAACTCGAAGCTCGCAGTGGTTACTAACACTTACTCAAAGGTCACCGGTCGGTAACTGACATGGGACGCGCACATAGCCTACGAGTCGCCAGGGCTCCCCCGCGCCTCCATCGCCACACCTGGGAGGGACCGTGGCCAGGGGACCCTGCGGAGTAGAGGCGGGAGAGGTGAGGCCGGCACTCCCAGCCCCGCGCTGGGCAGCACGTCCGCACGGGACGCGGGTGCGCGACGGGAGGAGCGCAGGCACTGGCACCCGGGAGCCGGACCGCGCGGCCAAGCGCCCGGCAGCATGCATTTCCGTACTCACCCGGGCGGCGGCGGCGAAGAGGCCGCCCGGCGCGGGCCCGCGCCAGGGAACCGCGGCGGGGAACCGGACCGCCGGGCGCGGGGGAGGGGCCGGGGGCGGGCGGAGCGTCGGGGGCGGACCTTAGGGAGGAAACTGCGCCCCGATCCACCGCCGGCTCCTCCCCTCGTCGGGACCAGACGCCCGGCTGTGCCCCTCGAGTAGCGTGTCCCCAAACCGAGCCTCTCCGGCCCTGTTCGGCCCCGCTCACACTAACCTGGACATCTGGGTCTGGCATGTCGGAGAAGCCGCCTAGTCACCTGATTTCTCGGCTGTGTTCCATCACCTGTTGAAAAAAATACCAAATTTAATCCAACAGGGCCCAGATTTCTCTTATTTCCTGACCCCAGTTTCTCCTGCCTCCACCTCATTCTCACCAAATTACCAGACCTCGCCCTCGGAGACATTACCCAGCTTCGCCCCAGCCTCGGCGCCCCTCCTCCAAGCCTCGCTTCTCAGAGCCAGTCGGGACGTTTCAGCAAGGGGTAGAGCGCCTTGCAGGTAAGTGACGTCCCGGGCAGCCCTCTCCAGGAACTCGGGGCCTGTGTTGTTCCCGCCGCCGATCAGGAGAGGGCGCTCTGTCCCTCCTACATGCAACGGAGAGGATCTCCTCCCCCAGCCTCTGGTTCCCCCAAAGGAGGCCTGACCGTCTGGAACCAGCCCCCGGGATCGCCTTCACACCCTGACCCCGACTGAGTGAACCTCGGTACGGGGGAATCCAGGGCCACTTTGCAAACATCATCCTACCCCAACAAAGGAGGGTGAAGGAACTAAAAATCCTGCTGAACGCATCTTTTGGGTTTGTCAGGGCATCTAGAGATGGTGAAGGACTTTTGAGCTAGACAAAATTACCACCATACCTTCTCCAAATAGATCCTCACAGTACGGGGCGTACGGGGCCTAGTGGCACAGGCCTGTAATTCCAGCGCTGTGGGATGCTAAGGCAGAAGGACCACAAGCTCAAGCCCAGCCTTAGCGACTTGGTGAGACCCTATGTCAAAATCAGAAGTAAAAAATGGGCTGGAAACCAGCTGGGATGGATGGATGGTACACAGCTGTAATACCAGCATTTAGGAGGCTGAGGCAGTAGAAGTGCTGAGTTTAAGGCTGAGCTCCATATTGAGTTCAGGACGAGCCTGGAATACAGAGTGAGATCCTGTCTCTGATTAAATAAATAAATGTGGACTGCATACTTAGTTCAGTGTGAAGATCCTGGATCCCATCCCCAGTACTGCCAAAAACAAATTATGATTAGGTGCTTAAATTGGCCCTGATCAAGCCTTCTCTGAAGCTGGATTTTAGCTTTCACTGGCTCTCTCTGAAAGTTTCTTCTCCAGTCAACTGGAAATACTCTCACCTATCTCGAATTATGTGAGTAAAGGTAGAAGAATTTACATACATTTCTTTGATCCTCTTAAAAATGTAGTCAATTTGATAAAATCCATTTTATAGATAAATAAGTTAATGCTGGGCCCAGTGGCCCAGGCCTGTGATCCCAAGACTCTAGGAAGCTGAGGCAGAAGGATTACAACTTTGTGCCCAACCTGAACAATCCAATGATTTAGTGAGACCTTGCTTCAAAATATATTTTTTTAAAAAGAGGGTTTCTCCTTTCTAAGGCTCCCAAAGTGCTGGGACTACAAGCCTGTGCCATTGGGCCCACTTTTGCCTTCTTTTGAAACAGGGTCTTACTCTAGTCCAGGCTGGTCCTGAACTCACTATGAAGCCCATGCTGACCTCAAACTCTTGATAGTCCTCCTGTCTCATTCTTATGAGTGGTGGGATTATAGGCATATGCCACCACTCCTGGTTTATGCAGCATAGGAGTATTGAACCCAGGGTCTTGCACTTGCTAGACAAGCCCTGTTTAATCACTGAGCTATGCCCACAGGCCCAACCCATTTTTTTTTAAATTTGATTTTGAGACAGGGTGTTGTTAAGTCACTAAGTTGCCCAAGCTGGGGTTGAACTTGCAATCCTCCTATGGCCGCATTATCCATAATAGCCAAAGAATGAAAGCAACCCACATGTTCATTAACTAATGGTCAAGCAAATGTGGCATACCCAAACAGGATTATTTGACCATAATAAGAAATGAAGTACTGATACATACTCTACACACAGATGATCCTTGGAAACATCTAAATGAAAGATGCCAGACACAAATTAAATATACTGCATGATTCTATTTATATAAAGTGTCAACAATAGGAAAATTCTTATAGAAAAGATTAGTGAGTAGTTCCTGGGGCTGGGAAGAGTAAATGGGAACAGCGAGTGAGCAAGTGACTGCTAATGGGACTGGACTTTTTCCTTTTATTTTTTTCTTGGTGGTACTAGGGATTGAACTCATCAGGGTCACCCTAACACACTAAATTGCAAGGTTGGGATTGAATTTGTGAACTTGGAATCCTCTTGGCTCAAGACTCTCAGTGCTGGGATTATAGGCCTGTGCCTCCCGGCCCAGCTCCTACTCCATTTTTAAATTTTATTTTGAGACAGCATCTCATTAAGTCATTTAAATTGCCCAAGCTGGGCTTGAACTTGTGATCCTTCTGCATCAGCCTCCCCGAGTGCTGGGATTACAGATGTATACCACCGGGCCCAGCATCTAGCCCATTTTTATTTTTGATTTTAAGACTGGATATCACTATCATGCTTAGTGAAGTGAGTCAGACTCAGAAACACAGATATGTAATATGAAAAACACAGAATACAAATAAATAACAGAATCAGCTGAATGAAGCATTGGGAATCAAGGGGGAAAAAGGGAAACGGTAAGGAGGGAGGGGAAGGGAATGTGAAGTGAGATACATTTGTGCACAAAATTCTCAAGCTTAATGTAACCATTGAGTATGGCATATAAATACTCAAAACAGAGGAAATTGTCTCCAAAAATAAAAATTTCTCCAGTTTGCATGTCCTCCAGTTATTTTTAAAAAAAGACTGGGTCTCACCAAGTCAGTAAATTGCCAGCATATGGCTTGAATTTGCAATCCTTCTGCTCAAGAGTGCTGGGATTGGGCTAGATTAGGACATTTGCTTAGGAAGCATGAGGCTACGGGTTTGATCACCCAGTAACAGCGTAACAGCTCAGTGTTAAGATTTATGTCTGTAATCCTCATACTCGGGAGACTGAGGCAAGAGGATTGCTATGAGTGCAAGGCCAGCTACTTATTGAGGTCCGAATCAGCAAGGACTACAGGGCAAAACCCCATCTCAAAGAAAGGAGGGGACACTGTGCCAGAGGGCTTGGCTTCTTTTTTTTTCTTTTATTACAGGAGAAAAGGGCCTCACACGTGCTCTACCACTGAGCTATAGCCACATTCCTTCACAGGATTCCTAAAAATCCAATTACGTTATTTACAAACCTCTCCCTTCCTTATCAAGTAGTAGGAAAAGAAGGAAGTCAACACTCTAGGAGTGTTTACTGTGGGCCAAACATGTGCTCAGTTCCTTGCAAATTCCTTTACCTTATTTGACCTTCCCACTTTATAAGATACAAAGTAATAGGGCTGGAGGAATAGCTCTGTGGTTAAAGCGCTTTTGCCTTAGTAAATGCTAGGTATACGAATGATTCCCCCGCACCACGTAATAGTGGGTGTGGTGGTGCACACCTGTAATTCCAGCACTCTAGAGGCTGAAGCAGGCGGATTGTCCTGAGTCCAAGGCCAGCCTGGGCTACACAGTGAGTTCAGGACCAGCCCGGGCTACAGAGCAAGACCCTATCTCAAAAAAAGAAAAAAAATACAAAGTAACAAAAACTAAATACAAAGTAATAGCTGGATATGGTGATACACACCTGTGATACCAGCACTCTGGGAAGCTAAGGCAGAATGATGGCAAGCTGCCAGCCCAGCATGAGCAAATTAGCCACTTAGTGCAACTCTATCTCAAACAAAACAGCTGAGGAGTTAAGATGGACACAAGCATATGTGGCTCATATCCGGAACACCTGAGCCTAGCACACTCAGCCCCCTCCCCCCATATAAGGGTATAATTCTGACTCTCTGACATGATTGGACCCTCCTCTTGTTCTACCCTATATAGGCTCTTGCTGTGCCCCTAATAAAGTGGACTGTGTTCTCTGAAATGAGTCTCCAGAGGTCATTTCAATGACTCCATCGCCACATTCCTCAGCTCTTCGGTGGGCTCCGCTGGTTGGACCCACATCTGGTGCTCCAACAGGGACCTGAGGCAAGCAAGAAGTGCGGGTGTGGAATCCTGGGAATTAGGGGAAGTGTGGGTATCCTCTCCAAAGGACTCCCGGTGGTAGTTGCCGCACCAGAACTCTCAGGTGGTAGCAGCCTAACCATACCCTTCTCATAGTTCACAAATGGAGATGGAGGAGGTAAGAGTCCTTGGGGGAGGTAGGGACACAAGCGCTGACTCTGAGACAGGCTCAGAGTCAAAGGGAGAAGCCGAAACTCAGCAAAATAAGATCTGATAAAGACTCAGGAAAGAGACAGACTCAGTCAAAGGGACAGACTGAAACTAAGCAAAAGGAAATAAGGATTCACTAAAGAGCACCTAGCTGCGCTTGCCCCTGTATGAAGTGGACCTTTAGGTGACTGGATTCACTTGGTAACTGAAAAGATTCAATTTGCCTAAAACCGTATCACCTGTAGGGCCTTCTGTTTCTATTCTCGACCACCTTACACTAAATGACCTACAGATGCACCTGGGACACGTAAACTGGCTGTATCTGTGCCTGACACTTGCAGCAGGACAGCTGATCCCACTCTGTGGGTGCCTGGGGGGAGACTCCAGCCCGTCCTGTTGAAGCCGTGCTTGCTTACCCCCCTACCCACCTCCCGACCAGGATGCTTTGGCAGTGGAGAGAGGCAGAGGCGATGGTGGCCAAGCAAAGCTGGAGTCGCCCACAGGAGCCAGGCTGGGTTTGGACAGGCCGAGATACCCTATAAACTTGAGGAGAAGGAGCCCCCTGGGCCTCCAAAGACAAAGACGGAAGTCTGCACTGGCAGAATCCCTCCAGCATTCTGATAAGACTGTCATATTGGTGCTGGAGGAGTGACTCAGCGGTTAAAGCGCTTGAGCAAGCACTAAGCCAAGCGCTAAGTACCTGACTTCGATAACCCAGCACCACATAAGCTGGGCGTGGTGGCGCACGCCTGTAATCCCAGCACTCGGGAGGCTGACACAGGAGGATTGCCATGAGTCCAAGGCCAGCCTGGGCTCTGAAGTGAATTCAGGACTAGCCTGGACCACAGAGCGAGACCCTGTCTCAAAAAAAAAAAAAGACTCATATTACAGAGGTGGAAGAGTCAAGATGGACACAAGCATATATGGCTCACGTCCGGAACACCTGAGCTTGACACACTGAGCCCACGGGTCTTCCATATCAGGGTAAATTCTGACTCTCTGATATGATTGGATAAAGGGAAACTTAGGTGGAGTCCAGAACCCACCTCTTACTCTACTCTAGCATATATTTACTCTATATGTGCTCTCGCTCTCCCCTAATAAAGTAAACTGCATTCTTTGAAATGAGTCTCCAGAGGTCATTTCAATGACTCCATCACCACACTCTCCTCAGCTGTTCAGTGGGCTTCACTGTAGGCCCACATAAGCTCAGTGGGAAGGGTTTGGGTTCAATATCCAATAACATACACCCAGAGGGAATGACAGCCAAATATTATGCCCATTTTATAGAAAAGGAAATTGGAACAATTAAATAATTTGTAGCAGATCTGGGATTTGACCTTAACTCTGTTTTGTTCCAGTTCTGATGCTTTTTTTTTTTTGAGGGGGTATACTGGGAATTGCACTGAGCTATATTCCTCAGCCCCCACTCTTTTTTTGATTTTGTGACAACTATCCAAGTTCCTAAATTGCCCGGGCTGGTCTTGAACTTGTGGTCCTCCTGCCTCAGCCTTCCAAATAGCAGAGAGATACAGACTTCCACCACTAGGCCCACCTCTGATACTCTTTTTTTTTTTTTTTTTTGAGATAGGGTCTCTACTCCACATGGGTTCTGAACACTACCCGTGTGGCCTGGTGCAGCTTCCTGGGATGTTTTCTTCAGCTTCTGATGCATCTGCAGGGTTTCCAACCTTCCTCTGGCCTCCTTTAAATTCCTGGTGCTCTCCTCAGTGTCCTACCTAAATCAAAACAGGCAATTTTTAACTATAATCTCACTTTTTGAGCGAGTCTACAAGGAGACATTGATCAGTTCTGTTACTCAGCCACCATCTTGCCCAGAAATGCCTGAACTCTATGTAGTCGGCTTTGAATTCATTGCAGTCCTCCTGCCTCATCCTCTGGAGTGCAGGATTACAGGCATGTGCCACCTTACCTGGCTAATTTTTATGTGGTGCTGGTGGATCAAACCCGGGGCCTTTTGTATGCTAGGCAAATGCTTTAGCCACTCAGCTACACCTCCAGCTCTCTGATGCTCTTCTCTATGCACCATATAATAAATCTACTGGAAGCTGAGGCAGGTGGATCATAGGTTTCAGTATAGCTTGAGCAACTTAGTGATTTAGGAGACCACGTCTCAAAATAAAAAAACAAAATAAATATAAAGGGTATGAAATGTATCTCAGTGCAAAGACCCTGGGTTTAATCTTCAGTACCATCATTCTGAACCCACTGATTTTGCAGTCTGTACAGGTCTAAGCACCAATCCTTTGGAACCTCACAGAGGCTACATGGGTCCTTAAGTCATCAGTGTGGGAAACTACAGGGTTCTAGGACAGATCTGGCCAAATAAGATCAGTGAGCTGTGGACATCTCTGAGCTCCTGAAGTCCAGGACAATGTTTGCTGAGCAAGCTTTTGCAAGCATGCCCCAAACTCCTTGACTTTAGAGTGTAAGAAAGAGATGATAGTTCAGAGGGATGCTATAAGAGTTATGAGCATGAGTGTGTAGGGCAGTGTGTGCAGCCCTAACTCCACAAAGATGTCCTTCTCCATAGGTGGGCATGGTAGCATAGGCATGTAAGCCCCCAACACTATGGAAGACTGAGGCAAGAGGATTCCAAGTTCATGCCCAGTCTGGAAAATTTAGCAATTTAACAAGATCCTGTCTCAAAAAGAAAAAGTTGGCTGAGGGTATAGCTCAGTTCAAAGGCCCTGGGTTGAATTGTGAGTATTGAAAAAAAAAAATCAACTGGTCTGGAGGAATGGCTCAGTGGTTAAAGTGCTTGCCTTTCTAGGTCAAGTGCTAAATACCCAAGTTTGATTCCCCAGCACCACTTAAAATGGGCATGGTGGCACATGCCTGTAATCCCAGCATTCAAGAGTCTGAGGCTAGAGGATTGCTGTGAGTCCAAGGCCAGCCTGGGCTCCATAGTGAGTTCAGGACCAACCTGGACTAGAGGGTGAGACCTTGTCTCAAAAAAGAAAGGAAGGAAGAAAAAAAGAAAATCAAAAGGAAAAAGGGCTGAAGGGAACTGCGGGCATAGTTCTGTGGCCAAAGTACTTGCCCAACAAGCACAAAGCCCTGGGTTCAATTGTAATCCCAGCACTGGGGAGGCTGAGGCAGGAGGCTTGCCGAAAGTTTGAGGCCAGTCTGGGCTATCCAGTGACCTCAGAATAAGCCTGTACTAAAGCAAGCCCTTGTATCAGTAAAACAAACCAAACAAAACTAAGTTACTAAATTGCCAAGCCTGGGCTGGAATTTGTGACTCTCTTGCTTCTGCCTCCTAGAGTACTGACATTACAAACATGGTTTGCTGAGTATAGTTCCTACTGCGCTGTTTGAGACCCTCAGTCACTAGAGAAGTCTAGTTTCTAGATCATGACCACCCCATTGTTCCTGCTCCTGTATAGGTACCAGGAGTAAAGGGACACTAAGAAGATGCAAAAAACCTCTGACAGAATTCAAGGACAAGGGGTAACAGAGAACACAGAAAAAGGAGAAGGCCTTAATACCTGCTCAAACATTAGTGAAACTCTGTTAGAGAAGTTGACAAATGTATCCCAAAGAAGCTGGAAACATTTAAACCAAGTTTTTTGTTGTTGTTGTTTTGTTTTTCCAAAACTGGGGCTTGAACTCAGGGTCTTCTCTCTGAGCTACATCTCCAGCCTCATTTCTACTGTTTATTTATTTATTTAAATACAGGATCTTGCTCTGCAGCCCTGGCTGGGTCCTGAACTCACTATAAATAGTTCAAGCTGGCCTTGGGCTCACAGCAGGCCTGGGCTCAAACGACAAACCTCTTGCCTCAGCCTCCATAGTGAAGGGATCACAGGCGTGTATACCACGCTAAGATTATGTGGTATTGGGGTATCGAACCTTGAGCTTGCTGGACAAGTGTTTTAACTGCTAAGCTACGCCCCCAGGCCTTTGAGCCAGGTCTTTAAGCAGAGGTTCTCAAAGTCCAGCTGGCAAAAAAAAGTTCCAAAGATCCCCATTTGGCCCTAAGTGAACCATTCCCTTAGGCTATCTCTAAGGCTCAAGTATATCTTGGGGATTCAGAGAGTAAGGGGTGTGTGGCATGGGTACAGAGAAGCAGGTCAGGTTTCTGGGCCTCGAAGCAGCCCTGGACAAGCTACACGAAGTGACGGGCCTTCCAGGAAGGTCTTCCAGCTTCGCACATGTTTCTGGCCAGGAAGTGCCGGTAGGGTGACGAGGGAGCCTTCCCATCATCGCCCGCGGACCCGGGCAGGGGAAGGGTATAATAGTTACCATACCATCCTGGGGCTTTCCTTCTGATTGGTCCGAGCTTCCGCAGCCCGAATCTCTGCGTTCCAAGGATGGGGGCGGAGTCTCAACATCGCGTCACCACTCATCTCCCACACCCCGCCGCGTTCACCTTAATCTAGCCACTCACCAGCCCACTTCAAGAGCCTTGTGTGACGTCACAACTCCCTCCCGGCCAACCGCCAAGGCGGAGGGGTGGGACTCTACGTCCCTCCCTACATTTCTTCCTTTTTTCCTGACGCCCCTCCTCTTCCCCCTTTTTTTTTTTGCGAAGACCGCCTTTACGTTCTGTTTCAAAAGACTCGTCATCCAATGAGTAATGGAGACGCACTCGAGTGGCGGTCTCGTCTGCCAATGCGCGCACGGCCAGGGCGGAGCGTCCGCAGCGAGCCTCTGACGGCAGGCGGCGTGTGACGCAGTTGGGCCCTCTGCGCTCTGCGCCCGAAGCGGCTGTCGGTAGCGGTGGCGGCGGCGACAGTTTCCTGGCGGCCGCGCGCTGCTCTGTGAGCAGCGGGTGGCGGACGGGCCTGGGGCCCTCTCTCTGGACACTTGCGCACCTCTAACGCACTGCGGTAAGTCGGGCTCCTGGGTGGCCACAACCCGGGACCAGGAGGCTCCTCCTCCCCTCGGGGCGGGCGGGTGTGCGAGGGCGTCCCGGGCCCTCCTCTCCCGAGTCTCGCGTCCCGGCTCGTGTCCGCTGGCCTGAGCGAAGGGGCGGGGCCCGCCGCCCGGGGACCGGCTGTTCTGGCCTGGGAGGGAATCAACACCGGAGGGGTCTAGGCCGAGGGTCTCCGCTGGCCGCTGACGCAGTGAGCGTCCTTCTGTGTGGTCGTACTCATTCATTCGCTGGGCGATGAGTAGAACCTCGCGGTGGGCGGGCCTTTGCGAGGGCCGCGCCTGAGACCCGGCGTGGGGTTCCCTGCACTTTGATCGTCGTTTAGGATGGGCATAATTTGTCTTGGCGTCTCCATACGGGAGATGAGATGAGGAGCGTCGTCAGGATTAGAATGTGTGTCAAAAGTTCGTTAGTTTTTAAAGGGGGTATCTAAGAATTGGTGTAAAGAGGTGGTTTTCTTCGATGCGTTTCGTGTAAAGTCAGATGAGAAAGATTGGATTTCTAGATTACTGGAGACCTAAGGGGAAAATAGCCTTTTCCATTACATGCAAGTTTTATAGTTAAAGTTGCCAAGACCCAGAGTGAAAGACAGTAATGGCTAAAGCCAGTGTCCTCGGTCCAATACGTTGTCCACTTCTCCATCCTCCGTGTGTATTCCAGTCTTCCATTACCGGAGCCAAGGGTAGGGTAGGGTTATTTGGTAAACTGTCTCCTCTCTTTCAGTCTTAAAAGACCTTTTCCAATTTAGTTGCTACCATATCTTAATGGTAAAATAGACTTTCCATTATTGGTACCCTAAAGCAGACTTTGAGAATTAAGCTTAAAAGTTGGCTAGAGGGCTGGCGGTAAATATGCTTGCCTGGTAAGCTCAAGGCCCTGAGTTCGATTTCCCAGCATCAAATAAACTGCATCTGGTGCCTGGAATCTCACTTAGGAGGCTGAGGCCAGAGGATTGCTTGGTGTCAAGGCCAGACTGGGCTACATAGTGAGTTTAGGACCAGCCTGGCTTACAGAAGGAGACCTTGTCTCAAAAAAGAAGTTGTTTAGAGAATATGAATGGTGTTATATAATGGAAAAAGGGTCCATAAATATCGTTCCGGTTCTAAATCTGAATTGTTGATATGTGTCAATTGCTGGGAACTCAGGAAAGAGTCCTGTTAGTGACATACCACAGCCTTGGGGTAGACAGAATTAGAAAGCTGGGCCACAATGACTTTGTACCTTGAAAGTCATGACAGCTCTCAGTATTGTATTTAAAGTGAAGTGTTGTAGTAGGTTGAGTGGAATAAATTAAATTTTATATTGAGAAAGAAATTAACTGGAAGAAAAGAGCAGTGATCATTCCCTGTGACAAATTCAGAAATAAACGCTAGGTGACTGAGACAGAATGTTTGCCTGCTGGAAGAGGTTAGGACATCTAAAATCAGAATTGACCAAGCCTAAGCTAAGCTGGGTGTGGTGGTAGACGCCTGTAATCCCAGCACTGAGGAAGCTGAAGCAGGAGGATTGCCATGAGTTCAAGGCCAGCCTAGACTACTGAGCAAACCTGTCTCAATTAAAACAAAACCAGTCAGTCCCAGTGGTATAGTCCTGTAATCCTAGTGCTTGAGAGGATGAGGCAGAAGCATCCCAAGTTGGAGCCCAACTTGGGCATCTTGGTGGCATAGTGAGATCCTGTCTCTAAATCAAAACTGAAAAAAAAAAAAAAACTGGCCAGACTGTAGCTCAGTGTGAAGGCTTTGGGCTCCAATCCTTGTACTACAAAAATAAATAAATAAAATAAGTATAAAAATTGCAAAACTAAGCCTTACAAGGTGATTGATGCCCATAGTTACAGCTGTTCATGAAGCTGAAACAGAATAGCTTGAGCCTAGTAGTTCTAGACTAGCCCACGCAGTGTAGTAAGATGTCTTAACCTTGTTGGGAACTATTTTCATAAAATCCTTTTGCTTTAATATTTGATGAAATAAACTTCATTGCCACTTCTGTCTGTTCACAACAGATTATCAGTT
>PVKB01001254.1:0-114082 GCA_004027205.1 Ctenodactylus gundi
TCCTCCTCCCCCTCCTCCTCCCCCTCCTCCTCCTCCTTGGACCCCTTGGCCTGCGGCCCACCCAGCTGCTGGCTGAGGTTGCGCAGGCGGCCCCGCAGCTGGGAGAAGGCAGGTTCCAGCTCGCTCAGCGACAGGAGTGACGCGTTCTCGGCCAAGGCTGGGTCCGTGCTGTTGGCATCTGCCAGGGATTGGGGGATCTGCCTCAGCTTGTTGGAGAACCTGGTGAGGAAGCAAGACCACGGGCAGTGATCAGTCTGGGGATCCGGCTCAGTTTTCCCCAGAGGAAGGAGAGGCTAGAACATGGGTTTCAGGAGTTGGCATGGGAGCACAGGAAGATACCCTTGTCCCTGGGGCTCCCGGCTGACCAGGGCAGGTGGGAAGGGAGTCCTCTGGTGGAGCACTGCAGGGTCTGCAGTGGAATCCAGTAAGCTCAGCTGGATTGGTCCAGACTGAGGGACCAGAGTGGGCGCTGTCAGTGTCTGTCCTACCAGCTAGCCTGAGCCTTTCATGCAAGGCTTGTCCCTGGGAAGGGATCAGTTCTAAGAATCATTTGGTGTCCAGCTGGTCCACAGCAGGATGCTGTCAACTCAGTAGAGCAAGAGGACCCTTAGAGAACCCAGTTGAAAGAGACTCCCCCGGCATTGAGCAGTACCCAATCTGGCCAGCTGCGGAGGACAGCCCTACCCACGCGAGAGACTGCACCAGGATCTGCCTTCCCAGGGGCCTACCCTCGCCCATAGCATCATGGCTTGTGTAGCGGCGTGCTGCTGATGCGAGCCATCGTTCCGGGCCAGGAAGCCAACCGACCACAGTACGTAGTCCCAGCCAGCACATGCCAGCTGCCTACTATGTGCCAGGCACTGGGCTAGGTCCGTCCACGTTCTCTCATTTCATCTTTGCAGACAGGCGGCTGTCAGATCAGCCGAGTGGCAGAAGCAGACGGGAAGACTGAAGAGAAGGACCTCGCCCAAGCTCAGCGCCCGCCTGTGGTGGAGCTCACAGCACAGGGCGCATGTGGAGTAAGACAGGAGGGGTGTGTGTGGCCCGCTGCCTGGGACCGCTCTGCTGAAGGCATGCGCTTGCAGGTCCACAGAGAGCCCTGTGTCACCTCAGTCCCCCGCCATCCCGCCTTCATACTGGAGAATTCTGCTGTGTCCCTCACCTTGAAATGATTTTATTTTCTTTTTCAATGAAGACAAAAACTACCGCCACAAAAGCCAGGAAAAGGGCGTATTTGCTCCTCATCCGCAGGCTGTACACAAAGTCCCAGCGGTCCTGGGGCGAAGTGGGTCCTTTCTCCATGGGGGTGGGGACCTGGGAGCTTCTCCAGCTGGCAGCAGGCACTTGGCTCACAGGCATCACTCAGGGCCTGCTTGTCATCTTCAGGTGGTGGGCACCCTTGTCCTGTGGAGAGACAGCCAGTCAGGACACCTTGTCTGTAGATGGTGGTACAGAGGCTGTTCCCACCAGACTTACAGGGATCTTAGTCCTACCCTGCAGCTGGGACCCCAGAGCCGCTCGAGACAGACTACACCCAGGAAATTCGAGGTCTCTTTTCAATAGGTTACTTAAAATGTTAACCAACTAGTGGAGTGTGGGAGTGCAGAACTGTAATCTGCCCTCTGGGAGGCTGAGGCAGGAAGATCGCGGGAGTTAAGAACCTGAGCTGGAGTTGAGTTCCCCATCTTTTCTTTACAGAGAATTTCTTGAACACCGTCTAGTAACAGGAGAACATGGGGGACCAAACTCTATTTCTACTGCCTGCCAAAGACATGGTCATTTTTCCATAACTGCAGGACACATGGGACACATGGAGAACAGCCCCAGGTTGCCCTGCCTGGGAAGGCATGTCCCATGGTGCTCCCTGTGCCTGCCCAGCCAGGAGCTGTGGCAAGGCCAGTGTGCAGGAGGCCCAGCACCACATGGCAGGTGCCTGTGGGGAGTGTGTGGTTCACTCAGAACTGACCGTGCTAAGGAAGTGTGCTGGGCCCTAGAAACCCAAAAGGGAGAAACAATCATAGTGCCCCACCAGAGGAGGAGGGCTGCACCCTATGGCCAGAAATGCACCTGCAAAGCCACAAGATATAATTGTCTTGTTTAGGGGTTGAACTCTGGGCTTCCACACTGAGCCTTTTTATTTTGAACAATGTTCTCACACTAAGTGGCTAAGTTGCTGGGGCTGGGCTTGAGCTTGTGATCTTCCTACCTCAGCCTCCCAAAATGCTGAGCTACAAGTGCAATATTCAGTGCCAGTTATTTTTGTCTCATGACCCTTTTATGTTGTTAGAATTTTTATGACCATATACCTGTATCACTTTAATTATTATTATTTTTTTTGGTGACTGTCTTGTTCTGTTATTCAGGTCAGTCCTGATTTCACTGTGCAGCCCAGGCAGTCCTCTGACTCACAGCAATCCTCCTATCTCAGCCTTCCCAGTGCCGGGATTACAGGTATGTACCACTCATCCACACCACATATTACAGGATAATTTTTATTCGGTGCTGGGGAATTGAACCCAAGGCTTTGCGCTCACAAGGCAAGCGCTGTAACCATGAGCTGCATCCCTGGCCTCTACTTTAACAACTTAAAAAATTTAATCTGAAATTTAGAAAGAACATAAGATCAATTCAGATGTGGTATGAAAAAAATGCATGGATGTTGAGTACCACAGTACATGTCTGTAGTCCCAGGTGCTTAGGAGGCTGGGGCAAGAGGACTGCTTGCTTAATAGGTATTGAGTTTCAATTTTGCACGATGAAAAAAAGCTCTGCAGGTGGACAGTGGTGATGGTTGGACAGTTGTGTGAACGTACTTAATGACACTGAACTGCATACTTAAAATGGTAAATGTCTAATATTTTCACTATGATAAAATACATAAATAACAGTGCCTATGGGCAGGGGTGGAGGGGACCAGAGGAATCTGGGTAGGTGTCCTGCTCTTGCCCTAGAGGGCCATCCTGGTGCTAGCCCCCACAGTGTTTGGCAAAGTGCCTGGCTCATGTCAGGGTTCCATAAATGCCTGTGATGCCGGTGACTGGACTGAGGGTCAGCTGTCGCTTCTCTCAGGTTGGCCTTCTCTCCCTGGTGCTCACCAGGTCCTGGGCACAGACAGGATGTGTGGCTGACGCTCCACTGAAGGAAGAGTATGCCCAGAAAGATGCTGGTCATGGTGCTGCACCAGAGGAACAGGGCACACAGGGAGCTACAGTCATGGTCCACTATGTTAAAAAGATGTGTGCTTGCGAGCACACTCTCTCTCTCTCTTCCTCTCTTTCTGTCCCTCCCTCTCTCTCTCTCTCACATGAAGGGATCGGCTGGCCAGTCAGCCATGACAGTAGCAGAGGTTATCTCAGGGCAGCAGGTGTGTATGGCTTCCTGCTTTCTTTCACTTTGTCTTTGAGGCCCTGTGAACCTGAAGCTGACGGGGTGTGGTTTCCTGTCTCATGTGAGATAGACCCCAGGCGGCACCCACCAAGTGTTGGTGGTCTCAGGAATTCCCCGTGACAAGGCCCATGGGACGCTGTCCCTGAGCCTGGGATGTGGAAAGTGGTCCCACTGCTGGCCTGGATCCAGTGGGCTGCATACTGGTGGTGAGTGTTGGAAATGGAATAGCCTGACCTGGCCACCAGCTGGAAATGTCTCCCAAGAAGGGCCACCACCCTACCATTTTCTGGGTGGCCTGTGGCTCTGGGGTTCTCATCTTGCCCCTCACCTTATCTGGAGATGCTGCTGCGGGTGCTGGGCCCCTGTGGGCAGTTAGACCCAGAATCCTGCAGTCACACCTCCACACGTGTGAGCCTCTCAGAGGCCCTGCAGGCCACAGTCATTCGCATGTGGCCCTGCATGGCCAGGAAAGACCCCATAGTGCAGCAGGCATCCTGGGTAAGACACGGGGACAGTGAGTCTGGCAGAGCACGTGGTCTACTTGGATAGTCATGTTCAAGGTCCCAGCCTAGCCGCAACCTTGAACCTCCGGGGCTGGCGGTGGGGGTGTTGTCTGTACTGACAGAATCATGCTGTCGGCAGCAGCTCAGGGCTGTGGCGTCATACGACGCAGTCTGACTTTCTAATCTTAGTGATCTCAGGTCAGTTACCCTTGTCAGAATGGCCCCAGACTGGAAGTGTTTCAGATTATTTCAGATTTTGGAATATTTGCCAACTCATAATGAGATATCTTAGGAATGGCACCCAAATCTCAATATAAAATTTGTTTCTCTTCCATATACACCTCACAGCCCAACCATTATTCTATCTACTATTTTTAATAATAATTTTATGCATGAAACAAAGTTTCCTGGTGTAGAATTTTCTGTGTGTGGTGTCACTGTGATACTCAGTTGTTTCAGACCTGGGAATGTTTCAGATTTCAGAATGTGAGATTACGGATGTTTGACCTGTGTTTTCTCTCCGCTGGGCAAGTCTGAAAGGGGTGATTCTTCCTGGGAAGTTTAAGAGAAAGCTGCGCTGTCCACTACCCACCAGTTAGGGGAAAACACGGCTCTCGCGCTAAGGCTGTAGAATGCCAGGCTAGGAAAGGCTCGGACATTTCCCTACACGCCCTTCCTCACTTTCCATCTAGAGGAAATCAGGTTTGGAGAGGTGACGTGTTAAACAAAAGTTTAAACTGGGTGGGGACAAAACCAAAACAAACACCTGGTATCCTGCGTCCCAGGTTCGTGACGCCCTTGACCGTCCAGAGACAAAGCGCACCTTCCATACTCAGCGGGCCTGTGCCCGGGGTGGCATCTCTAATCAGTCACCATCCTCTTTTCAGCTCAGACCAGATGGAACTTTATAAGCTGTCTCAGTGCAGGAACAGTCCACTGGGGGCAGTTGGCATAGGAGGTGAAAATCCAGTGTTCTTCCCAACTGCAGAGGGTGTGGCTACCACACAAAATTCCTCACCCTCTCTTAGTCTGACCTACTGCTCTGTGACAGCGTGTCACCACACGGGCCCTAGTTCTAACTGCCCTCTGGCTTTCTTCTGCAAAGCTTCCACTGAACATTTGCCGGGCTGTGTACGCCCACATCCAGTCCTTCAGGCCCTCAGTTCCTAAGGGCCTTAACTGAACCGACACCACAGATCACATTTATTGTGAGGTTAACAATCAAGTATCAGAATCTATGCAAGGAGGAATAGCACTGCATTAAATATGAAATTTGTGGCTTAGGGCTTAGTGCAAGGCCCTGGGTTTGATCCCCGAGCACCACCTAAACAGGGTGTGGTCACTTATGCCTATAATCTCAGCACTTGTAACCCCTGTACTTGGGAGGCTGAAGCAGGAAGATTGTCTTGAATTCAAGGCCAGCCTGAGCTACATAATGAGTTCTGGACTAGCTTGGACTACCCGGTGAGATCCTATCTCTAAAATGAAAAAGACAGACAGACAGACAGACAGACAGACAGACAGACATTGCTTATTATTGTCTAATAAGCAATGAATACAAGGTTCTTAGATCTTTCCACCTCTGCCCTAGGCTTGGCTTGTGACTTCACCATGAAGAAGACACAGAGTGGGAACATGCTGGAAAATTTCAGAGCGCACTGCCACCAAGCCATTCCGCACCACAGCTGGCAAAGATCTTGACTCGGCTAATTTTATATTATTACTCACATGCTGTTATGTGTTTTTATGAATAACAGCCAAAAGCAGGGGGAGAAATGTCTCTGGGCTTCCCCACATAGGGCTGGGCCCAAACCGTCCTAGGATGTGCCGTGTGGGCGACATTCTGGGGGCCGAGTCTCAGAGCCAGGGGCCGGGCCTGGCCTCTCCTCCATTCAGGTTAAGGCTGTGTGACTGTACTGGGCAGTAGGATGGGGAGAAACTGACATCAGCAACCTTAAGGCCTGGTCTTTAAAAGGACCCCACACATTCTTTGGAGAGTGTGTTCTCCCTGGCTGGCCCCACGTTCCAGCTGGCTCCGCCGGTGCCTCTTGGGGAGCCGCTTAATCATGTGAGAGACAAACAGTGAGCCTTTGCTTCAGCCACTGAGATTCAGGGCATAATTGTTTCTGCAGCAGAACCTGTCCTGTCCTGACTGACACACAGTTCTCCCGTCACATTCACTGGGGTCTCCTTTTGGAAGGAACCTTGGCTGAAATGTCACATTTTTAGATAGGCATACTCTTGCTATAATGTGAGGGTTTGTGTCCCTCCAAAATTCCTAGACTGACATCTAATCCTCACTTCACTGTTTGGAAGAGGTAGGGCCTTTGGGAAGTGATTCCTGACTTGATAGCCCTTGTGAACGTGACCGATGACCCCGTAAAAGAAGTCTGAGGGAACTTACCCCTTGCACCAGCTCAGGACCAAGCAAGAAGGTGTCACCTTTGAGGCACAGAATGACACCCCCCCTCCCCCGCCCAACCCCTGCTTCCGCCCTCTCCCTGGCCCACCCCGTGCAGCACTGAGTCTCTACTGCCTTGGAATTTGGCCATGTGGGTCTTTTGTTTTATTTTGTGTTGCTTTGGGGATGGAACCCAGGGCCTTCACACTGAGCTACATCCCCAGCCCTTTACTTCTTTTTCATTTTGAGACAGGGTTTCTCTAAGTCAACTGCTATATTACCAAAGATGGGCTTGAACTTGCATCCCCCTGCCTCAGCCTTCTGACATTCCAGGCCTCTGCCACCGGGCTCAGCTTGAGTTGAAGATCCTCTTTTCTCAAGCAATTCTACTTCTAGGCATTAACCTTGCATGGGTCACAACAGGGACAATACACTGCTTGTAACTGCAAAAGGCTAGCTGTGACCTTGATGGATGTTAACAGGCAAAAAAAAAAAAAGACTTGTTAGGACTTGTGAGTTAGATAAAGGATAAATATTAGGTTCGGTTATGGGTGCAGTCATGTAATGATCACAAAGAAAGAGGCAGAACTATGTAGGATCACATGAAATGCCGCTTAACACACATCACCCACTGGATACAGATGGGAGTGGGGGAACATGAAAATTGGTATGTGCTTAGGACTCTATCTTTTTTTGAGAGGATCCTCTTATGTAGTCTAGGCTGACCTTGAACTCAAAGTAATTCTCCTGTCTCAGCCTCCTGAGTGCTAGGAATATAGGGATGCACCAGCATGCCCAGCTAATCTTTACAGGGTGCTAAGGAATAGAACCCAGGACCCTTACATATGCCTGGTAAGCACACTAACCCCCGAGCTACATACAGCGCTAGCCTGCTTATACATTCTTTTTTCTATTGTTTGAATCTGTTACCATGTTTGTTAACTTTTTATCAAAATAAAAGGAAGTGGCTATCAAATAATTTAGAATTAAAAGTGTGTAACCCATTCCTGTATGCATTTAGTGCATAGGAGTTACTTGAGAAGTGATATCTACCAAGAAGCTCTGTGAGATCTTTGAGCTCAGCAGTTAAAGCACTTGTCTAGTAAGCACAAGGCCCTGGGTTCAGTTCCCCAGCACCATATATGCCAGGCATGGTGGCATATGCCCGTAATCCCAGCATTCAGGAGGCTGAGGCAGGATTGCTGTGACTTCAAGGTCAGCCTGGGCTACATAGTGAGTTCAGGACCAGCCTGAACATCTAGTCTCTGTCTCAAAAAAAAAAAAAAAAAAAAAAAAAGCAACTTTGTTGTAAACCTAACAAGTAAAATTGCAAGTAAGGAGGAAGAGGGAGTCTGGCTGAGACGGTGACTGTACCAGGTTTCTGGCATGTTGAACCAGAGGATGTTGTTAACCTGAGGACAGCCAACAGTCCTCACTCGTTGAGCAGAAGCTATTAGGTTGCTATGAGCAGCTTGGGGCACTGTGATGAGAGTAATTCCGGGATCCAGCTTGTTTCCTGAGGGACAGAATGTGGTGGTCAGTTAGTGATGTCTGCACGGGTGCAGGACAGGGGGAGGGTTGGTCTGCGCGTCACGTATTTGCTACTTGTATTTTGGGAGGGATGTGCAAAGGGAGGTGAGGAATTTTCCAGCCCTAGTGCTCTTTTTCCCTCCTTCTTTGAATATCTTATTATTTCTATCTTGGCCGCACTGATTGCTGCAAAATTCTGTGCTCATTTGTGAGCTTGGGAGAACTTGCCAGTCCTCTTATTTGCAGCCTTTCAGCCAGAAATACCTGTATGTCGGCCCGAATGCCATGGGTGCATCGTATATGAACACACTTGGCTGAGGAGGGGACCACGGACTGGCCTTTCCTGAACCCCTGTTTAATGGCCCCACTGACAGCAGGGAAGAGCTTGGTCCTGCACCATAAAGAGGATGCCCAGCCCACTCACCCTCTCTCTTTCCCTCCATTGAGCTCTGCCCGCCATCCCAGCTTGGATCTGTGTGGGGCAGTGGGGCTCTCAGCCCACCTGCACCACTGCTGTTGTAGGGCTGATCTGTGGCCACAAAGGCCTTGGAGAGGAGAAATGGGGTCTGAGGATGGGGACACAGGACTGGGCAGCCAGCTGTCTACCTGCTCAGACCGCTGGACAGGAGGCCTTGCACTTGGAACCCGACTGGGACTGGTTCCAGCTCTCCCGCTTTCTGTCTGGCGACCATGAACAAAACATTAAATGCTTCTGAGGCTCAGTTGGCCCACAGGGTTCATGAGCCTCAGGAAGCTGTGTGAACAGAAGGAAGACTGTGGACAAACTGCTCAGTACTTGTAGTCTGGACGAATGTCAGCCAGGGCTGGCTCTGTGCATGGCACACTTGGCTCCCATGTCCAGACGTGCCTCCCTCCCAGGCGGACTGCAAGTGGCTATAGGGGAAGGCCACGGGCTGATCCATGCTGGCTTCTCCTTACGGAACCAGCCCGGATGATTGTTGGCTGCTGTGGCCGCTGCTCCTGGTCAAGGGCCCACCTTTCTAGCATGATATGGGGGGATAGTCACCTAATATTCCAGGCCCAGAGCCTGAACACAAGTACGGCCAAGGCCAGACAATTTAAAACTTCTCAGCTAGGAAGGCCAGTCAATTTCGGCTCCTGGTGAGGATTGATCTACTGGAAGAGGTTGCCTACCATGCTATGTGTGAACAAGTGTGTTTGTGCTGTACTCATTTAGTGATGTCTGCCTCGGGTAAAGTAAGAGCATTGCTGCTGTGCACTGGCTGGGTCTGCTTGAGGGCACTGCTTTTCGATCCTGAGTGTATATGAGAATCGCTCAGGGGTTTGCAGAATCCCTGAGGCCTGGGTCCCACCTCCTGAGGTGGCGACTGGATTGGTCTAGGTATGGCCTGCAAGTTCGGCACCGCAGCATTAGAACTTAATAGGAGAGCACTGACAGGAGGCGGGGCTTCGCTTGCGCTCACCTGCACCAAGAGGGCTGAGTCCTTGGAGGGCAGATACTAGGGGTTGGGGACCCCTCATCTAAGTGCCTTATGTGATCCTAACCGGGAATCAGCACAGTATGATGGGCTGCTTCTTCTTACGGGCCCCTAATTTCCCTACCCGAGGACATCTTGGAGACCCCGCAGTAGCTGCAGGTCCACTTGCCATCTCATCAGCAAGGTCACAGGGCGACGTGTCACTGGATCTCTTGCCAACCAACTCTGGGCACTGGTAAAAAGCATCTGAGTCCCTTGCCTCTCTTGGGACACACGCACTTGGGGAGATTCCAGGACCAAGTGTGTGCGATCCATTTAAAACCAGCTAGCTCCCAGCTGGGTGTGGTGGCACATGCTATAATCCTAGTACTCTGGAAGGCTGAGGCAGGAAGATCGCAAATTCATCTCTACCCTGGATAACTTAAGTGATTTAGCGAGACCCTGTCTGAAAATTTAAAAAATTTTTATTTTTATTTTTATTTTTAGAAAAGGCTTTAAGATATCGCTTTGTGCAAAAGCCCTGGGTTCAAACCTTAGGACTGAAAAAATAAAAATAAAACTAGCTTCTCCCTATGCCATGGGCTCCTCCCAACAACAAAAAAGGAACTTCCACACATACACAACTATTTATATATACAACCTGGGTGAAGTTTGAGAAAGTTAAATTGAGGGAGGAAAAAGGCCAGTTGTAAAAGGTCACACACTATGCGATTCATTTATAGAATATCCCTATACAAGTGGAGAACAGGCGAGCCCTGTGGGAGGGAAGGGGCTGGAGCCCATGTGGGATGTGCGGCTGGTAAAGGGCAACTCTAGAAATAAAAGCGGGGGCAGGGTGTGTCTCATGGGTGAGAGTGCTGGCCTAGCAAGGTTCTCCTCCCCAGCGCCACACAGCAATTAGCTGGGCCTGGTGGTGCATGATCCCAGCACTTGGGAGACTGAGGGGGGAGGATTACTGTGAGCGCAAGGCCAGCTTGGGCTACACAGTGGGGCCAGCCTGCACTGCAACATGATAGAGAGAGAAAAAGGCCATCGAGGGGAACTGGGTAATGGATTTGTGAATTCCCTCCCCACCCTCCTTTTCCCCTTTTTTTCCTTCACTGCTGGTGATGAAACCCAGGGCCTCATGCATGCTGGGCTAGTGCCCACCGCTGAGCTATATCCTCATCTCCATTGTTCTGTTTTCCACTGAAGATTGACCCCAGGGCATTTGCATCAAGCTACATAAATTTTTAATTTCCTTTTCTAAAATTTAATTTTGAGACAGGGTTTCACTAAGTTGCCCAGGCAGGCCTTGAGCTTGCTATCCTCCTGCCTCAGCCTCCCAAGTAGCTGCAAGTACAGATGTGGGACACCAACCACACTAGCTCTCGTGTATTATTTCTTAAAATGACACGTGAATGTAATATTATTTCAAAACATTTAAAAGTGTAATTGGGGGACTGGGGTGGAGCTGTACGGTAGAGTGCTCGCCTAGCATGTGCTAAGCCCTGGGTTCAATTCATAGCCCTGGGGGAAAAAAAAAATTAAAAGTGGAGAAAGAGAATCCCACAGAAACTGAAATTGGCTCCACCACTACAGAAGGCCAGTTCTGAAGAGATCTTTGCAGGGTAGACCTCAAGCCAGGGCAGAAATGGCCATCCTAGGACAGAAGAGTGAAACAGCAGAGTTTGCCTTTTTAGACAAAAAAAAAGTGGTGTCCTCCCTGGGCTCTGTTCCTGCATGAGGAGCTGTTGGCGTTCCCAGCAGGTGGCTCATAGGAGGAAGTAGGAACCTCAAGAGCACGAGGAAGGGACAAAGGGGTTTCCAGTACGCCAAAGCCAAGCGCGACTCCTGGCCCACCCCACTTTCCAACTCAGATCCCCCTCTCCACAGGTCCCCTTGGCAGATCAGGCCTCACCCTTAGCTGAGGACACAGGCACGGGACGGCGGGGCTGGACAGCGGGGCTGGGATTGGAACCTGTGGCTTGGCGGCTTGGTGTCCCAGCTTCCAGGGCTCCCAGCTCCTCCCCCACTGGCAAAGCCGGCAACAGCCTCTGTCCTGATGCTTCTGTGGTCCCATCTCCTTTGCCTTCCTGTTCCTGGGACCTTGTGGTTCTGCACGGGGCCCACTAAGGCAATCCGGCATAGTCTCCCATTACAAGACCCTTCCCTGCATTTTATCTGCAAAGGCCCTTGTGTCTCGTAAGGGGGTGGACCCCAGGATACACACAGGGCGCTTGGGATTTAATATGGATGCCTTTGGGGGCCACGCCCCCTTCCCATAAGCCCTGCCTCACTGAACAGGTACCACAAAAATGCTGCCTGCAGTGACAGGAGCCAGGGATGCTTAATTCCAGAGGAGCATGAGAATCTCCTTAGCAACTTAGAAAAAGGATCAGTATCTCCCAAGAGCCTGAGGAAGGGGTTCTGTCCGTAGGAGCTGTCTCAGTCCCTGCTGAGCTGGCAGCAGGACCAGGGCTGGCTGTAAAATGTGCGCATTCGCCTTAGTGACTCCCACTCTTCCCCACAGCCATGGCTTCCAGGCCTCTGTTAAACACGTATCTGTTGAGCCAGACTGAACTGTGGCCTTCCCAGGGCCAACAGGGCCCATGGATGGGTGGGAGGAACAAGGGGGCCTTTCTCGCTCTGCCTCAGGGCCCCAGGATCAGGGCCCCGTGGGCGACGGGGCTGAGGCCTCAGAGTCAACCTCACACCCAGAAACGGCTGCCTGGGGGAGCTGCAGCCCCTTCTCCCCAGAGCCTGGTTGAGGAGGCCAGCCTGGGCAAAATCCAGCCATCAACGGGCCATTGTTACTGGAACAGAGGGGCTCTGTGCCCACCTAATGCTCTCCTCTGGAGCAGCGCTGCTCCCAGCGGAGCTGGCTTCTGGAGGGGCTGAAGGCTGCAGAGGAGGATTAGGGGTGGGGGCTGAAGTCTCCTGCTTGGAGGGGCTCAGGGAGACCATATGGGGTACTCTCTGCAGTTGCGATGCCAGGAAAAGGTTCCCAGGCACAGCTGGGAGGCCAGGGCCAGCCAGTGAACCCAGCAGACCTCAGCCAGGCCAGTGGGGACTGCCTTCCCCAGGGGGCAGTCACACAGGACCAGAGAAACACCAGGCTGAATCACCTGGTAAACGGACCTTTCCATTTGCCTTTTGATGAGCCGTGTTTTGAGAAGCCGAGAGGTTTACATTCTGTGGGTTTGGGACTTCGGGGCAACTTGTTTACCAGGGCTGCGCACAAACGTCCCTTTGCTGGAAGGACTTTTCTCCACTTTGGCCCTTGTCGTGAATAATGCAATCTGGGTTCTGGGGGGCTGGTGCCTGGCTGGCATCCTAGAAACTCAAGAGTGTCACCTTCTCATTGTCCCTCCTCATCTGTTGAAGTAAAGAGAGCCTTGAGCGGGTGTGGTGGTGGTGCTCGACTATAATCCCAGCACTCTGAGGCTTGGCATGAGGACTCTAAGCTCCAGCCTAGCCTGGGCGATTTGACACCTTAGCAAGATTCTGTTTCAAACTTTTAAAAAATACAAAAACAAAAACAAAAACAAAAACAAAAAACCACTGAGGATGTAGCTCAGTGAGAATGCCCTGAGTTTGATCCCCAGTAGCAATCAATCCATCAAACTCTGCCCCCTCTTGGGCTCTGCAAAGAGGACACTGCCTGTGACACATGCTAGCAGGGACAGTCCCCGAGGGAACTCAGTAGAAATGCAAACCCCCAGGCCACCTCAGATCCACTGAAGACATCAGGGGTGCATGCGGATTCCTCAGCCTTTGCAGGTGGGTCACGCAAAGGTTCCACGCGGAAGGTGACAAGCCACCGCGTCAGAGGCAGTTTCCAAACGGAAGGTCCTGTGACCGCTTTTGCAGGTCAGGCAAGGTGCGTAGAACAGAAAACAGCAGAGTGCGTTGTATGCTGTAAGGATAAATGCGGGTCTCAGGAAGCCTTTGTTGCAGTTCTGTGTGTGCATGTCCATGTTTGAGGTTTTAGTCAGAAAGGTTTGAAACCACAATTTTAGATGTGAATGTGATTGGTGAGTCTGGCTCCGCTCTGGTCCCTGGGCTGAATGGGGAGGGTTCAAGACCGTAGCAGGAGAGTCACCAACTCCGTATGATGCACCTGCACAGTCGGGCCAGATGACAAGGGATGTTTTCAGGTGATGACAGTATTTTTTTTTTTAATGATTTGTCTTACTCTGTGTTCCGAGCTAGCTGTTAACTTACTATGTAGCAAAGGCTAGCCTCAAATTCACAATCCTCTTGCCTCAGCCTCCTGAGCACTGGGATTATAGGTGTGGGCCACCACGCTCAGCTTCCTCAATGCTGGCCTAAAGTTAAATCAAACTGTGCATTTTCCCCATATACTAAAAACTTTCTGCCCCTCCACCACCCACCCCAGTCCCGTGAACGAACGTGTCTAGACAGATGTCTACGGCCCGGCAGAGCCAGCCAGTCACACGCAGGTGGTGGAACTGGGGTGCTATCTTGCATTTTCTGTATTTTTCTATTATATTTGAAATCTGCACACTGAATAGGTATCATTTCTATAAAAACAAGTCACTGCTTTAAAAGAAAAAAAAAAGGCAGGGCTGAGGGTGTAGTTCAGTGGTTAAAGCACTTGCCTATCATGTGCAAGGATCTGCGTTTGATCCTTCAGCACCACATAAAAATTAGCAAGGCCTGGTGGCACACACCTGTAACTCCAGGACTCAGGAGCCAGGGAATTGCTGTGAGCTTGAGGCCAGCCTGGGCTACACAGCTTAGGATCAGCAGAGACTACAGAGTGAGACCCTGTCTCAATTAAAAATAAAAACTAAGTAAATATTATTACAGTAAAAGATGTATTGCCATGAAGCCCCGCTCAGAACCCCCCACCTCACTTTGAATATACTGATCCATCCTTCCTGCCACTTTCTAAAAAACCTCTGGAAGGCCTGTTTCATGAGTGGCCCTAGGCGTGCTGTTATGCATGGGGCCAGATCTAGTAGGTAATATGGATGCGGGCACACTACCACGTTTTTATGGTCTGCCTTGCTGCAGGGTGGCACGCGGCAGCAGCCTTCATGGCATTTTTAAAAATCATATGTCATAAAGACACACGTGCAAGAGAATTCCAGAGTGTTCTGAGGGGAATTAATGGCAATGTGTCTTTTACTATATACGCTTTGAATTTTGAAATGATATGTAAGTATTATAGTAATATATTACTATATTTTTATCCTCTCTCATATGTTCTCATGGACTAAGAAGAAATATGGTCTGTTGTTGAACTCCCCCCTGGATACAGGGCCCCAGAGTCAGACATTGGGGAGCAGCCTGGGGAGCAGTCCAGAGGCCACTTGGCTGTGCTGAACAGGGGCACATGAAGGCCACTGCCAAAGGCTCCACGGGGCAGTGGTGGGCCAGCCATACTCAGGTGCATTGGGAGCCCTCCCCTTGCCCCGTCAGGCCGCGCCCTCCCTGCCCCTTAGTCTCAGGTGCTCATCTGTAAACTCTGGGCCTCAATCTCCGTTCTGCAAGCCAGGTATGAGGCTGTGACGGGGTATCACCTCGAGGACTCACGTGGCTGTGTGAATTCCCTGAACCCCACCCCACACAGACTCAAGGTGACAGCCGCCTCAGTCCTAGTCTTGCTGGTAGATAAGGTGGGGGTGATCACAGAGCTAGAGTCACATTCTTGAGAGGCCTGCAGTGCTCTAGGTTAGAGACCCATCAGGCCCTGAAGTGTGTGCAGGTTCTAAGCCCCGCTGTGTGACCCGCACAAGTGACCAGCTGTCCCAGCATCATTCCCCTCCTGTCAATGGGGACAGCACTGACACAAAATGGGACAGTGCCTATAAGCTGGGCAGCAGGTGCCTGGCACGGAGCAGGGTCTAATCACGGAGGGGGATGGGTAAGATTCAAGCTTTGCTGGGTGTGGCGGCTCAGGCCTGTAATCCCAACACTGTGGGAGGCTGAGGCAACAGTGTCGCAAGTTTGAGCTTAGCCTGGATGGTTAAATGTCTCAAAAAATTTAAAAGTTAAAGAAAAAGAATTTTAAAGGCCTGGGGATATAGCTCAGTACAAAGACCCTGGGTTTGATCCCTAGAACTTACTAAATAGGATAAGCTTCAAGGGCGCTGATATACAGTCTAAGGGACAGCCTGGGAGCACTGGGCCAGTGGCCTGGCCCTGAGCCCAGCGGTGGCCCCTGCCCTGCAGGACAAGGGCAAACTGCCAATCAGCAGTGGTTTTCGAACCCAATAGGTGCTCGCTGATAGGGGGCGGGGCTTTGCTTTCTGCTGGGCTCCTGGGCAGCTCAGGCATCCTGCTCTCTCGTCCCTGCGCCACATCCTTCCAAGGCCACAGACCTGTACTGATCCTTAGCTGGCCCGGGGACTGGGAACCCTGCCAATAGAGTAACACTGTAATTGCTTTAAAACTGGACAGGCGGTGCACGCCTGTAATCCCAGCACTCCAGAGGACAAGCAAGAAGCGTATGAGTCTGAGGCCAATCTGGGCAGCTTAGTGAAGCCCATTCTAGAAAATAAACAAACGGAACAGGGACTTGGCACGGTGGTGGAGCACTTGGCTAACACCTAGCATCACATATCATGCACAAAGTTAATTTGAGTTACTATATATATATATATATATATATATATATATATATATCCTGGACCATTTGAGAGCCGCTGACATGAAACTGGTATCCCTGGTGGCCTCTGGGCTCTGGGGAGGGTCCTGAGTGAGCCAATCATGAGAAAGTCACGTTGCCACACATCTCTGTATACCTGGTCCGCTTTGCACCACAGATGACATGTCTGACTCATAAAATATATCTGACACTAAAAGTAGGTACTGGTTTTCTGCCTGCAGAGGTGAGGCAAAGTCCTCTGGAGGTTAGACTCTTGTCATGTTAATAGACTTGTGTGGTTAAGCAGAGACAAGGCAGAGTCCTACACCTGCAAGGAAAACTTGGGTCCGGTGAGAAGTGACACTGCCCGGTCATCTAGCAAGAGTGGACGGTCACTGCAAGGACAGCGACAGCTCTCCAGAAATGATTATGGTGACTTCAGGGCTTGAGGAGCAGGCTTGGAATCTGCAGCTCTGCCCTGGGACTACCCCTACAGTCCCGTGGACACTGGGAGCTGGGGAGTGCTGTGTCAGGAGGAGCCACTCTGGATCACTGGCTTGTCGACATTCCTGGGGGTGTCCTAGAAATCCTTCAGGGAGGAAGACTCAGTTGAGCCAGTCACAAAGAACATGCATGGAGCTCAGCCTGTGGTGACCTGGTAGGACATTCAAGGGGACAGGAGGCCTCTGAGTTCCGTCCACAGACCTCTGGGTGATTGCACGTCTGTCAGGAGTGATGGCAACATGTGGCATGCTGGGTAATCACTGCAACCAGGCCTTTCACGATGGCTGTTTGTTTCTAGGCCCTTCTACAGACAGGAGCTGCCAGGGTCACATGCTGCTGGGACCCAGGTGGAGAAGGAGCCTGTCACCTGCCCATAAGGGCAAGGGAGGGCCACTATCGCTTCAGAAGTGTTTTGGGAAGTAGTGACTCCTGGCCACAGGGAAAAGATAGCCTCCTCTTACTTCAGAGGGTCACCTGCTCTGAAACACAGGCACCCAGCACTGCATTGAACCCTGGGTACAACAATGGAGAGAATCCAACCAGCTGGTGCTACTCAGTGTCCGGGAGACTGGCCTGCCCTCTTCCTCGGTGCAGGGCACGTGCCCCTGCCTACTCCCTCAGTGCAGGAAGGAGCCAGCTCCTGCCTCGTCCAGGGCGGGAAATAAAAAGCGACAGCCAGCCCTCAATCTTTTCTACAGAAATAAGACTTGAGTCTCTTTCCTCCTCTTCCTTCCAGCTGAGGGAGCTCAAGAAGCCACAAAAACCTCTCCCAGCCTCAGAGTTACCTACTAGAAGATGGGGCTAATCGTGCCTCCCTTGCAAGGCTGTGGGAAGGTGAAGGCAGGCTGGGCACAGGCCGTCTCTCCCCAGCTGCCTGGCCAAGCACAGCAGCAGCTGCAGCCGCCTGGCGTCTTGGGCCCACAAACTGGGCCAAGAAAGCCACACCCGGCCCAGCTTGACTCACACTCCTTTCCAGGTCTGGCCCAAGCGGGCACCCCTCTAAGCGTCTGTGCCCTAAGAGAAGAGCGAACAGGAGTTTAAAGAAACGTCTCAGCCGACATGGCTGCATCCGTAGTCTGCCCAGCCGAGGGAGCCGGGTAACCCCGCCACCTCTGGTGTGGACTTACATCTCCAAGAAGCTCCAGGCGGCGACCCGTGCTCTGAGGTGGAACCTGTCGTGGTCCTGCCCGTCTACCGGAATGTGTACCAGCAGAGGCCGAACAGACCCCACTTGCTGGGTCCTCTGCCAGCCCGTTTGTGCCTGGATGCCAGAATGCCTAAGGGCACTGCCATGGGTCTGAAATCTGGCTGTGTGACCATGGATACGTCACCTAACCTCTCCGGGCCTCACTGCTGACATCTGTAAAATGGCGCTAACTCATGAAATCACACAGGTCCAAATAAAGCCCGGGACCCAGGAGTGTTCAAACAAGAGTCTGTGATGCTCAGCCGTGTCCTTGGGAGCCCAGGGCCTGTTGGTCAGTCTCGAAATCCCAGCTTAGGACAGGGGTAGGGCTGGGCAGGAGCTCAACTAGGCTTTACTCTCCAAAACCTGATTCCAATAGGACAGAGGCGCCACTCTCAAAGCAAAAGCACTGCAACCCCCACCACACTCCGCAGCTGTCCCTCCCTGCCCTCACCCAGCTGGGGCCTGGCTTGGGAAGTCTGAGCCCATCACACATCCAGAAGCTGCGGCTTCAGCTGCGGGTACGGGTAGGTGGGTGCCAGCGGCTGGGGCGGGAAGCCAGGAGCCAACATGGCCCTGCCCCCTAGGGTGACAGTCCCCTCGCAGGTCACCAGGAAATCACACAGGGCTGACTGGCAGGTGGGCGGCCGACAGCACGACTCCATGAAGTCATGTTTTCCCCAGGTGACTCAATGACTTATCCTGGAGCTATGAATGGTGAGCAGTGTCCTGTGGCCTCCAGGCTGACCTGGCATCCCTCCCCATCACCTCCCGTCCTCTCAGCCCAGGGCCACAGAGCTGCAGGCCGGCCCCAGCACAACCCACAGTGCCTCAGACATGTCTTTCCGTGTCTTTTACTTCATTTTAATTTTGAGACAGACTCTTGCTAAGTTGCCCAGCCTGGGCTGGAACTTGTAATCCTCCTGCCTCAGCCTCACAGAGTGCTGGGATGACAGGCTTGCGCCACTGGATCTCCCCCATGGTGGTAAGTACCACTAGCGAGAAAACTGAAACACAGAGAGGTCAAGCAACTCAGCCATGGTCACACAGCCTGCAAGGGGAGAGTAGGGCTTGCCGTGTCGGCAGCCAGCTCTACAGCCTGCGTTTGTAACCAAACTCCACACTGAAAATCACAAGGCAGTCCAGGAGGACTTCCTTTACCCGCGTTTGACCTGAAGGCTCTCGTCTCTGTGCCTCTGGCCGAGTCTCCTTTCCAAAGCCTTCACGAGGCCTCGCTCATGTCCACCTACAAGAGCTCCGCACTGCTGGACTCGAAGACGGTGCCTGGTGCCGTCTCGTTCCTGGCTAGCCGGAAGTGCTCCTGTGGTGCCCAGCCCACCTTTCACGTTGTGGGCAGGACCAGGTATGCATGCAGCGCCCGGACAAGCGATCCCAGGATCCCACTTGTCTTGCCCTTCCCTGGCCGTATCTGCTGCCCTGCCTTTCCACGTGACTCCCATGCCTTTCCCAGGTGTGGGCCATTCCCTGGTGGCAGCATCCTGGCCAGGGCTGTTCCAGCCTCCTGACCAGCAGCCTCTCAGGGTCCTGCTCACATCTGCAGCACACCCCTCCCTGCCGTGCAGCAGGCCAGCGTGGGGGTGGGGGGAGTTTAACACACACAGGGACACGACGAGTCTGTCCTGCTCTCTCATAGCTCGTGGCCCAGCAGGGGTTGCAGAACACTGAGCCAGCGCATGCCACGCCACAGGCCACATGAGGAGCGTCACCAGAAGACTTCCAGGAGGAGCTAATGTCCCATCCAAGGGGATGAGAGGGAAGGAGAGAGGCCAGGCTGGCTAGAAGGGCCACAGAGCAGGCCACAGGCCTCAGGGAAATGAGACCTTGAGGAACATTGGATGCCGAGAGCTGGGGACAGAAAGGCTGGGAAAGAAGCAGCCCCTACCAGATCCCAGGGCCCACCTGAGAAATTCTGTGCTGCGTCCGGGGTAGGCTCTGTCTCACCAGAATGGCCTCGAGGAGACGGAGACCCCCCGGCTCATCGGTTCCCCTCACCCACTGGACCACTGGAGCAGACACCAGTCTTGCAAAGGAGGCGGCAGTGTGGTCAGAAGAGCCCAGCCCAGGGCGCCTCCCACCTCCACATCCCACGGCATGACAGGCTGTGCCGTGCCACCATCCCTGGTGGGGCTCCATAGCCAGAGCCACAGGCACTCCACGGGCAGTGCTAATGCCCCTTGTGTTTGAGGTGTGTGTGCGTGCGTGCGTGCATGCACATTTGTGCCTGCAAATGCTGTTTCAGTGGGTATTTACACACCTGGCTGTGTACTGAAATCTTTGTATGATGGGCATATCTGAGTACTCATTTCTCCTCTGGGTGCACACACAGCAGGACAGACACACGGACACACACACAAGCAACAGGGTGGCAGGGCTAAGATCACCGTCTCTGGGCCCAGCTCTGCTGTGGCTGTCAGCAGTTTGCTCAATCCATCTGACTCAGTTTTCCTGTCTGCAAATGGAGATAACAACAGTCCCGATCTGAGGAGCCAGAAGGGGCGGAATAAGCCAGCCTGCGAGTGGGGATCATAACCATTTCCTGTGTGCCCTGAGTCAGGTACGGAAAGAGAAAAGTGAAAGAGAAAAGGCATGTCTCAGGCAGAAAACAAGATGGGTCTCTGGCCCTGGGGGCCTCTGCAGAGGGCCGCCTTCCTGTGTGACTCACACACCCCAAGCGCAGGGCCTCTTTTGACACTGCATCTGTCCTCAGTCCCACAGGCCAGGTGCTCTGGCTTCTGGGTCCCCTGACAAGCCAGGGGCTGTCCCCAGAGAAGAACGAGGCACGTGGCCCCACCCAGGCCTTCGGAGTTGTGAAATTCCTAGCTGAAATCAGCGCAGTCACAGCCAGAGGGTGCCCGTTTGTTTTGAAAATATTTCCTCAGATAGCAGCCTTGGCTCTGAGGCCTTAGCACTTTCCAGAATCCTGCAGATGGCCAGGCAGCTGCAGGGGGAGGGAGGGTGCGGGCGGAGGCAGGGGAAGCCCAGCTGATCCCAGGTACGGCATGGGCTAGCGTGGGCTGGCGTGGGTGCCGATGGCCCGGCACACGCTCATGCACACTGCAGGATGGAGGGCCCATGGGCACACACACACGCAGTGGGCAAGCGTTTACTCACAGGGCGAACATCCACACAGCGGGTATATGTCTACATGGTAGACAACCATCTACATTGTGGGGCCTTTTGACCCAGAACTTTCCCCACAAGTCCCGTATGCAGCACAGACACATGGATGTGGGCCCTGCAGCTCCTTCCCCTCAGGGCACGGAGGGTTCCCCGCTCAGCCCTGGAGCTGCACACACCCTCAGCCTCCTGTGAAAACCCCACTGCTAAAGGAGTGATTCCAGTTCTTGGGGGTTAGTGTCCACATAGTTTTAAAAATAAGGCACTTCTTGGGCTGGAGGCATAGTCCAGTGGCTAAAGCACTAACTTAACAAGCACAGGGCCCTGAGTTCAATTCCCCCCATGTAATCCCAGTATTTAGGAGGCTGTACAGGAAGATTGCTGTGAATTTGAGGCCAGCCCGGACTACATAATGAGTTCAGGACCAGCCTGGACTACAGAGTGACACCCTGTCTCAAGTAAATAAATAATGAGCTTCTAGAGGAAAGATAAGAACGTCCTTCTAACGAATTCTGATTAGAGGCTAGCGCCAGAACTGCCACACATCCTGGAGAATGGGGTTCACGATGTGTGAAGCAGAAGACTTCGCTGATGGACGAGTCTGTGGGCGCCCCGAGATGCCAGTGTGCACACACCCACGAACAGCTAGAGTGTGTGCTCACTAGTGACAGTGCACACCTAGCTCTCACTCTGCACTTCCAAGAACCGCACCCACCTTAACTCCCAACCTTACGCGATGGCAGGTTACTGTTACCATCCCCTTCTAGGAGAATGGGAAAGAAGCTCCCGAGAGAAAACTCTCCCAAGGCCACACAGCTAGGTTTCCCACATAGCCCTAAGCAGGGCCCCGGGGTGCACTGCCTTTTGAATGAGGGTGCCCTTGTGTTTGTGGTGTGTGGTGTGTGTCCACGCTGGTGCCTGCAAATGTTTGTTTGTATCTATGTGCCTGGCTGCATGCTGAAATATTTGTGTGGATGGGCATATCTGTTACCCAGGCCTATTTCTCTCCTCGCCCCTCTCCCACAGCCTGATCAGAGCACACAGGTGGCAAGTCCCAGGTCCTCAGGCAGTGCCCTCTCCCAGACCAAGAGGTTTCGGGTTTGCACACCCAGCTGGTGACAGCCACATGCCACATGGCGTCTCCTGGGCCACTTACTAGGTATGAGGTAGGGCCCTGAGCTGCCACCTCAGCTACAGAACCAACCCCAGCTAAAGCTCTAGTTCGTGATTCTCACTCTGTGCTGAGTTTAGTCACCAAATTAATTGTAAGCTATCAGCCAGGCTCAGCGGTGTAGGCCTGAAATACCAGCACTCTGGAGGCTGAGATAGGAGGCTCTTAAGTTCAAGTCCCACCCAAGCCACTCAGCATCTTGGCAAGACCCTGTCTCAAGATCCAAAATAAAAACTGAGCTGGGGATGTAGCTCGATGAGAAGGGCCTGAGCTCAATCTCCAGAGTTCACATACATACAAAAAATGCATTTATTAATTGGTAAGAAATGTGCTTCCTATCTCAAAGACTTAGACACGTTCAAGGGTTCTTGAAGCCATCGGTGTCACCTCACAAGGCTACCCCTACTGAGCAGAAAAGGCTCCAGCCAAAAGCAAAGAAATGTGACAGTTGTGTGAGTTGTGCTGTGTGGTGTGTGAGTAGTCCGCGTTGGTGCCTGGAAGTCAGCTCGTGGCTTCTGAGGTTTCTTGGCCCCGCTGTGGCGGAACACATCCAGAAAATTAGTTTTGGTCCATCTGCATTGTAACAATGTTTAAGATGTAAAGTTTCCTCAGATGCCAGCAAAGTCCCACCCTTCTACACTAGCAGAATCAGACCCCCAAACCACCCGCTTTTCCAAGCAGGACGGCGCTTGGGACTCACCCGGTCGAGGGGCTGAGCTGAAGTGCCCAGAGCAGTTCCTTTCTCCACAGTCATCCTCACCACCAGGGCTGCCAGCAGCGCGTCCCCACCGCACAAGGACTGAGCAGCTGGAGGGTGAACTGCTGACTTTTGAGGCTCCAGAGTGAAGGAGGAGGGGCCAGCAGGGAGGGGGCAGGTATAAACAAGGAGAGCTAAACCGACCCGCCAGGCTGGCCCTGGAGGTGGCTGTTTACTCGCGGCATTCAGGAGAGGCTGAGCTAGGAACTGGCTGGTTGGTTTTCCACACTTCTTTCTCCAAATATTTTTTCACGGCGCGCTCCCCAACTCCGGTGATACATTTCCTAGAACCCCAAGAACACGCCGTTCCTCAACACATGGCCATTTTTGTGAGAACGTGGGGGAGGCACCAAGGAGGAGGAGGGACGTGGGAGCTGGAGACGCGTTAAGGTGCCCAGAGACGGCCCCCTCCGCGCTGGCCAGCGATCAGGAGCAGCCAGCCGCATTTGGAGCGACGGAGACAGAAGGTGGAACAAACTGCCTGGGCTGCCACCCTGTGCCCAGCTGTGGATCCACGTGCTTGTGGAGAGACACGCAGATCCTGGCGTCTCATGAGGCCCAGGGGACAGAAGGCAACACATATCTTCCCTGCTTAAGGGATGAAGAAGGGCTTCTGCTGTGTGACCTCAGGAAAGGCAGAGAGCACTCGGAGCGGTGCCCCGCGACCATGCTGCCCTCGGATCCCCTGATGTATGACTTCTGGAACAGACATCATCCCAAGTCCCTCCCAGTGTCCAGCCCTGGGACAGACAGAGGCGTGCAAAGAGGGTGCATTGGGCAGCTTAGGGGGGCAGCTCCTGCCTGAGGGGAGCAGCTTGTCCCCATGCTGTCCCAGTATTCATCTCACAGTGTGTCCCTTCTGTTGTGGGGTGCGGAGAGAACTGTGGTATCTGAAACTCGCATGGCAGAGGCTCTCAGAGGTACTCACCCAGGTGGGCTTCCTGGTAGAGGCAGGCAGGGTCAGTGGGCAGTGCTTATCGAATGTTCCTTGCTTCCTGTAAGGCTTCCAATCTGTCTGTCTGTCTTTTCTTTCAGTGCTGGGGTTTGAACCAGGGCCTCTGCACTGAGCTACATCCCCCCTTTTTTTTGAGACAAGGACTTTACTAAGTCACTAAGTTACTCAAGCTGGGCTCAGACTCGAGATCCTCCTGCCTCAGCCTCCCAGAGTGCTAGGATTGCAGGCCTGAGCCACAGTGCTCGGCTCCCAACTTTTCTTACAGTGAACACAGATATCAGAGGTAGATGAAATTGGCAGGGCAGGGCAGTGAGGACCCTACCCCATCAGAGGCGACCCCTCAGCCTTAGGGTGCAAGGGTGGGGCATAGAACACCACATAGACTGAAATCCAGGACCTATAGGGTGCCCTGAGGTGGCGGGCTGTAGCTCCCCAGCTCCGTGTCCAGGGCACTTGATACATCCCTGTACCTTCACCTCCCCCTCTGTGAGTGGGGTTCAGATGACTGCGGTCCCTGTGTGGGGCGTGTGTGTAGCTGGAGACCAGGCAAGCCTCGTGACTCTCACCTCCTCTGGCCACAGAGGCTCTGCCCTACCCAAGGGAGGGTCACAAGTGGCACCTTCCAGATGAGCAGCAAATCATCTCTCACCGGAATGACCACACCATCTCCCCACCACCCCCCTGGAGAACTAGCAGGGACCTTCCAGACACCTGGTACGGTGGTGACACCCCACGAGCCTGGAGCCAGGCCTTCCACAATCAATTCTGCTTTTTCTCTTTATCAACTATGTGATTGCAAAAAGTTACTTAACTTTTCTGAGTCTGGGTTTCCTAATCTGAGAAAAGGAGATGAAACACCCACCCTACGGGGATGGGATTGGTTAAGCAGATAACGTCTGTGGAGCCCAGGTTTCTTGACAGACATGAAGGTGGAAAGGATGTAGGAAGGAGGGCCTATAGGTTCCCAACCAAAATGGGGGTAGGCACGCACGGAGAGCCCCCTCTGTCATCTAGGGCCAGAGTCCTCCGTGCTAACTCCACCATGTAAAACTCAGCCAGAGCTCTTCCCGAGGGGATGCCCAGGCCACCCCCATATCTTTGTGCATCTCAATCCTAAAATGACTGGCAGTCCCGTCTGGGAAACTCAAGCCAGCTGGCACAGAAGAGCCCACAGCCACTTTCGGTATAGGGACTGTGAACGCCCCTCCAGCTGCTGGCACCGCGGGCCACGCCCCTTCTGGAGGACACAGTTCTTAGACCGTTTGTGAGACTCTGCTGCAAGGGCCAGGAAGGGGGGCGGGCGTCCCAATCCCATGGGTCCCTCATCTGCCTGCCCCATCCCCTCCCTCTGACCCACAGTGGGAGGGCGAACCGAACCAACTCTGCTCACAGATCTAAAGTTATTCCCTGGAGTCCAGGCTCCGCCGAACAGCACACCATGTCCCAGTCCCTCTCCGTCCCCAACGTAGCAGGATGTAGGAATGGCACGCTGCCCTGGGAAGGGGGCAAGGATGGCACCTGCATGCGCTAGGGCCACGAGGTGGGGCTCCCTGGGCTCGATCGGGATCCTTCTTTGGAAACACCAATGCCAACGTACCGAGGCCCACTAGGCTCACAGTGAGTCCAAACACACATGAATTGTTGGTGTCCTTACTCTTCCAGCACCCACCAGCACCAGACCCTGCGGTAGACTCAGGTCCAGGCTCGGAACCCCCTTGGGCACCCGATGCCCGGCGTCAGAAATCACACACAACTCGGGAGCCCGCACCGTGAGGTCTGCCTCCCCTTCCCCATCCGCTCACAAGCCCCTCCGAGGAAACGCGTCCGCGGGGCAGGGTCTCTGCTTCCTCCCAAGGCCCTGTCACCCCGCCCCGGCTGTCCCCGTTGCCCGGCCCGCAGCCCTCCCCCGCTCGCGTGAATCACTCCCGCCGGCGCCGCGCCTCCAGCAGGGCCGCGCGCCCAGACACCTCGCCGGGCGCCGACTTTCCACGCGAGTCTGCCCTGCCCGCGGCGTGGCACCTCGGGGCTCCCTCTCCCGGAGGGGCTGCGGGCAGCGCAGACAAAGACCCGGGTTTAGCCCCGAGGCCCAGCGATGAGCCGATTTCACAGACCCACTCCCTCCCCGTGGGGCCGGAGTCGCGCGATCTGGTGGGTGGCAAGTCCCGGGGGCGGGACTTGCCCGCGCGACGTCTGCAGCCGTAGAGACGGGGCGCGCGTGCCCGGCAGATGGATGGCGGGGCGGGGAGGAGGGGGCGCCTGCGTGGGGTCCCCAAGCCGGGAACTCCCCGCCTCCGCGTGTCCCCCGCCCCCCCATTCCCCCAAAGTTTGGCGCGCGCGCCGGGACACAGAGGACAAGCCAGGATGTCGCTCCAGGCCTGGGAGGGGGACACGGGGTGTGGAGCTCGGGCGGGCCACTTACCCGGACCGCGGAGTTTCGGCCCGCGCGTGGTCTCCGCGGGCGTCCGGCGCGGGCAGCATCCGCCCGCGACTTCGCGCTCCTCTCGGAAGGTCCCGACAGATGCCGATTGGCGCCCCCTCCGCGGAGGCGCGGGGGGAGGAGGGAGGGAGGGGAGGGAGGAGAGGGGGAGGGGGAGGAGCCAGGGGAGGGGGAGGAGCCAGGGGCGGGGGGCGGGGCGCTGGCCGCGGGGAGGGCGCCGGGCCGTCGCCTTCTGCGCTGCGAGGCGGCGGACGAGGGAGCGGTGCGGCCCGCGCGCGGATCCTGAGCGGGCGGATCCTGAGCGGCGTCCCGGGCGCCGGCGACCCTCTTCCCGCTTCTTCCTCTCCCCTCACCCCACCCGGCTCTCACCCCTGCGCGCCGGCAACTTGGGAACCGTTGGCAAAGTTGGCGACGCCGGGGCTGCGCGCCAGCCGGGCCGGGGAAGGCGGGAGGGGAGGAGGAGAGGGGGCTGCGCTCCCGGGTCCCCTCCCTCCCGCGGTGGGCCTTTGTTCCGGGCGCCGGGGACTCGCTGGGGGCCCGCGGGGCGGGGAGGTGCAGGGACAGGATGCGGCTCCGCCCTGCCAGAGCCCCCCAGGATGTCACCCCACACCGGAAAGGCCCCTCGGCGGCGGCGCGGATTCTTCCCCACTTCTGCCTGGAGGAGGATCTTCCCGCCTCCCAAGGTCCCCAGAGTTTCCAAAGACCAAAACCCTCTGCTCCCTGGGCGACACAGCTCACCCACCAGCCTTTGTGGGGCAGCAGGCAGCCCAGGGCTCCCGGAAATCAAGACCCAGCAAGGGCCCTCCTGCTTGGCACTATCTTCGGACCCTGGGGCGGCTGGTGCCTCCGCTGTGGGGGGCCCCCTGTCACCTCCTGGACACGCGACAGTGGCCAGCTAGACAGTATGGTAACAGGAACCGACCCTCCCAGTGCCCCGCTGAATGCCGTGGCCTGCCTGCTGCAGTGGGCAGTCCTGTCGCCCCCTAACCCCCATCCTGAGCTTTCAGGCCTCTGCCACGCCGCCCCGATGTTGGCATTGCTGGGATAGTGTAGGAGAGAGACGCAGTGAGCTACTTCCTGTGAAGAAGTAGGGGGATAAAGGTGGGGGAGTCTGGACATCTGTACAGGCCTCCTCCTGTCACTCTGAACACGGGCAGATCAGCAAGGGGACCGCAGGTATACCTCAGGTGGCAAAGAAACGGCCCTGGCCTCCTCAGCGCTTCTCAGGGTCCTGGTCCCCACCTAGCTCAGGACCACTTCCGCTGGCACCGGATGCTACAGTCCTGTTACTAACAGTTGCTGGGCCTGTTACAGAGACCAAAATTTGGTCCCCAGGGCTCCTCCTGAGGAACTTCCTGAGTCTGTTTTGCTGTGCTCTCCCCAGTCCTGGCTTCCCTGCCCAGGGGCCCCCGGCAGGTCTTGAGCAGGGCAGTTCTGCACTTGGCTCCTCGGGACCCACTGCCTCTTCTCTGATGGAAGGGGTAGGGCTGCTGTGTCGCCCGCACACGTGTGTGTCAGCAAGCTGCACTGAGCTGCACCTGCTGGGCTTAGCCAGAAAGTTTTCCTGCTGGACACAGAGAGTCTTGAATTTTATTGCCAAAGTGTGTGTTACACCTTAGCAGATGGGAAGGCCAGAAGTTAGACCTGCGTCACCAAAGATCCGAGATTCTGGTGGTGCTGAGCCCCCAGCGAGCGTGTTCAGGAAGCAGGCTGCCGGGTCACCTGGCTCCGAGTCTCTGCCTGGGCACGACTGACGTCTGCTTGCGCCGATTCTAGTAGCGCAGGTGCTGTGGGGGTGAGGCTGGTCTGATTTCCAGAACAGGACTGCAGGCTTGCACACCCAGGGGGCACCCGGCACACAGAAGGTGATGTGCCAGCCCGCCCTTGGCACTGTGCTGCTGCAGCCCGGTTCTCAGAGCTGAAGACCCACCCCGGGCTTGAAAGGTGGGGTTCTGCAGATGGCAAAGGAAGCAGAGTCACGTGGGCGTTTGCTCCCTGGCTCTGGGCTGTAGGACAAGCAGCAAAGAAGCCCCTCGTGTGTGGTGCCAATGGAGGGCAGGGGTTGAGGGTCTGAGCCAGGTCGCTGGATGTTTTTATCCTAAAATATGCCCAGCTTCTTGCTTCTCTCATACTTTTGCCCGTTGGGGGATCAGAAAGTGCCGAGCCGGCCAGAGGCAGAGCTGCAGAGGGACTGGGGTGGGGGAGTCTGAGCCCCATCTGAAGTAAGTAATCTGAGCAGGTGCCTCCAGGAAGGCTGTAGCCCCAGGTAGCATGCACTGAGGACGAAACACTGAGCACGAATACTTCTGTCCTATATGTGGCCCCCCAGACCCCCCAGGCTCAGGAAGCAGCAGACCAGTTCAAGCTGAGGGACAATTACAAAGCAGCTAGCCTGTAATTTTAAATTATCAGTGATCCCCAAAGACAAAACAAAGACCAAGACATGGGCCCCGATGAGAAGAGACCAGAGCGACAGACATGAGCATCAGGATAGCAGATTTCCCTCCCAGGCTGTGGCTTATGGGATAAGGGACACAAGACTGGGACTTCTGTCTTGTTGGAAACATCACTGGCTCTAGGCGGCTTGCTTGCTCTGTTGAAGCAGTGGCCAGATGGTGAGGCACCCTGTGGGAGGGCCCTCATTTCAGGGAACTCGGAGGTGGGGGGGGGGGGAATTGGCCAACAGCCAGGGCAGAACTGAAGCCCCAGTCTGCGGTGACCCCAGTGACGATCTCTGAATGAGCGCAGAAGCTGGGCCTGGCCCAGGTGATCTTGGAGATGCTGCACCCAGCACCTTGATTGTGGTCTGAAGAGCCCTGCTCCACTGCTCTGGCCCAATTCCTGAGCCACACAATGTGACCGGGAAAGTGTTACGCTCAGCCACCAACTTCGGTGGCTTGCTGTGCAGCTATCTGTAACTACTCCAGCTGCTAAATGCCGTGTGTCATCCTTAACTGGATCCCGGCGCTGAAACAATCGCTGTGAAAGGCATTATTAAGGTAATTAGCCAAGAATAAATGAAGACTGAATACATAATGATATTGTAACAATGTCAGGTTCCCTGAGCATTAGCCAGAGCGCGGTTTCCTGCGAGGATGCTGTCCACATTGGAAATACACACTGAAAAATTTAGGACCATGATTCCTGCCCACTTCTTCTCATATGGCTCAGATTTTAAAAAATAAGCATTAATAAAAATAATGCATATTATGTGTATGACTTATAACATATACAGTTATAAGGTAGGTGTCACTTATGCATTAATTATCTGTTGCATAATAAATCGCCCCACCCCAGGTGTGATGACGCGCCCCTGCAATCCCAGCTCTCGGGAAGCTGAGGCAGTAGGATTGTCATGAGTTTGAGACCAGCCTGGGCTGCATAGTGAGTTGAGGACCAGCCTGAACTATAGAGCGAGATCCTATCTCAAAAAAAATTAGAATAGCATAAATGTGTATCATTTTTTACAATTTTGTACTTGGCTGAATTTGGCTGGAAGGTTCCCTCACTCCATGTGATGTAGAGACCACACACAGTGCAGCGTTCTGCTGACAGCGGGACAAGGCTGAGACGGGTAGAAATTCCAGGGTGGCTTTGCTTGTGCATGCCTCCTTTGGTGCCCCTCCTGGGGGAGGCTCGTGAGTAGTCCAGTAGTCAGGGCTCCAAAGGGGTGGTGCAGAGCCAGCTCTGAGCAAGGGAGCCTGCGTACCAGCAGCCAGCTTCTGGGGATGGGGGAGTGTGCAAGCTGCCTGTCCTCTGTGGCAGCCCCACCACCGTGTCACCAGGCTGCCCCAGGACACAGGGAGAGTCCTCTGTCCTGAGGCAGGAGAAACTAGTGGAAAGTGCCCTTGGGCAGCATCCTGGGCCCCAAGGATAACAAAGACAGATGGAAGGTCCCGGGGACCCAGCAGCCCAGCAAGCTCTTCCTCCTGCCCTCTCCCTCCACTCTCAGCTTCCTTTGCTTCTCTTTATTTATTTATTTATTTATTTATTTATTTATTTTGAGACAGGGTCTCTCTCTGTAGCCCAGACTGGTCCGAACTCACTGTGGAGCCCAGACTGGGCTCAGACTTTTGATCCTCCTGCCTCAGCCTCCTGAGTTCTGGGATTACAGAGGTGCGCCACCACATTCAGCTAATTTATTATGTGGTGCTGGGAAATCAAACCCAGGCTGCGCGTACTAGCCAAGGGCTCTAACCACTGACCCATAATTTTAACCTAAGAATTTACCTGAATGTATCACAGAGCAGAGGAGGAGAAAGAGAAACGCCACTTAGTTAGCTCCGTCCTCCAGGAGCTTGTCCCGTGTTCTCAGTGTCTGTAGTAACCTTAGTTACCCCCTTTGAAAGAAGAGGTGGCAGGTGCTGAGAGGTGGGGTGAGAGGAGCAGGCCCCCCACTGCACACGAACTGGATCAAAGGATGCATTTCCTTCCTTACCATTTCCTACCCACTGAGCACGGAGTTCCAGCTCCCAACCTCCCTGCCCAATGCCCACGTCCTGTACGTGGCCCTTTGCGGGCATCCTGACCAGCAACTGGTGCCACAGGCCAGCTGTGGAGACCCCAGACCACGCTGAGCCCCTCCAAGAACAACTGGGCCATGGAGGGATGCTTATGGGCCCGTTTCCATGGTGACCAGAATACCATGGGGCTGGGGAGGAGCCCAGGCCCCTAGGACTGCAGTTTTCGGATTGTGGTGTGGCCTGGCAGGGAACAGGCTCTCCTCAGTCTCGGCTGCGAGGATTTAGGTGGAGAATGCCACTGGACAGCGCCCACACTGTCGGGGCACTGTACCCCCAGGGACCTGCCGCTCCCACAGTCCCTGCCCGAATTTCCCAGATGTGAGGCTGCAGGAAAGAGCCCCTTTGGCGGGTTCAGATCCGCAGCTCAGGACTGAGGGCCCAGCTTCCTCTGTCTGGTGTGTGGCAGCTGAGTGCACACTGGGGTGTTGTGGTGTGGCATGGCCGGCCCCAGATGTCGCGGCTGCTTGGATGATTGGTGATGGGATGGAGAGAAATAACCTGGCCACACTCAGGAAGCGAGGGGTCGGGGTCTCCCCTTGGAGAGCTGGGGTGGCTGTAGCCGTGGCCACCTTCCTTTCTGCCACGCTGCCCCCAAGCCATCCCCGCTGCCCCCAGGCTCTGTCACTGACAGCCGTGTGTCTAGTTCCTCCTGGACGAGAATGCGGATATAAATCCTAATGCCGGTCAACTCACTTTTCTCCCCTCTCTGGGACCCAATTTAAAAAAAAAATTCTTGGAGTAATATTCTGAGGCCAGTGTATAAAGCACATAGTAGCACATTTTATTTTTATGTTAAGGTTTTTTTAAACATTCTAGCAGGGCATGTATGTACAACAACACACTCGTAATCCATGCACTCCAGGAGGCTGAGGCAGGGGTATTTAAAGTGAAAACCCCGACTGGGTAACTTGGCAAGACATTGTCTCAAAATTTAAAATTTAAAAAATGGACCGGGGGTGGGGGTGGGGGTGGGGGTGGCTGGAGGAATGGCTCAGCAGTTAAAGCACTTGCCTAGAAAGTAATAAGTGCTGAGGACCTGAGTTTGATTCCCCAGCACCACATAAACTGGATGTGGTGGCACATGATCATAATTCCAGCACTCGGGGGGCTGAGGCAGGATTGCTGTGAGTCCGAGGCTAGCCTGGGCTCCGTAGTAAGTTCAGGACCAGCCAGTGCTACAGAGAAAGACCTTGTCTCAAAATAAATAAATAAATAAAGGACTGAGGATAAAGATTAGTGAGAGGCCCTGGGCTCAATCCCTACTACAACTAAGAGAAAAAAAAAAGTCTGGGAAGAGTGTGTGCTGTGCTTTTCCCACAGAACAGGGGTTATTCTGAGAACTCTCTAGAGACTAGTATTAGTTCCCTCCAGCAAGAGCATCTGGTTGGCTGAGGCCCTGAGTGGATGGAACATTTATGTTTTTCTCTTTCTTGCTCTAAAGAGACTTAGAAGATCATACCCCCCCAAAAAAAAAAAAAGATGTGTAGAGGGTTGTCTCAGAGGCCCCCAGGGGACTGAGCAACTCCCTTGCTGGGAATGTGACTTGAGAGAATACCGGTGAAGTACACAAAGATTCAGGCAGTATTGTTCGCGTGCTGAATTGGGACTAGGAAAGTCAGCTGTGGAAAACTATGCAGCTACAGAAAAGGATAATGTTGCTGTGTGAATGCGAACATGAAAAGACATCTGCGTCGTTAGTGAAGGGGAACGGCACAAAAAAGGAACACGAACTTAGGTCTGGGCCGTGAGAATCTGGAGGGGCGATCAGCTGAAGGTGACAAGTTTCTCCGTCTTTCTCCTCCCTGCCCCCTCTATTTCCTGTTCCTTTGACAGTAACTTGCCAGCGTCGTGACCTCTCACCCCCAAGCACGCATCTCCTAAGGACAAAATCGTTGTGCTCCTGACTCCCAGGCTCTCCTTGCTTTGCACTCAGCCCCGAAGCATCTGTTCTTTCTTTCCTGTCCAGGACACGCGTGGGTTCGCAGCTGCATGTGGTTGCTACGTCCCTGTGGTCCCGTTTGGCTGTTGGGATTTGTCCCCTGCCCTTGTAGGAACGATTTCCTTGGAACTCAGAGCCGATATTTTTTTCCTTCCCGTGCTTGATGCTGGGATCGAGCGCAGAACCTTCGCACGAAGTTACAGCCCCGTCTGCTTTTGATTTATCTCGAGGCAGGGTCTGGCCAAGTTGCTAAATTGCCCACGCTGAACTCAAACTTGGCAATCCTCCTGCCTCGGCCTCCCCGATTGTCAGGATTTGAGGCCTCTGCCACCAGCCCAGCTCTAGTTTGAGACAGGGTCTTGCTGAGCCACTCACAGGCCCACGCCAGGCACAAACCTGCAATCCTCCTGCCTCAGCTTTCTTTCAGTTCACCCTCTCTGGAATCGCCACGCTGGGGTCGGGTTGCTGTCACTCCTACCGGCCTGCCTTGGACTTCCTTGGAAGCAGAGCCTGAGGCGAGGACTCTGGGCAGTCTGTGGGCTGGGTGAGTGTTTTCAGGGAACAGGAATAAAGGTGGTGATGGGTGGGGGGGCACAGAGAACAAAGAAAAAGCTAGTGACATGTGTGTGTGTGTGTGTGTCTGTCTGTCTGTCTGTCTGTCTGTCTGTCTCATACCGAAGGCTTCCCGGAATGGCCCATCATGGGGGGACAGGCACTGGGTCCGCCCCGCCGGCTCCTACACAGGCAGGCCAGGGGCGGCCTCGGGGTTAGCCCCACCACCTGAGCTCGGCTGCGTGTCTGCATAGGGCCCAGCGTTGGAGAAAGCCCTGGGGCAGGAGCACAGAGGGGTACACACAGCACACTTTGTACGGTTGGGGCGCCATCAGCCACAGACAGCACATGACAGGGACTGTGAGTGTCTTCTGTCATGTAGGGGCCTTACTGCCCTGATCAAGCAAAAGTTGTTTATTCTCAGAGCTCTGGGAGGCTGAGGCAGGAGCACCTTAAGATTTAAGCCCAGCTTGGGCAACTTAACAACTTAAGCGAAACCCTGACTCAAAAAAAGGGGAGGGGACTGGGAATGTACCTCAGTGTCAGTAGAGACCCTGGCTCGATCTCCAGGACTTAAAAAATGAAAATGCCTCCTATACCAGGCTTGGACCCACAGTCTTTACATTGAACTACATTCTTAGCCCTTTTTAAGATTTTGAGACAGAATCTAAGTCGCCCAGGTAGGATGCAGATTTACTATTCTCCTGCCTCAGCCTCCCGGAGCGCTGGAATTGCAGGTGTGCACCACTACGACCCGATGAGTAAAAGCTCTTAAAGGCCCAGGAATGAGTCAGCTGTGCCCCTGGAGGCCGGAGCTTGGAGAGGGGCCGGGCTGTGCCCGCCTTGGGGCGGCAGGAGGAGGAAGTCCGTGCTCCCCCGTGGGCTCAGGCCCCAGGGGAGGCGAGGCTCTGCGTGCTTCCCTCTTCTGCACCCCGGAGACCTGGGCGGAGGGAGGGCAACCTGCTGCCCCGAGGGGGCTCCAGCCAGAAGTCGCTCAAGGACCAGTTCCCTGCTCCTGTCCCCGGCGACCAGGCCGCCTGCCGTAAACGTTGTGTTCTTCTGCCCTCCTGTGGTCAGTCTTAGCATAGCAATCGGCGACGGCTTCACTTCCCTAGTGCTATCCTCAAGTGGGCCACCAGGCGGCAGTGTTCTCGGCGTGCTCCCGTCTGATTGGTGATCCTACCCAGCTCCAGCTTTTAATAAAAGCAGATTATTGTATCTAAAATCTGCTTTGAGAGGACGTAGGGAGCTGAGGGGACGGGAGGGGGGAAGAGAGGTAAAAATGATCAAGATGCGATATGTAAAAATGCACCGGTCTCTCAAGTTGGGCCCATCCAGGGCTTCACGCAAGCCAGGCAAGCACTCCCCCGCTGCGCCCACCCGGCCCTCTGCTTAAGTCATTAGGACCCATGAAACCTGTGTGCGTAAGCGTCTGGGCTCCATGTCGCTGCCTTTTCTCCCGGTGGGCGATGGCCTGAGGCGTCCCTGACATCCAAAACCTTCTGGGTCACCTCTACCTCAGGGCCCTGGAAACACAGCGATTCCCTCGCCTCTCTGAGCCCTCTGCTCTCCAGACAGAAGTTTTGAGGGGCCTGATAGGTCTGCATCAGGGAGTGATGGAAGGGACATCGCAGGGAGTATCAGGGACCAAGACCCAGCTTTAGGGACCTTTATGACTGAGCCTGGGCAAGGGACAGTCACTCCTGACAACACCCCGAGAGGCTCCTGAATCAGGGGGCCCACCTTCCCTAACATTTTTTTTTTGAGGCAGGGTCTTACTCTGGTCCTGAATTCACTATGGAGGCCGGGCTGGCCTTGAACTATGGCAGTCCTCCTTCCTCAGCCTCCTGAGCGCTGGGATTATAGGGGTGCTCCACCACACCCAGCTTATGTGGTGCTGGGGCACTGAAGTGCTTTATGCTGAACTGTGCCCCAGGCCCCATAGGCTCTCTTGACTAGATGAAAGAGGACTCTTTCTGAGACAAGAACTTCTTTTGTGGGGACACCTGCCTGGTCATAGCTTGTCTGGTATGGATGGGAGCTACCCAGTCCCAAATTCCCCCAAGGTCTCCTTAGACCTGTCTGCTTTCATACTGGAAGGAACTGGACCTAGAAAATTTAAGGAGAAAACCCCTCATTATCTCCTGCACCAGCACATGACCTAGACGCCCAATGGGGGACCAGGAGAGGTGGCCTGAGGCGGGGAGTCTGAACCATACCACCTTTCTTCAGCTGGACCTCTCCTACAAATGACAAGGGAAGGGTACTGAGGTCCCACATGTCCAATTGTGTTTCATTTTGAGGGAGTACCCAGAATGGGTCTTCAAATGTAGCCCTGACCCCTCTCTGGTCACAGCACTGTATTGTCTGTCCCCCAGTGGCCCAGAAAAACTTCAAAAGTCACCTCAGGCTCCACTTAAGGAACCTCCCCCAGACTGTCCTGCTCTATGTTCCAGGTGGACCTCAAGTCTGACTGTGAGCCCTCTGCCCCCTCACCAGCCACCCTCTGTCTGGCCGTTACTCATCCAGCAGGGGTTCTGGACATAGTTCCCTTTAACCTTAGAGAATTAGGGAACTTAAAACAGGAATCGGGTGGCTTCGTGGGTGATCCTGGCAAGTGTGCCCTGGCTTCTGCAGGGATTGCTTCCCTGTGTAATGTCTCAGTTACTTTTTCGTTGCTGTGACCCAATACCTGACACCCACAAATTTAGAGGAGGGAGGGTTCGTTTTCCCTCACAGTTTCAGAAAAGGTCACAGGCCATTCAGGGGCAGCTGGCAGCAGTGGCAGCACATGGCAGAGACAGATGTGGACGCAGCTCCTCATGACATCACACACAGGAAGCCCAGTCAAGGCAAGTTGAGACTTGTCCTCCAAGGAAGGCAGGAAGCAACTTATATGCTTCCAGGTCTCATCCCGGTGACCAGTCAGTCCCTCCTGGATCCAGCTGTGGAAGGTATGGTAAACCCACACTACACACCTGTGATCCAACTTACACGCCTGTAATCCACTCCTCCAGGCTAAGCCCCAATCTCCCAACAGCACATGGTTCTGTAGACAATCTATAGCATTACAATGATGACACTTTGGGGGGGGCCACTCCAGGTCCAAACCACAGGATGTGCGCTGAGTTGGAGGGGCATGAGCTTAGTCCTCGTGGAGACCCTGAGTGGAGCACAGAGGGGAAGCATTTGGACAAGGCAATCCCTACATCGGAAATCCCTACCACCAAGCCCATCAAGAGGAAAACAGACATGCACCTACAGGGTACTAAGCCTGTAAATTGGGTTCCAATTGGATATTTTAGTTGGCATCCAAATAAGTCAGATGGCGAATAGTCTAGGAAACATGTCCTCTGTTATTTCAGGAAGACCTAAAAAGGGCCAGAGTGAAACCCATTAACTACACAATGATGGGCCAAATATTGCACGGAGAAGAGAAAACTCCCTCTGGATTTCACATGCATATGTCTGCTGGATGAGGAAATGGAACCCTACCCCCTGCGAGGACGTGGGGAATGACTCCATGACGAGGTTGGCAAGAGTCCTGGCTGGGGGGGATCCAGATTATTGGTGTGTGTATGGGACCCAGTGCCGCCTCTCAGCCCCCAGTTCTGCAAATGCAGCTGTAGAAGAGCCTGGGGAAGTTTCCTAGAAGGAAAACCTTTAGGACCTTCCAGTCCCCTTATGGGAGTACAAGAACATTCCTTGGAAATTAGAGAGGTGTTGCTGTAAAATTTTACATGTGGAAAATACCTTTCTGTGTCCCTGGAAATCCCACACCCAGAGATTCTGGTCGTGTCCCGATCCCTGCAGTGACCTTGGACGTCAGGGATGCCCAGTGTGCCTTCACTTCCCCGCTTCCCAGCGCTGCAGGGGAGCTGTGCCCTCTGTAATGGTACCCCAGCTGCACCTCAAGGATGCCTCATCCCACGAGAGCCAAATGCCCTGCAGTGCGCAGACCCCACTGGTCAAATTTAGTGACTCTAAGATTAATTCTCCCTTGAGTTTCGGTTTCAAATTTTGTCTAGACAAGGGGTGATTAAGGCCATAAACAGACTAAAAGGGGAGGCAGGGCAAGTCATTTCTCTCGCTTTGGTAACCAGATCAACTGAGTCCAACTCCTCTGTGCCCCTTTCATGGACGACATGAAAGGACATGATATGGCTGTAATGCTTAGGTCCCTGTCCTTGCCAGGGTAGTTGAGGTTTAATTCAATCATGTCTAAGTAAGGGAAGACTCAGGGCACTTAATTAATCCTCAGTGGAGGAATTTCTCACCTAATATCAAAAGAAAATTGATATTCACCATGCCTGTGTGACGGGAGTCCATTACCTTGACTACCTTGGGCATCACTGCCTTAGCTGTGGCCTTGGAGACATAACTATGGGGTCACAGCAAACTTAATGCAAATAAAAAATGTCACTGCTGTAGCAGCCAAGCTGGCCCTGTCAGCAGGCAGTAACTCTAGAGACCCCCAATAATCTTCAGACCCACTACCTGGAGTGGTCCTAGAACAACCAAGGTCTGGACTGGGTGCCTATAAAGCAATGGGGTATAAGTGCAATTCTTTTTTTTAATTTTGTCTTCTTTTAAGGCAGGAGGTCTTGCTCTGTAGTCCAGGCTGGTCCTAAACTCACTCTGAGCTCAGGCTGGCCTTGAACTCACAGCAATCCTGCCTCAGTCTCCTGAGTGCTGTAATAGAGGCGTGCATCCCCATACCTGGTAGTATATTCAGTTCTTAATGATTCCTGCTGACCCTACGTCAGTACCTCCTAACAGAAACCTGGACTCAGGCCATCCAAAAGGCTAATTGACGGCATGACCCAACTATTACTCAGAGTTCAGCAGCCCACGCGTATGTACAAATCAAGGGACGGTTCCCTTCTGTCCCCCACCTGACCACGCCCCCTTGTGGCGACCCTGTTGCTCTCACGCTCGTTTGGTCCCTGTATTCTGAAGTCATTCTGATTCATCTCTTCTGGGACTGATGCTCTGAAGCGGCAGGTGGTATTACGGGGAGAACCTCACATGGAAACGTCCCTGGACCACCGTGGAACACTCGGCCACCACCCCACAACACTTAAGCCCCGCCGGGGGCCATCAGACAGAGAGGATCTCCTCGTTCCTCCTACCTCCTTGTTCAGCAGGAAGTAGTCAGAGCAGTCATCACCTCTAATCCCCGACAGCAGTGGGACTGGTGGTCCTCTCAGGTGGGGGAGTGATAGGAGTTTAGGAAAGAAAAACTGGAAGTGTCGGGCATCTGGTGGACCCTTCGCTCCAGAGGCTGTTTTCCATTGCGGGGTTTTGCTTTGTTTTATTGCTGCAGATCAAGTAGTCCTTGCGTTTCAGTGTCCTGGGCCGAGTGGAGCCGCACTGGCCCTGCCCACTTGCTGAGCTTAGTCTCAGATTCGTTCAGTTTGATGCCTTTCCAAAAAAGGACCAATCACCAAAAGCCATCCCCTAGCCCCACCCCCTTTTGTTTTGGGGGGTTGGAGAAGGAATAGCCCAGACCCTACCCATGGACACCTGCTTCTCAACCAAGAGCTTTCATTTTTTCCTCTCTGTCTTCTTTCTGATGGAGAACCTTCACTTGGGAGAAGCCAGGAATCTTCCTTTTCTCTTTTGCTTTATTCAATAAACTTTCACTTGCTTTATTTTCGGACTCTCTCTGCTTTATTCTTAACCATAGGAGCTTCCTGGCTGCTCCTGTGGGAGAAGGAGAGTCTCTATATTAACCCTTATTATGATGCAAATTCTCATCCATGCATCAAAAAAGTAATAGTAACAAATCCATCGCATGTAAGTATCTCCAAAATTTTCATAGGAAGTGTCTTCACTTCCAAAACCAGCAGAGAACCCGGATGAGGTCAGTAACATGGCTCTGTGCTCTGTAAGTCTCTCCCATGGCCGCTTCCACCCACCCTGGATCCTGCTTTCTGCTTCTGCTCTTAGGCTGTTAAAATATGTTCTTTAACTTTGATGCCGTTGGGAAAGAGGGCCACTTAACAGCCTTTTAAAATAATTGAGAATGTTCTTTGATGCCCCACAGGGCCGGCCCCAGTGGCAGCATCTTGGAGGTCGGCTGCAAGGGCTGGGCGTTCATCCCCACCACCGGGAAAAGACAAAAAAAGATGACACACAACGTGAGATTTGGAACCCCACAGATGAACGTTTCCTGCATTCTTACAGTAGACCGCACAGGTGCGTCTCACATTTCTGTGGGGGGGAGGGGGGGTCCTGGGAATTTAACCCAGGATCTTTGCGCTGAGCTGCATCCCCAGCCCTCTGTACTGGAACTCTGGACTTCCGATCCTCCTGCGCCAGCCTCCCAGTGTGCTGGGGTCGCAGGTGTGTGCCATCGGGCCGGCTTCTGTCCCAGTCTTCTGAAGGCATGTTTTATACACACATGGTTTGGTATGGTTTGCCTTATCAGTTTGAAATTTCGAGGACCAGGCCAGCCTGGGCTCCATAGCCAGGGCCAGCCTGGATAACAGAGCGAGACCCTCACATTTTGAGTTCATTAACTCCTGAGTTTCTTCTTAAAAATGAGGTCACTGAGCAAACACGATTTCTCATTGACATCACCACATTTGTCTCATCTGGAAAATTCCCACAGGGGGCTCGTCAAGCTCCCTGGGGTCGGTGAGTTTTAAAATCCCCAAATCTCAAACTGGGCACAGGCCTGTAACCCTAGCACTTCGGGAGGCTGAGCCAGGAGGATTGCTGTGAGTTTGAGGCTAGCCTGGTCTGTAGAGCGAGACGGTGTCTTAAAAAATCAAGAAGCAGCAGAAGCAGAAGCAGCAGAAGCATCAGCCGCCGCACAGCAGGGGGTGGAATTTCACTCTCAGCCTTGGGACTAGGGCTCCTCCAGATGCAGGACCTTGAATGTACTGTTTTCCCTCACTGCCCAGGACCTTTGCACATGCTATTCCCATGGCCCAGCTAAGCTGCCTTCCACTTTTCACCATAGATTTGGCTTCCTCCAGGGAGCCCTCCAGGACCCCCTAAATCTGAGTCCAGAGCCTTTGCAGGCCCTGTTACCCAGCCATCACAGCATTTGCCCCTCCCTGTCCCTGTCCATGGGCATCTCCACCTAGTAGAGCGGTCCACACTTGAGTGCCCACGAGCCAAGCACAGAGTGGGTGACAGCAGTCACAATATTCACAAGTAGAAGCCTGGAAGGTACAGGTGATCCCCATGGAGCCGAGGTGGCCTCCTGGGGAGAGGTGGCGGAAAGTGAGCAGGGGAAGCAGAGGCAGCTCCGAAAACAGGCCACCTGGAGCGGGGGGCTTCAGAGGCCCGGGTGGGCACGGGCCCTCCTCCACGCAGAGTGGCCATGTTCCCACGCCCTGCTCCCTCCCATTGCTAAGAAAGAGGAACTCAGAGCTCCGCCCCTCCCCCCCCCCCATGGGCACAGTGGCCGTTGTGAGCACTAAAAGGAAGTGGGTCCCTGGGGCCAGGAGACAGGGATGGGGGTGCAGGGCCAGAGGAAGAGATGCCCGTGACGGGTGGGCAGAGGCGGGCAAGTGCCAGGCCATGGCACGGAGGGAGGGAAGAGGGCTCAGGGGGCAGGGGGACCCAAGGGCCAGCCGATGCTGAGCCTCCCAGGTGGGGAAACAGCCTGGGACAAGGGGAAGCGAGGGCCTGGCCTGCTGGAGGGAGGGACCCTAACACGTCCAACATGCTGGGTCTGTGGGGCCTCAAAGCCCCCTAGGCTGGCCAGGAAACCAGGGCCAGCGTGACAACTCCGGGCAGAGTCCTTCCTGACAGCACCCCTTCCTGTGCGGTGCGTGTCCACGCCTGGGTTCCACCCCTGTGTAGTTCCTTTGCACCAGTTAAAGCTGAAGTCTTAGTGTTGAGAGCCCAGGGGCCCCGTGGCTCTGGGTGTGCTTGTGGCCACCTGCAGGAAGGTGACCCACATACTCTGTGTGACCTTCCCCTCAACTATCAGCAATTAAATTTGTGTGTGTGACGCTAAGAACGGAACCCATGGCCACAACCACATTCAGCCCTGAATTTATTTCTATTTCACTGTTTTATTTATTCATTTATTTTGTTGTGGTATTTGGGGACGAGCGCCAGGGTCACCTGCATGCAAGGCGAGTGCTCTCCCACCAAGCTCTGCAGCCCAGGCTGGTCCTGAACTCACTATGAAGCCCAGGCTGGCCTTGGACTCACAGCAATCCTCCTGCCTCAGCCTCCCAAGTGCTGGGATTACAGGTGTGCGCCACCACGCCCAGCTATTTCATTTTATTTTTGAGTCAGGGTGTCTCTCAGCTGCCCAGACTGTCCTGGAACGTGAGATCCGCCTGCCTCGGCCTCCCAAGTAGCTGGAATTACAAGCAGGTGCCACGACATCTAACTCTTGAAGATGCTATATTAATGTTTGAAAAAAAGTTCAAGTCACACACAGGGGCTCGCACGTGTGATCCCAGGGTCCCAGCTGCCCAGGAGGCTGGAGCAAGAGGATTGCCCTGGGTAGAAAGCCCGCCTGGCCTAAATTGCCCAGGCTAGGCTCAACTTCCCAGGGCGCTGGGATTGCAGGCCCGAGCCAACCGCTCTGCCCTGCGTGGGTGTGATCCTAGCAGCACAGAATTCACACAGGACACCTGAGCTCTGCAGGTGCCTCTACCTGGTGGCCCTGTCATAAGCGCGCACACGCACGCACGCTCCACGCACTCTGGCGCTTCCAGCGGTGCACACCCCGGGACAAGGCTGCACCCAGCGCGGATACGTGTGGCCCGAGTCCCTGCACAGGCGTGGGCGGCCACGGCTCCCGCTCAGGTGGCGCCATCGCCCCGCTCCCCCGCCCGCTCCACGGGGCTCCTGCCCTGCAGCCCGGGGCCGCGGTTTCTGAGCCGCTTTCGCTTCTCCTTCGAGTCCGCCTGGGTTGTGCAACTTGGGAAGCAGCGGCGCCCCGGGGTGGCCGGCGCCAAGCGGCTTGTGCAACCCGGGCCGATGCCTTGGGGCTGCAGGGCCCTGCGGGCGGGTGGCGCGGGCCGGGCACCAGGCACGGTTCACCTCGGAACCATGAGTTAAGCCGTGCTTTTTCTCTATATTGTATTTTACAATGAAAACGAGTTTAACATGTTCAGTTATAGCTAAATGTGCTGGTTCAGGCCTGTGATCCCAGCACACCGGGAGGCTGAATGAGGAGGGTCACAAGTTCCAGCCTCGCCTGGGCAATTTAGCAACTTAGCAAGATCCTGTCTCTAAAAAAAATAAAGAGCTGGGGACCTAAATTCCAGTGCAAAAGCCCCTGGACCCCCCACCTGCACAGACATTGTAAAAGCCAGGCCTGGTGACACAGGCCTATAATTATTCCAGCGCTCTGGGAGGCTGAGGCAGGATGATTGCAAATTCAAGCCTTGGGTGGATCCCCAGTACCACAAAGAAAGAAAAAAGGGAGGACATGCTTCCAGCTCTAATCTCTCTCTCTCTCTCTCTCTCATCCCTTCCCCTGGGGCTCCCCCTCCCCAGTTTTGACCCCGCAAAAACTGAGCCAATGCTACTGCAATCTCTAGGCCCTAAATGTTGGAAGCTAGCCGCTTATTTTAAAATAGTGAACAGAATACCTTGGAGATCTTTCATGTCCAACAGCCCTCCTCGTGTAATGTGAGAAATATTCCCACCTGCCCTCTTAAAATGAAGACTCAGAGTCGCAAAGGACAGGGAAAGCGATACTTCCGTTGTGGTCTTGCAAGGACAGGTGGCTGGCAGACAGGCACACACTCAGCTGGGTTTTAGCAAGCAGTTTATTCCCCTGGCACACAAATTTCTCTGGAAGTTCCCCATTGGCAGAAGAATACAGAGTTACGGTCTTCCCAAAGTCATCAAAATCTTATACTTTTATTTTGTTATTGTTTTTTAAGCACCTTTAGAAAAGCATTACAGTTTAATATTTTCATTAGCGTGTATTCGAGCTGCATAATAAAAAATCAGGCTGAGAATTTGATGTATTTACTAATCTCATCTTGGTTATTTCCCTTCCACCCTCCCACCCCCACCCACCCCAACTTCCCTTTCCACTCAAGTCTCTCTTCTTCCATCTCTGTGGCTAGTTTATGGCTTGGCTTTCTTCTATGAGAGAAACCATCAGATATTTACCCTTCCATGTCTGGCTTATTCCGCTATGGGTCATGGTCTCAAGTCGCATGCATTTTCCTACGAATAATTCACAGTCATCACTCTTTAAGGAAGAGTAGTACTCCATTGTGTAAATATACCACGTCTTCTTTACCTGTTCATCTACTGGTGGACACGTCAGCTACTCCCAAGATTTGGCTGTTATATGTTGTGCTGCTGTAAACACGCATATGCATGTGTCACTCTCGTATGATGACTGTAACTCTTTTGGGAAGAGACTCAGAAGAGGTAGAGTTGGGTCAAATGGGATGTCTATTTTCAGTTTCTGAGAAATACCCATACTGCTTTCCATAATGGTTTTGTACCAGTTTACAGCCCCACCAGTAATGGAGGTGGGTCTGTTTCCCCAGCAACCTCACCAAGGAAGGCAGGAAGCAGCTTACAATAGCCTTCCAGGTCCCATCCCAGTGATCATCCCCTCCTGGATCCAGGTGTGGAGGTGTGGTAAGCCCCCACTACACACCTGCAATCCAATTTACATGCCTATAATCCACCTCTCCAGACTAGGCCCCAACCGCCCAACATCACATGGTTACACATACAATCTATAACATTCAAATACATGAGACTTTTGGGGGACATTCCAGATCCAAACCAGGATAGGTAAATGGTCATTTTGACAGTACTGGCTCTGCCTATCCAGGAATAAGGGATATCTTTCCATTTTAAAAAATATTCTCTTTAATTTACTTTTTCAAAATACTGTAGATGTCCTCCACTCTTATTTAGGTTGGTTCCTAGCCCCTGGAGGGGTGTGTGTTGGTTCCGTGCTTCCTCCCTGAAGTGGTGGTCTTCTGCCATGCTGTGAGGAGCTTGTTCTTTGCTCCAGCCACACAGCATGTTTGTACCTTCACCAGCTGCTCACAAATGAACTGAGACTGTGAGCTAAAGTCAGTCTGTTCTCCCTAATGCTGTGGATGTCTGGGATAATGTCCCAGAAACAAGGAAGTAACTGAGACAATCTTTCCATACCTATCGTTATTAGAGATTTTTTTGGTCTTAAAAGATTTTGTATTTTATCAAAAGCTTTTTCCTCATCTATTGAGATGATCGTATGATTTTTATCCTTGCTTTTGTTAATGTATTACATTAATTGATTTATATATGTTGAACCATCCTTGCATCTCTGGGATGAGGTCAACTTGGTCATGGTGTGTGATTTTTTCAATAATTTGTTGTGTTCTTTTCCAAGTATCTTATTAAGGATTTTTGCATCTCTATTCACCAAGGAAATTGGCTAATAGTTTCCCTTCTGTGTTGAGTCTTTATCTGGTCTTGAGATCAAGGTGATGCTGGCTTCCAAGAAGGAATTTGGCAGTGTTTCTTCTCTGTCAATTTCATGGAAAGGTCTGAGAAGCACTGACACTGACTCTTTCCTGAAATGAGTCCATTGTGGTCTGGGCTTTATTTTATTTTTAAATTTTTTTTCCTGGTAGGCTCTTCATTACTAACTTAGTTTTATCCCTGGTTATTGCCCTATTCAGGATTTTTATATTTTTTTGGTTCAATTTTATTTTTTTCTTTTTCCTGTTGTCTAGGTACAATTTTGGTGTCTTATATGTGTCTAGGAATTTATCCATTTCCCCTGAATTCTCAAATGTATTGGAGTATGAGTTTTCAAAATAGTTTCTTATATTCCTCTGGATTTTTAACAGTGTCTGTTGTGATTTTTACTTTTTTCATTTCTAATTGCATTGGTGTGAATTTTTTCTTTCCTTATTTTAGTGAATTTGGCTAGAGGTTTATCAATCTGATTTGTCCTTTTGAACAGCCAATTCTTTGATTTTTTTTTTTTTTTTTTTTTTTTTTTTTTTTTTTTTTTTTTTTTTTTTTTTTTTTTTTTTTTTTTTTTTTTTTTTTTTTGAGGCAGGGACTCACTCTGTAGTCCAGGTTGATCCTGAACTATGTAGTGTAGGCTGGCCTTGAATTTGTGGCAATCCTCCTGCCTCAGCCCCCCAAGTCCTGGGATTATAGGCATGGGCCATCATGCCTAGCTAATCTTTGGGCAGTGCTGAGGATTCAATCCCAGAGCTTTGTGCATGGCAGGCAAGCACTTTAACCACAGAGCTATACCCCCAGCCTCTTCAGTTTCAACGCCATTAATTTTTGTTCTGATTCTGATAATTTCTTTCCTTCTGTTGCTTTTGGAGTTGGCTTGTTCTTGTTTCTCTGGGACTTTGAGCTGCATCATTAGATTATTTATTTGAGATTACTGTTTTTTAATGTGTGTATTCTTAACTATAAATTTCCTTCTTAGGAGGGGCTGAAGGAATGGGTCAGTGGTTAAAGTGTTTGCCTAGCAAGTGCTGAGTCAAGCACTAAGTAACCAAGTTCAATTCCCCAGCACCACATAAGCCAGGCATGGTGGTGCACGCCTGTAATCCCAGCACTCGGGAAGCTGAGGCAGGTGGGTGGTCTTGAGTCCAAGGCCAGCCTGGGCTCTATAGTGAGTTAAGGACCAGCTTGGGCTACACAGCAAGACCCTGTCTCAAAAATAAATGTTATTTTTTTCCTTCTTAGTAATGCTCTCATTGTGTCCCATAGAATCTGATATGACGTACTTTCATTGTCATTTGAATTTAGGAAGGTTCTGATTTCTTCCCTGTTTCTTCTGTGATTCACTTGTTCAATACTGTATTATTTATTCTCCATGCATTTGAATACTTACTGTTGTTTCTTTTGGTGTTGACTTCTAGTTTCATCCCACTGTGGTCTACAAGTATGTAGAGAATCATTTCAATTCTTTTGTATTTATTTAAACCTGTCTTAAAGCCCCCCTGTGTTGCAGCATAAAAGGTATATTCTGTTGGCATTGGACACAGCACCCTGCAGACATCACTTAAGTCCTTTTGTTCCGTGGTGTGATGTAGCTCTCATATTTCCTTATAGATTTTTTGGCCAGCTGATCCATTTGTGAGAGTGGGGTATTGAAAGTCTGGAGTATGATTGTATTGATGTCTGTCTGGCCACTCATGTCTAGTAGTTTTGTTTTTATTTTATTTTATTTTTGTGATTGGGTGCATAGATGTGATAAGGATGAGCTCTTCCTGTTAGATTTTTTCATTTTACCAGGATACAGTGTCCATCATTGTCCCTTCTGATCTGTTTTGGTTGGGTATTTGCTGTGTCAGGGAGGAGTACAGCTACTCCTGTTAGTGTCCAGGCTCCGACAATATAACGTGTTAATTCCCATCCTTCACCTTCAGTCTGTATGCTCGTTTGTGGGTGGAGTGTGTCTCTTGCAGACAACAAATGGTTGGGTATTATTTTTTGACCCACACTGTGAGTTTGTATCTTTTGATTGATGAGTTAAGATCATTAGCTTAGGACTGGGACTGAAGCTCAGCAGTTAGAGCACTTGCCTAGAAAGCACAAGTCCCTGGGTTCAACTCCCCAGTACCACATGAGCTGGGCATGGTGGTGCACGTGTGTAATCTCAGCACTTGGGAGGCTGAAACAGGAGGATCGCCCCATGTTCCAGGCCAGCCTGGGCTTCATAGTTGAATTAAGACCAGCCTGTATTACAGAGCAAGACCCTGCTTAAAAAAAAAAAAAAGGCCCATTAAGAGTAATTATTATAAGATTTTTACTGAGTCCTGTCATTGTCTTGTTTTTCTGGAATTTTGTTCTTTGCTTTTTCTTCTGGCTGCACTTTCCCTTTTGATGTTTCCCTTCTTCTGAGTTCTTTGGTGCTGCTCTTCTCTTGGCCAGTAAAAATTTTTTCATGAGGAAGAAACCCCAAAGAAATTTACATCCCCTAGCCCAGCATGGCAGAAAACACTTGAAGGAATCTCAGATAAAGGCAGAGAGAATAGCAGCTTCCTCAGCGTACCTTATGTCTCCCCTGCTCCATGTTGATTAGGCCCCTTTATACAAAGCCCCATGTGTGAGGAGGGTGGCGACGGCACACTGGCATCAGCGCACATGTGACAACAGATCCCCACTGCCCACTGGAGCGCTCGAGTTAGTGCAAGGAGTTTTGCCTTGTGTCCTGAAGTCCCACCTGTCAGGGGGTGAGCCTCAGCGATGGGGTGCAGGGTCACCACAGACCATCCTGCCAGGCATTTCCCCTCCAGAATGACACTGCTGTTGTCAGGGGCGTTTTCCACATCGGGGTCCTCAAGGGGCTGATTAGGTTTTTTTTTGTTTTGTTTGGGACAGGGTATCGCTCTGTAGCCCAGGCCAGTCCTGAACTCACTGTATAGTCCAGGCTGACCTTGGACTCACAGCAACCCCCTGCCTCAGCCTCCTTAGTGCTGGGATTATAGGCATGTGCCACCATGCCTGACTTTATGTGGTGATAGGGAATCAAATTCAGGGCCTTGTGCTTGCCCAGGCAAGCGCTTTTATCACTGTGCCATTCCTCTATGCCCCAAGGGGCTGATTAGTTAAGTCTGGTCAGCTGGACAAACTTTGTCCGTGAACTCTATGCAATTTTGCTCTGGCACATCCAGCCCAACAGGCGAAAGACCCGCTGGGCTCAAGGTGCTTGCCCCCTCCAGGTGAATGTGTGGAGTTTCACACAGAGTTCCTTGACACTTGGCCATTCCAGCTTTAGGTAGCTGGTGTTGGCCCTTCTACTTCATTGAGGTCAGAACTGAGTGAGGCACTTGTTAGAAACGGCCCGTAGAAATTTTCCTGTCCAAACAAAGGGTGGACATGGGAGGCATGGATGACAGGGTATGAGGATTTAATTTTCTTTTTGCAAAAAGGGTGACCTTCCCACATGCAAGTGGAGAGAGGCACACCGAAAATGTGGTCGGTACCGACTTAAATCCCTAGGTCGCAGGTCCCTCCCCTTGCCTCTTTTTATTGGCAGGATTCACAATCTTCCTGAGAAGATCTAAGGCACTGGCTCAGGGCCAAGTTCATCACAACATCATTACCTTTATCCCTCCTTTCCCTTTCTGCCTTTGTCTGGTCACCTGGTCAGGTAAGATGCGAAAATGTAAAGATCTTGAACAATGTGCCATTGCCACCGCTAGGTGATACTCACACACTCGAACTGCCAGCTCTGGACTGTTCCATAGAAGCTTGTAGCCTCTGCTACCAAGATGACTGTGGTGGCAAGGGCTTGGAGGTAGGTTGGCAAGCCTTGGGAAAGAGTCAAGTTGCTTAGAGCGATATGTTACCAGGCGATACCAAGACCCCAACAGTTGGGTCAGAACCCCGACTGCAATGCTGGCTCGTTCATGTACACATAAGAAAAGAGAATTAGTATGTCCAGGAGCCCAAAGCTGGGGTATCTGTGAGTGCTTGTTTGATCTTGGTGTCTAAGAACCTTTTCTTGTGCCTGTTCCCATAATCAGGGCTCCCTCTCTCCCCACATACTTTGTGGCTTGCAAAGAGATTTGGCCAAAATGGAGAAATTAGGTATTTAGGTCTCCTGCAGAAGTTGATGGCTCCAAGGAATTCCCAAACCTGGCCCCAGGTTGAGGGAGTTGAGATGGAGCAGACTGCTTGTTTTCTCACTCAGCTATCTCCCGGGACTTCATGGACAGAGGCGGCAGTCACCGTTTGTCGATTTCTGGCTACTCTTAGGTCAAGGGGATGAGAAGTCAGACCCTTTGTGTGGCCTCTCAGAGAGGTGACTCAGGCTCTTTCGGGTCCCTGAAGTATCTCTGAAGTTTTGTTTATATTCGAAGCCTTCCTTCCTTCCTTCCTTCCTTCCATCCTTCCTTCCTTCTTTCCTTCCTGTCACTCTTAGTAACGCTCAAGCATCTGCCATTCCTGGCCAACATGGGGTCCCCCTGGGGATCTTCCTCAGGGAATTGGGTCTGGGAGTAAGCCTGGGCATTCATAACTTCCCCTGGGGTGTTTTCATTTAATCATTTGAAGGCAGCCTGGGTAATTCAGCAATGTCTCTCAGTATTAAACAGGGCTAATAACTGGGTGTGGTGACACACGCCTGCAATCCCAGCACTTGGGAGGCTGAGACAGGTGGACTGTCGTGAGTCCAAGGCCAGCCCGAGCTACGCCAGTGAGTTCAGGATCAGCCTGGGCTACAGAGTGAGACCCTGTCTCAAAATAAACAAACAAACAAGGTCAAGGGAGCTGGTGGCAATTTACCCAAGTGGGCTAGTGGGTCTGGATAATGGATTGTGTTCAATCAGTCACAGCCTGAGGCTTTTCAGTAGATGAGGGAGCATGGTTTCTCCACATCAGAATGTCGGTGGCGGTGAAGGGCTGGCGTGCCAGGGTGCACTCTCTCCTTGCACCTGGCCCTGCAGGTCACAACAGATGGGCCTGCGGGTCTCCTTTCTAAGTTGCCCAAACATTTGAAGGATCTGTCTCCTGTTGTCAGTGGTTGTTTTCTGGCAACCTGTCCTGGGGGCTATGGGGTTGGGACTGGCAGTCTGAGGGTGGCTGCAGCTAAGGAGTCTGGGTGTTCTCATGGCCAGGCACCTTCTGGAGGCAGTGGCCTCTGCTAGGGCTTCGGCTGTAGGAACTGCCCCTCTACCTGGGAGCGCGGGTACAGGTGCAGGCAACAGCAGGGTACAGAGGCATGTGTGGCCGGGGAGGCTTCTCAGATTCTCCAGGTAAAATGGGCTTTGGGGGTCCAGTTGGCGCCTTGAATGGGGTGCCAGTCGGGCCATCGTATAACTTTACTGTTTTCCTCTAGGCAGGTCCTCAGCCAGGGTTGAGCAAACCCTTTGTCCGCCAGCAGTCGGAGTAGGGAGATTGTTTGAAATGCCTGGGTTTCCTGGGACAGCCAGGAACACTTGGCTAACTACTTCTTTATCAGTGTGCCTTCTGAGGGCCAACCTACTCCGAGCTTGGTTTTTTTAATAGCTTTTCTTCTTTTGAGAGAGAGAGAGAGAGAGAGAGAGAGAGAGAGAGAGATTTGAGGGTTATACTTTATTCTTCAAGCAAATAATGCTTTTTAGCAAGATTCAATTCTCAGTGTTATAGAGTTAAATAAAAACTATTAACCAACAGTGGACTTCAAAGGAGTTTTGTTTAACAAAACCAAACCATTTTTCTATTTTCTGATAAATGGGAAGCCATAAAAATAATTTAAAAAAAAGATAAGTCAAGGCATTACTGGAAATAAAAGAAGGAAATCCCAGAAATAATAGCGTTCAGACCAGGTGGGGCAACAGAGTGGCCAATTTGGTCGCCTTTATCTTTCATTGATGATAGATTAAATGATAAATCATTTTTATTATTTTTTAAAAAATCATTCTTTTGTGAACACAGAATAAAAAAGAGCATGTCTCTGTTTAGCATCTTACATTCTCTCGGTGCAGATTAAGACCCACTTTTCTCTTTTTGTGGCGAATTTTTTGTTCTGATAATCTCCATCTAGCATCGATCTGCATTCTTTTTGTTGTCCAAATCTCAGACACAAATCAAAGAAAACAAAGGGCTCTCTGTCTTGAAAGACAGGGAGAAATTCCCTCTTTTAGATTGCATTCTTTTCATTTAAATTACCTATTTAAGATAAAAGCAAAAGAATATATTTAATACTGTGGCGAGCCGAGACCTACCAAAATAACCACATTCATTAAATTTCTCTTACTAGTGATATATAACTAAACCAGTTCTTTAATTTTATTTCTTTGAGTGATGATCCCTGGCATCAGCCCTACCACTTCTTTAAAACAGTCACAGTTAACAGCCACGGTTGTATTAGCTAAGGCTTTTTATTGCAAGTGACAAGAGTCCTGTAATTCAACTGAAACGAACAAACAGAAACAAGATGACCTGGCTCATGCAAAGGCAGTGGGCAAGTCCGAAGTCACATTGTGCAACAGTGGGTGCTGTGCTCAAACTGCCGCGTCAGGATTCTCCCTGTCCACTGTGTCTTGGCACTCTTTGTCACTACGAGGGGACTTCATTTTCTCCTATAGCCTGTTCCATCGTGGCTTCCCAGATGATCTCTGGATGACATCTCCCCTCTTGAAGGCTTACACATCTTTCTAGCCCTACGTTCTTGAAGTCCAAAAGGCATTTTTTAAATTCTTGGTTCCAACATTTTAGATATTGAGGATTAACCTACTTTGTGAACTAGATATTCATTTGTACTCTAATCTGTCTCTGCCTTTCCCCTGCAAAATGCATTACTTTTTTTATTTTTATTTTTTAATTAATTAATTAATTTTTTGAGGTATGGTATTACTCTGTAGCCCAGGCTGGTCCTGAACTCACTATGGAACCCAGGCTGGCCTAGAACTCAGCAATCCTCCTGCCTCAGCTTCCTGAGCACTGGGATTACAGGCGAGCACCACCATACCCAGCTTAGCAAAATGCATCTCCTAGCTTCTGAGCGTAATAGCTTATCTCTGAAGTTCAGTAAATTTAAGGTACTGGGTGGGAAAATGGTGGGCTGGGGAAAAAATACACCAGCATATTTCCAGACACTCATCCATGGTTTATATGATATTTCCAATGATTTCTGTGTCTCCTCCGCGATCCAGTCCTTGCTGCAATGGTCCTGTTGTTATGGTTCCAGCCCTTCTGCAGCAACCTCCCCAGGGATTTAATAGCTTTCTTGAGCCAGGAGTGGTGACATGTGCTTGTAATTTCAGCAGGGCTTTGCAAGTTTGAGCTCAGCCTGGGCAACGTAGCAATTGACTAAGACCTTGTCTCAAAATTAAAAGAAAAAAAAAAATAAACAAGAAAGGGCTGGAGATATAAGTCAGTGCGTAGGCCCTGGGTTCAATCCTCAGCACTAAAAAATAATACCTTTTTCTTACTTCTTGGTGTCAGGTGTGTGACTCCAGTCTTTTACCACCTGCTTCACGTGATGACTCTACCTAGTGTTTTCTTGGCCACAGGCCATAGGACACATTCCCAGAAGTGGAATTATTGGACTAGAGAGGAGCAGGTCATGACATTCCCTTGGCACTACTCATCCTCTTGCTCTCAGCATGGGCGGAGCCTGTCTCTACACCCTAGCCGTACGTGACACCCTCCCCCCAGCCGGATAATAACCTATTTTTGTTCTAGTAAAGCCGGTTTCTGTAGTTAAGGACTCAGCCAACCCTGAGGACTTTCAGCAACTGATAGGCTTATCGTCAGCCCAACTGGTTCCCAGCTGTCCCCCACACCCCCCATATACACACCCACCTGCTTCTCCCTAACAGTGCTCTGTCTCTCCAGGGCCCTATCTCCCTGTACTAAGAATTGTCCTCCCAACCCTCATCGAAGTAACTCCATCTTGATAAAGTGGGCCTGGTCAGCTGTCCAGTCCAGTGGGCCCTGGCAGGGCAGAGGTGTGGCCAGACTGCGGCTCAGCAAGGTCACCCACTGTGCGCTAGACAGGGCTTGCTGAGACAACCTAATAAGGTTGGGATGGGGCTAGAACTCTGGGAGGCTGAGGCCCGTGGATCAAAAGTTCAAGCCCAGCTTATGCAACTTAACAACTCAGTGAGACCCTGTCCCAAAAATTAAACGTAAAAATGGGCTGGGGCTGTAGCTCAGTGTGAAGGCCTTGGGCTCCATCCTTGGAACCACGAAATAAGCAAATAAGGAAATGAGTAAGCACATAAATCCATAGATCACGTACGGATGGGTTGTGAATGGCAGACTGAGCACAGCCCACGTTTTCGCACCCTTCTTGCCCTGATCCTGTTTCTCCTGTGTCTGTGCTCCATGGAGCCAGGAGCCTGGCACAGGGGTTGGGGACTTCATTAGTTCTGTTGCCAGTGAGTCACCCACTGCTCTGTAAGTAGCTCAGGTAAGCTCATTCTCTCACCAGCTGACTTGTCCGAGCCGAGCTAACCTTGGACTGCCACTCTGTCCTCATATCCCCGCTCGTTCAGGGGCTAAATGTTCCTTTTGGGTCTCTCTAGGAGACCCACGTGCCAGTCCTGTTCCAGCCACTTGAAACCCAGGGCCAAGGCCAGACATCCAAAGACCCCATCAAGGGCACAGGTCTTTCACCCGGCCTGGAGCTGACTGTGGTATGTAAAGGCATAGAATGACAAGATTGATGGCTTTTCCCCATAACATCTTTCAGCTTTCTAAGTTATTTTCCCTCTGAGTATCCTTGTCAGAATCATAACCAGAGCTCGGCCAGTAGCACGGGCCTGCAATCCCAGCTCTCTGGGAGGCTGAAGCAGGAGGATCACAAGTTCAAGCCCAGCTTGGGCAATTTAATGACTTAGTGACACCCTGTCTCAAAATTAAAACTAAAACACAGAGCCAGGCTTGGTTGGTGGTGCATGCCGGTAATCCTAGCACTTTACCCCTTAACATCACAGTAATCTGCCTTTATATTGCAGGTACTTGCCCTCCCCTCCACTCCCCACCACCTGCCTTTCTGAGACAGGGTCCCATTCTGTAGTTCAAGCTGGTCCTGAACTCACTACGAAGCCCAGACTGACCTTGAACTCATGGCAATCCTCCTGTCTCAGCCTCCCTAGAGCTGGGATTACAGGCACGCACCACCACACCCAGTTTATGTAGTGCTGGGCAAGTGCTTTAATCTCTGTGCTATCCCTCCAGCTACCCCATGCTCCCACCTGGCCCCCAGCTCTGTAAACATCTCGCTAAGCCTGCAATTCCCAGAAATCCTGTGGCTGCCTTGTCCCTGGTAGTTCGGGATTATTTTGCATGCGTTGGAATGCGGAGGATAAAGGTTTAAATTTTCTTTCAGATAAAGGGAGAGGGCACAGCACATTCTTTCCAGGAAGAGACTTGTGTTTTCAAGGCCTTTCTCCCTGCCCTATAACACCCGCCCCTCAGATGATCAGAGCACACAGAATACTTTACTTCGTTCTCTGAATTGACATGATGCCATCTGTGCTCTGCTTTCCTTCAATAAATATCTCAGGAGCATCCTGGGCGTGAGTCTCTCTTGTGCAGGAAAACAGCCTTGAGTCCTCTGGTTGGCCTTGTCCATCAGACCAGGCCTCACCCTTTGACATTGGTGACCTGGGGCAGGGGCAATACCCTCCCTTTATGTGTGTGTGTGTGTGTGTGTGTGTGTGTGTGTGTGTGTGTGTGTGACTGAGAGCTCACTGTTTTACCTAGGTGGGCCTCAAAACCTGGACTCCAGCAATCCTCCCAAGGACTGGGACCCCCGCCGTGTGTTCCTACACCAGCCGTCTACAGGTACTCTTGGACCCATTTGGAAAGAAATTTTTGGTCACTCATTTAAATTCATAAGTGTTGCATTTGTGGCTCGCTGTGTACCATACGTGTCCTTCAAATTTTTTCCTGCCTAATGCTGGGGCTGCACATTTGTTTCCTTTGATCCTAGAAGAATGCCTGCTGCGCCACGCCGGTCCACTCAGGGCCCTACTGGAACTGCTTCCCGCCAGAGAATGCTCAGGCTTGAAGGGGACGTGGTGGCCAAGTGGGAGTCCTGCTCAATGGCTCCTCACAGGCTTAACCAGTAAGTTGAGATATAGTTAAGCACACACACACACACAAAATTATATGTTCAACTTAGCTTGGAGAGGCAGAAGAGCTCCAGGAATTGAAAGGAGGCCACAGAAAGGCTGGAAACCCCAAAGATGCATCAGAGCCTGAAGAACATGCCAGCCCAGGAAGCTGCCTCAGGCTGCCTGGAAAGAGCCATGATCAGCTGGCAACTGCAGACCAAGGTAAGCCCATAGCCACGGGAATTAACAGCAGCTGGCAGTCCCGGCCCCAGAAACAAGTAGCAAACTACAAATGCCCTGTGAGCTTCCCTGTGAAAAGACCTCCCCAAAGCTCAGCAGACCAGCTCAGGAGAAGCAGCTCTCAACAGCCATACTAGGAAGTGACGTAGGCAGGAGCCATTTTGAAAAGAGCCCAGGTCTGAACTTGAGTAGAAGAAGCCACAGACCGTTCTCACACCCGGGATTTGGGGGACTCTTAACCAGTGCCCAGGAAGGAAGTAGCACAAGAGACAGTCATGAGAAGGGAGAAAGGGCTACTGACCACTTGAGCAGTTCAGGTAACACTGAAATGCCATTAATACCTAAGGAGAGGTTCCAGGGCTGTGGGAAAAACCATCAGGGATCAAGTATACGTACTACGCTCTCTGTCAGCCCGCTTCACCTGTGGAGGGTTAAGAAAAGGTCATTCCCAACGACAGGAATGTAAAGGGCCACTAGCATCTTGATTTTCATCCTTTCCAGGACTTTAAGACTCCAAGATAGGGAGACACCCTCATTGCAGAGATAGGGTGTGGGACACCCTCCAGAGGACCCTTGTTTCTCTCATAGATGGGAGAGTCACAGTCCTGGATTCCACCCCACTCACCTTTGACTTACCTGTTAAAGCCTTGGAAGAAAATGGATCCCCAAATTCTGAACAAGGAGGCTCTCATCTTCTGCTCTCACACTTGGCTTGAGTACCCTCTGAAAAATCAAGGACCCCAGGGAGATCCCTCAATTTTAACACCATATTACAGTTAGGTCTCTTTTACAAAGGAGCGAGAAAAATATACCAAGGTGCCTTATGTGCATTTATTATTTGAACTCTGAAACCAAGATGACTGGAATCAGGAGTGTCCGCTAGGACTCACTTCAGTTGCTGGACAGGTCTTCCTTAGAGACAAGTTCATCTCCTAGTTGGCACCAGACATTAAAAAAAAGAGAAACACTCTAAAAACTACAGGAATAATCACCCCCTCCCCCTCCTGAAATGGCTACTCTTCTGAGGGAGGTGGAAAAGTCTTTTACAACTGGGACCAAATGGCAAAACAAAGGAAGGACCACAGGCAAACTTAGTGGCAGCCTTGTGAAGTACATCTTATGCCACCAGGAGAAGAGCCAGCTTGATTCTTGTGCAAGCAACCAGGAAAATGGTGCCCACCTGGACCCTGCCCTGATCATCAAGAAAATCACTGGGAATGAGAGTACAGCCAAGGCCAAAGGGACCTGGGACCACCCCAACAACAATGAGGGTTCCTGGACCTACTCTGCTGGTTTCGCTGGATCCCACCCAGCTAGAGGAACCCTGGGCTTCTATCACTGTAGGGGATCATACCCTCTCTTTTCTCAACACTGGAGCCAGATGTCTCCATTCTTAAAGCAAAGTAACCATCCAAGTGGTGCCTGGATGATTCCTTGAGATATTTTTCGTAACTATTGCCTTGTTCTTGAAGGGACCTCCACTTTCAGTGTTCATTTTTGATAATTTCAGAAACCCCAGCTCCCTTCTTGGGTAAGACCATGTCAACTTGACCCAATCAAAGCTCTTCCTGCCAGACACCACCACTCTTTGTTGGCCTCTGTAAGAAATCTTGCAAATGTTGACTCAGCTGTGGACGGATGGATCCCAGGTCAGCAGGGCTATCCGAGCAGCTTCCATTATCATAAATGTAAAAGATTCATCCTTTTTTCCTCATCAAAAACAACGCCATTTATGGCCAGAGGTTAAGAAATGATTAAAACCCGTGATTAGTTCCTTACAGGCATGGAAATTCCTCCACTCCTATGTAAGACCTTACACCGTCCCTGTCATGGGAGTTAAAAAGGGACCAAACAAGTGCAGGCTAGTCCAAGCCCCGAGGTTAACCAGTGGGGCTGTGATCCCTTTGCATCCAGTTCTCCCCAACCCCTGTACTCTCCTACTCTCCTGGCTCAATTTTCCCAGACGCTCCATTCTTTTTTTTTTTCCATTTCAGACCTTAAAAGTGCTTTTTTTTTTTGGTGTTTTCCTCAACCCCAGAAGTCAATCTTTCATTGCCTTTGAAAATCTGTTAACTGGAGTGACACAACTCACCTTCCTCAGGGATTCAGGGAAATGGAAACCCATACTTGTTTGGCCTGCCTGGGGCCCATGACCTTTTGGACTGGCAGGCAGAAGGATGCGTTTTGTTACACAATATGTAGATAACCTGATGATCTGTGAGGTCAAGAAGGAGTAAAGTGACCGAGGGGAATACTCTCTTCAAATTTTTGGGAACCTGAATTTATAAAATCTAGAAAAGGGCCAAGTATGTGAGCACCAAGAGCATTACGGGGGTCTGATAATCTTAGGGGGAAAAGAACACTGTGTCTGGAGAGAAATGAGCCTACAGCCCGGTTTCCTCTCTCTGAGCCACTATGAAACAACTGAGGGCATTTTGGGAGCTGCAGCTTTTTGCAGAATCTGGATTGCAGGATTTGCTCAGCTGGCAGAGCCTTTATGCCAACTTTTAAAGCAAGCCCAGGCTGAAGGGACGCTCATTTCCTCATGGGAATCCGGACCAAGGAGGAATTCCTCAATTCCCAGGTCTATCTGTGGACACCAGGGTCCTCAGATATCAGGCCCTCCTGCTGGAGGGACCTGGGATGATTGACATTCTGTTCCCAGGCATCCCTAATTCTGCCTGTGCTTGATTCTAGGAATATTCATACCCATTTTTGTTCTTCTGTCAAATTTTTATCTATTGCCTAAAAGGTGGAATCATTTTCTCTTCTGTAAAAATGAGTTTGGGGCTGGAAGAATAGCTCAGCAGTTAAAGCACTTGCCTATCAAGCTCAAGGCTCTGGGTTTGATTCCCCAGCATCACATAAACCAGGTATGGTAATGTACGCCTGTCATCCTAGCACTCAGGAGGCTGAGGCAGGAGTATTGCCATTTGTTTGAGGCTAGCCTGGGCTACATATTGAGTTCAGGACCAGCCCGGACTGCAGAGAGAGACTCTGCCAAGAGAGAGAGAGAGAGAGAGAGAGAGAGAGAGAGAGAGAGAGAGAGTGTTTGGATAATTCTCCTTTGTGTGTCTACCCAGATTGAGGAAATCAGATCCCTTCCCTTACAAGGATAGGAAAAGAACTCTATGATTAGATCAACAGGAGTCTTGGTAGGGGGTATCCAGATTGATTTTTGTGTGTACCAGGACTCAGTACTGCCTCTCAGCCTCCAGTTCTGCAATTATTACCTGTAGAGGAGCTGGGGGAAGTTTTTCTAGAGGACCTTCAAGATCTCCCAATCCCACAATACCTTGTGGAAATACCAGGGCATTCCTCGGAAAACCTAAGAGGTGTTGCTGCAAACACTTCTTTGTGGAACTAACTCTGTAGGTCCCTGGGAATCCCATCTCTGAAGATGCTAACTGCACCTCAAGCCCTGAGATGATCTGAGGCTTTAATGATTCCCAGCATGATATGACTTACTTCTGCTTTCCAACACAAAAGAGGAACTGTCCCTCTTTCATGGCACAGTAGTTGCACTCCAACGTGGTGCCCAACGACGCTGAATGCCGAGCACTGTCAAGTGCACGGCCACCTCTCTGGCCAAATTGTGTAACCCCAAGATTAGTTCTTACTTTGAGGTTTGGCTCCGAAATTTATCTAGACAGTGGGTAATTAAGAACACAAGCATGATGTTCTCAAGTTTCTTCCATTTGCCTGCAAAAGCCTCCACGCTGTTGGACTTTATAGATGCATAGTATTCCATTGTGTATAAACACCACAGTTTGTGTATCCATGGGTCTGTTGATGGGTATTTTGGTGACTTCCATATTTTAGCTATTGTTAGTTGTGCTGCTATGAACATGGGTACACCTGTATCTCTGTTACGTGTTGTTTTGACTTCTTTTGGAAATATTCCCAGGAGGGGTGTCGCTGCTTAGTGAAGTGAGTCAGAAGCAGAAGGTGAAACATCAAATGGTCTCTCTGAGATGAGAAACCCAGATCACAACTATCTCATGAAACTTAAAACGAAAAACAAAGTGAACCTGAGGAGTAGGGCGGAGAGGGGTGGAGGGGTGGGAAGGGGGAGGGAAAAAAGGAGAATGGGACAGTACTTGTCACCTTGACAAGATACGGAGGTGCACAAAATGCTCAACTTCATTGTAAACCTTAAATTTTGCACTTACACATATTAATAAAATGGGGGGGGGGGCGGAAACACAAGCAGATTCAAAAGGGAAGAAGCCAGGTCATTCCTCCCATTTTAACAATCAGGCCAACTGAGTCTACCTCGTCTGTGTCCCTAGAGGATACCTCTTTTAGGGACAAGATGAAAGAACAAAGAGAGGCTGGGGACTGCAATGCATAGACCCCTATTTTTGCTAAGGTAATCAGGGTTTAATTCAATTGGGCCTAAATATATGAGAACTAATGTCACCGAAGCAATCCTCAATGAAGGAAGTTCTCACCCAATATCAAAAGAAAACTGACATTAATCATGCTTCTGTGAAACGGGACCCTGATTACCTCGATGGCCTTGGCATCACTGCCTTAGCTGCAGCCTTGGGAGGCCTCATCTATGGAGTCGAAGCAAACTCAGTACAAATAAAAAATGTCACTGCCATAGCTGCAGAGGTAGTCCTATCAGCGGGCAGTAACTTTGGAGACCTTCAGCGGCCTTTGGACTCCCTAGCTGGAATGGTCCCCAGAACATTGCCAAGTTCTGGGCTGGATGCTTACCAGGCAGGGGGGCACATGTGCAATTCTTAACGAATCTTACTGTACCTACATTAACACCTCCCAACTCAGATGTAGGTCATCCTCTAAAAGGCTAACTGGCTACATAATCTGACTTATTACTCAGAGCCTGGCAGCCCAAGTTTTTGAACAAATCAAAGGGTGCTTTCCCACACTCTCCACTTGGCTACTTCCTTTCTCCGAGTCACTGCTAATGATCACCCTGGCATTCGCCTTTGGGCCATGTTTACTTAGGGTTCTGTCTCAATGTCTTTGTAACAGAATCGAGGCCATCCAGCTGCAGAGGGTGCTGTGCACGGAGCCCTTTATGAACCAGCCCTTCTACATGGGCCGCTGGATAGCCAGCCTCTGAAGGAGACACCCGATCCCCAGGTCACCCACTCTCAGCATGAAGCAGCAAGGCAGATCACCTGGCTTCTCCCTCTATAGAAATAGGGTGGTCTCCTCTGAGAAGGTAAGTGGTAAACGGGAGAATAGGTTAGAATACTTGAGCAGGACTGAGCCAGGGTGTCCCAGGGGCATGGGAGCAGAGGTAGAATCAAGGTGGTGTCAAGGTCACAGTCAAGGCTCCAGCCCCTCCAGGAGACAGTAAAGGAGAAGCTCAGACAGGCAGCCTGTGCTCCCCTCCTAGTTTCCCACAGATGCCCTGAGGTAGCTTGCATGACTGGACAATCCCTACTGCAGGAGCTGCCTGAAACTACCCAAGCAAACTCTTTAAAAAGGGCTCATTCCCTCACTCACCCGAGACCCCCTCTCAATCTCTCCTTGAGAGTTTACTTCCTCAATAAGCCTCTCCTTGCTTTGAATCTTTTGTGAACTCCAAGCAATTATTTTTAATCATCGGGAGAGTTCCTAAACCCAGATATCAGGCAATAGCACCAGCACTTGGCAAGCTAAGGCAGGAGGCTTGCTGTTAGTTTGAGGCCAGCCTGGAGGTACATAGTGATTTCAGGACCAGCCTGGACTACAGCATGAGACCCTATCTCCAAAATTAATTAATCAATAAATAGAATAATTGTACTTTTAGGAGGCAAGGAAGGTGGCCATGGCCCGGCCTCAGCGGTCTAAGGGCCTGCAAGGCAGCAGCTCCTCTGTCCCAGGGCACCAGCTGAAAAACAGCCTCCAATGGACACACCAGGCTTGAGGTGAGAAGCAGTCCTTTCTGTGGGCTTAGGGTGGGGGCTCTGGCGGTGACTGTAGATGCCATGTTCAAAAACTGAATCTGCTGTAGGGAAAAGTTATAGGGACAGGCTGTAGGGACGGGCTTCTTAGCTGTGGTCATTTTTTACAGGAAACAGGAAGGGATTATACCACATCTTCAGCATAAGCCTTAAATAGTAACCAGAGGGTCTCGCCAAGTCGCTAGGTTGCTCAGGCTGGGTTCAAGGTTGTGATCCCCCTGCCTCAGCCTCCCTGAGTGCTGGGATGGTAGGCCTGTACCACCACACTGAGCAGAACATAGAGCTCAGATGTCATTTCATCCGTCTACAGAGTCAACCTAACACCAGTCACCATTCTAACAGGCTTTTTTTATTTCTACATTACGGGTCACCATGTCACATTATTTCTTTTCCTGCACTGTTTGACGGTTCTTAGGAGATTGAAAAAAAATATACACAAAGGTATAAAAAATTTTTTTAGTGTTTTTTTTTTTCCTATTTTGTTTTGTTTTGTTTGTGCTGGGATCAAACCCAGGGCATCATACATGGTAGGTAAGTGCTCTACCACTGAGCTACATCCCCTTCCCCAGTGGTATAAGTTTTGAAATAAAGTAAGCGGAAGGCTGAATATCTGTGGCTGCCTGAAGTTGGGTGAAGTGAAATTCCTTGCCCAGAACTCTTGGGCAAGGGCTGAGTCATGCATGTGGGCCTTGCACCATCTGAAGACAGAAGGGCACTGTTTCTTGTCTCTTGACAGGAAAGTGTTGCTGGGAAGAGGCAGAGACCCAGGAGCACCGTGGGTTCCTCTCCTGACCCTGCCAAGGCACAAGAAACTGCCACACAAAGACAGAGGGAGGAGCTGGCCAGCCCCTGGTGTGAGGCACTCGCTGAGCAAGAACACACCCCAGCTGTTTTAATAGGTACTTAATTTTTTATTTTATTCATTTTTGAGACAGCCTCACTCTGTAGCCCAGGCTGGCCATGGACCCACAGCAATCCTCCTGCCTCAGCCTCTCGAGTGCTGGGATTCCAGGCGTGTGCCACCACGCCCGGTTTGTGTGGTGCTGGGGAATTGAATATGGGTACTTAGCCCTTGACTTAGTCCTAGCTAGGCAAGTGCTTTAACCGCTGAGCCATTCCTCCAGCACGACACTTAGTTTTCTTGAACACGGGATGCCCCTTAACTCGGTGGTCCCCAACCTTTCTGACGCTGGAGGCCTATTTAGTTGAAGCCCATTCTACCAAGGGTAGGGTGCTTGTTACGCAGCAATTTGTTAGATGGTAGCTTTGAAATGCAGAGTAGTAGAGGCGTGGAACCGGGAGCGAAGCTCTGCCTCCTGTCAATCAGCAGGGACATCGGAACCTGATAGGAACGCGCTGGCAGGAGGCGGAGCTTACCTCGCTGCTCGCCTTCTCCGCTCAGCTGTGCCCGCAGCCTGGTTCTTCCAAGGCCACACAAGTGTACCCTCCTGAGCCTGGGGCTCCGGGGACCCCTGCCTTACCCGATAGAGCTGAGCTTTTTTTGTTTTGTTTTGACGCTGAGGATGAGCTAAAGCCCAAGGCTTTCATACTGAGCTATATCCCCTCTCCCGTATTTGATTTTGAGTCAGGATCTAGCTAAATTGTTAAGCTGCCTAGGCTGGGCTTGAACTCTGAATCCTCTGCCTCAGCCTCCCGCAGTGCTGGGAATACAAGTTTGCACTTCCCTGCCTGATTTAGTTGAGTTCTTAGCTCATAGGAAGGTGAGCAGAGTTTAGGCCAACAGCTGCCAGGATGCTGCTCACCTGAACCCTTGGTAACGGCCCAGGTAGCAACAGGTGCTTTTGCACAGGTGATCTTGTTTCTTGCTAGGAGTACAGGAGTATTATCAGCTATTGATTGATTGATTGATTGATTTTGAAACAAGATCTCACTCTGTAGTCCACGCTGGTCCTGAACTCACTATGTGGCTCAGGAGAACCTCCAACTCACAGCGATCCTCCTGCCTCCGCCTCTGACCTGTGCGCCTCCACACACCACACCCCCCTATTAAGTGGTGCTGGGAGAGCAAACCCTAGCTAGGCAAGCGCTCTAATCACTGTGCCGCTCCCGCAGCCCTCCGGGTAGGTTGTTCACATCGACACAAAAAGCATTCCAGGCAGTGCCTGTGGGAAGCATCAGCTGATGTATTCTCCAGTTAGGGAGCAGAAGGGCTTCAGCGGGACGGGATGGGGGAAGGGCACAGCTCCCATGGGGAGGGTCAGAGTGGCCTTTCACTGGAGGAAACCGACCAGTTCTGAGGGTTTGCTGGAGCAGGGCTCGGGGCCCAGATGGTCCTTAGCTCAGTGCTGGTTTTGCAAGATGACTCTGGAGATGTCCATGCCACCCAGTCTGTATCTGCAAATGATACTTGTCTTGGGGCAACCCCCGGCCTGTGCAGGCTCTGCTGGAATCCAAGGTGTCCGTAGGTTCAAAGCAATGGCTAGAGGCTTTAACTGGTGGTTAAATGTCCCTGCAAATCTCTTACTTCCATGTCCTCAGTCTCTTGCGTCCTGGGATCGCAGGCATGCACCACCATACTCAGTTAATCGTTATGTGGTATTGGGCAATCGAACCCAGGGCCTTGTACATGCTAGACAAATGCACTAACACCAAGCTGTGCCCTGCCCCCCCCCCCCACCTGCTTTTCTGCAGGCCCGTGGAAGGCTACCTGCTCTGCAGTCCTGGGTGTCCTCCCCCTCCCTCCAAGCTGTCTGCTAAATTACCCGGACCTCAAAAATTAATCCTCTTTCAGAAATGCAAGCTGCCACTTGCTCCGGGAAGGGGAGAGGACAGAGGAGTCCATACTTGTTTCTCACCCTGCCGAGTGTCTCTGTCCCTACAGCTCCCATAAACGCTTCATGTCTGCCCCTTCTCTTTCCATGGGCATGGTTTCCCAGCCTTTCGGAGAGATCAAATGAAAATGCCAAGGTCATTTTACAAGCTGATTATCTCTGAGGAGAAGCCCAGAGTCGTGGGAAGAGTGTGGCCCACAGAGTCAAGAGATGGGGTGTGTCCCGGCTCTAGCCTCTTGCTGGAGACCCAGGAGGAGTCTCATGTCCCCTCTGGGCCTCAGCTTTTCTTTCTGTAAAAGATCATGGACTAAGAGGCTCTCTGAGGAACTGTGACTTGCTTTTTTTTAAAAAATAATATTGAGGATATGACCCAAGGCTTTCACCCTGAGTTACTACATCTCCTGACCATTTTTTAGTTCTGATTTGAAACCGGCTCTCACTAACTTGCTTAATTGCTCAAGCCTGGTTTGAACTTGTGATCCTCCTTCCTCAGCCTCCTAGAGTGCTGGGATTACAGGCCTGTGCCACCAGGCCCTCAGGGACTATTTCCATTCTAGCAACCATCTGTGTCTCAGCACCGGAGTCTCCCCAGTCTTGCGCCATGCCTATTCCAACCAGGGCCCCACGAGGCCCTTGCACAGTTCCTGAAAGTGGTGACATCTGGCTAGGAGGCACTGGCATCTGTGGCTCCCACGTGATCCCCTGAGGCTCACGGCTCACCGAGGATGCTGTGGGCCAATGTCTGTGGAGGGCTGTGGCTTGGTGTCTACCCAAACACGTGGCCAGGCAGCTGCAGGCTGTAGCTTCTGCTGGGCCATCACCCCAGCTGGAGGTCTGAAGGTCTTGGGTGATACAGAAGGGGAGGCGCTTGTCAGGCTGTGTCTCCTCCCAGCCCCTCTGATGAACCAGGCTTAAAGTAAGCGAGGGCCACTGCCCTGCTGTGGACATATTTTACCTACCACGATTATCAGGAGACTGTTTTTTAATCCCCAGCCCCCCCTTTATTTTTTTAAGATGGGGTCTCACTTTATAGTTCAGGTTGGTCCTAAACTCACTGTGTAGCCCAGGCTGGCCTCAAACTCATGGCAATCCTCCTGCCTCAGCCTCCCAAAATGCTGGGATTATAGGCCCGTGGCAATGCACCTGGCTGGTATTGGCGATTCAACCTGGGACATTCCCAGTGGGCAACATCCTCTTCCTCCCTCCCCTTTTTTGGAGATAGAGTCTCACTAAATTGCCCAGGCTGGCCTTGAATTTGTGATCTTCCTGCCTCAGCCTCCTAGTACCTGGATTTACAAGCATGTGCCACTACGTCTGGCTCAGGAGTTTCTGTAAAGAGCTTAGTGCCATGTGGTAGAAGAGACATCGACTTCAGAGGCAGACAGACTTGGAGGGGAGAGGCCAGTCCTAGCCATGAGATTTTAGGCAAGTCACCTAACTTCTCTGAGTCCTAGGTTTCTTATAAAATAAAAAACTAATAATAATAATCAGCCTTGTGCACATCACGTGTTCCAAATGCTCTTCTAACACTTCATGTATTTTAACTCAATCTTTTCAAGTAATTCTTTAAGAAAGGGAGTATTATTGGCCCCATTTTACATCTGAGGAAATTGAGACAGAGAAAGGTTAGTATTTTGCTCGGGTTCCTCAGCTAGTCAGCCCACAGTGGACCTGGGATATGTGCCAGCCTGCCCAACCTCAGGGCTGGAAATTCTGCCACTTTACTCTCCCTCGGATCTTAGGCTTCAGAGATTTAAATGAGAAGCTAGGTGAGGCAACACATGCCTGTAATCCTAGCTACTGGGAAGGCTGAGGCAGGATGATCTCAAGTATGAGCCAAGACTGGGCAACTTGGTGAGTTAACCTTAACCCTAGGGTCAATTCCCAGTACTGAGAGAGAGAAAGAGAGAGAGAGAGAGAGAGAGAGAGAGAGAGAGAGAGGGAGGGAGCCCACGTAGTCACTGACCCATGACCCCTCTTGGCTCCTGTTTCTGGAGTCCTGATGTATGCAGCAGCCTCCGGCAGTGACCCGGGGACCTCACCTCATCCCAGTCTCACAGCAGTTCTGTGACAGAGGTGCATGGGAACACGGAGGCTTTATCGCACGCCCAGGATTTCACAGTTGGGGTGCAGCTCTTTTCTGGACACGTTAAAGCCTAGATTATTTAAAGGAAAACTCATTTGCTCGACTGCTTATTTGTGTTTGGATTTTCTTTTGGTTTTGAGCCCAGGCTCTTCACACCGAACTATATTATATTGCAGTCCATTTGTTTGTTTGTTTGTTTGTTTTTTTGTTTGTTTGATTTGAAATAGGACCTCAGTCACTAAATTGCCCAGGCTGGGGTTAAATCTCTCACCTTCCTGTCTCGGCCTCCCGCAGTGCTGGGGTTACAGGTGCCACCAGGCTTGATTTAATTTTTTTTCCAGTTCCATAGCTTTGTTGAGAAATAAATGCTAGGAATTGAATCTGAGGCCTTGAGCTTGCTAGGCAAGCACCCCGCTGGGCTACTTCCCAGCATTTTTGGTTTTTTCTTTTTTGAGGGGCACCTAAGGAATCAAGATCAGGTCATGTATACTGAACTACATGTTCATTCTATATTTTAATTTTTTATTTTAAGAAAGTGTTTTGTTAAGCAACTAAATTGTTCAGACTGGCTCAAATTTGTGATCCTGCTGCTCAGCCTTCCAGAGTTGCTGGGATTACAGGCCCGCAACCCCTATGCCTGGTTATATCTCAGCCCTTTGAAAACATTATTTTGAGCTAGGCCTGGCAGCAGAGCCTCTCATCCTAGTACTCTGTGAGGCTGAGGCAGGAAGATGACAATTCTGAGCCTAGTCTGGGCAATTTAGCCACTTAGTGGGACTCTATCTCAAAAATGTTTTTTTTTTTTTTTTTTTTTTAAAGTAAACAGTTAGAAATTTAGCTCAGTGTGAAGGCCTTGGTTTCAACCCCCCAGTACTGGTGGGGGGAAAAAATTGAGAGCCACATCTCAGCCTTTTTTTTTTTTTTTTTTTTGAGATAGGGTCTTCCTAAATTGCCCAGGCCGAGCTCAAATTTGTGATCTTGCCTGAGCTTCCCAGAGTGCTGAGATTGCAGGTGTAGGCCACAGGGCCAGACTAAGTAGTAACAGTTCTTACAAACGCGAAGCGTTCTGAATCGCAATTTCTTTACGACTAAAGTAGTGACTTGCCTTTCGTGTGCTCCTCAGCCACCTCTTTTTAGAATAGCTTTAATGTTCTCTTTTCTTGCTGGATTGGAGATTGAATCCAGAGCTTTTGCACTGAGCTACATCCCCAGCCCTTTTTTCTTCCTTTTATTTTGGGATAAATTCTCATTATGTTGCTAAATTGCCCAGGCTGGGCTGAAATTTGGGATCTTCCTGCCTTGGCCTCTGGAATGTTGTTAAAGAGAATATCACCATACTTGGCTTATTCTGTTTTGCTTTGCTTTGCTTTTGCTTGGTTTTGTGCTGAGGCTTAAACCCAGGGCTTCCTGCACGACAAGCACACAGTTTACCCCTGAGCTAGTTATCTAGCCCTTGAGTTCAACTCATATATAGGTATTTCCCATAAATAAAAGAAAATAAAGCTGAACATGGTGATAGATGTATAAATTGTCTATACCAAACTCAAACACTTGTATCCCCCTACCTCAGCCTCCCAAGTGCTGGGATTACAAGTTTGTGCGGGGTAGGGCTGACCTGCCTTAAAAAAAAATAAAATAAAATAAAGACAGGGTCTTCCCCTGTAGTCTAGGCTTGTCCTGAAACTCACTATGTAGCTGAGGCTGGCCTCACACAGCAATCCTCCTGCTGCCTCAGCCTCCCTGTGCTGGGATTACAGGCATGTGCCATCACGGATGGTTTATGTGGTGCTGGGGAATCGAACCTAGAGCCTTAGGCTTGATAGGCAAGTACTCTACCACTGAGCTACGCGCTCAGCCTGTCTGTCTTACCACATTATTTTTTCCCGTGGTACTGGAGATGGAACCCAGGGCCTTGCACATGCTTAGTAATTGCTCCTTCACTGACCTACACTCTCCGATCTTTTTCTTTTTTTCTTTTTTTCAGGCAGATCATACCCGGGCTGGCCTTGAACTTGTGATTGTCCTGCCTCAGCAGCCCAGGACATTAGAATGACAAGCATATGCCACCATTCTTTGCTTACAGTAGATTTTTAGATTTTCAGAGAAGTGAGCAGATGGTACAGAGAATGTCCCTCTGCCCCCTCCACAGCACCCCTGATACCCTAACGTGAGCTAAAGTGCATGGTTTACATCAGGGTTCACTTTTTTTTCTTTTTCTTTGTGGTACTAGGACATTGCTGATCCTGGTCCACAGACTAGTTTGGGGCTAGAATCTACCACGTTGTCACCATGGAGAATTGGAACTGCCCAGGCGTGGCCTGGTTCTCAGGGCCCAAGGCAGGCAGACAGCCAGGAGAGAGACATCCCAAGGTCCTCAGGCCTGGATGCTGTGTCGGGGCCGTGGTCCCTGGTGAGTGCTGTTACCTGCCTGACCTGTGAGACCACAGGGGACAGTTGTGCCGCTCAGTGGTGCCCCGTGGGCAGGTCATTTGGTTACAGGGGTGGGGCTGCTCCTTGGGGAGCAGGGCTGTCAGCCTAGGTTTGGGGCTGCTCCTTGGGGTGCAGGGCTGTCAGCCTAGGTTATGTGTTAGACTCTCGTACATTTGCAAAGGAACCCTGAAAATGAACTTCTCACCAGGTGAACTATGGCCTTGGATTAATGTAACTCATTGAGATGGCAGCAATGCCAGGCCAGCTGTGGCACTACAGGCATGGGATCCTAGCCCTCTGGGAGGCTGAGGCAGGGGAATCCCAAATTTGAGCCCAGCCTGGGAACTTAACAACTTGGCTGGAGTCTGTCTCCAAGTCAAAATCAAAATGGGCTGAAGCTCTGGGCTCAATCCCTAGTTGTACCAGAGAAATAGAGAGATAGAGATAGAGAGAGAGAGAGAGAGAGAGAGAGAGAGAGAGAGAGAGAGAGAGAGAGAGAGATATTTCTGTTGTAATATATTTTCCTATTGTCAGACTTTCTCTATTTCACTAGGACTTTGACAGAGTCCTAATACCTGCTTTGAATCACCTCACCCAAGAACACAACCTCTAACCCAGACCCTGAAGCTCAGCTCAGCAGAGAAGCCCAATCCAAAACAGTGACCTCCCATGACCTCTGTTTAACACTGTAACGCCAGTTGAGCTTTCTGATCCTTTGGCCCTGTTGCCTCGCATTCTAAACCCCTAAAGAAACCACAATTTCCTGAGCCATGTTAATGCAATCAGGTGGATTAGCCCAGTTCTTGCTCTTTCCAGGCTCAGGGTTTTTATTTTATTTTATTTTATTTTATTTTATTTTATTTTTTACTTTTTTAAAGACAGGATCTTATGGGCAGCCCTGGCTGGCCTCAACCTCATGGCAATCCTCCTGCCTCTTTCCAGCCCAGCTGGAACCATGGGCTCTAGCAGCAGGTTCTGTGAACACTGGCAGAAGGAAAGGCCACCTGAGTCTTGAGGGAGCAGGGATGTGTCCTAGGACACTTCCAGCAAGCACATCCAGGTGAGACAGGGAGGGAGCCGGGATGGCGCCCCAACTGATGGCAAGAGGGCACAGGAATGCGGGAGAACTCCAGGCCACCCCTTTCTCATTTGGTCCGCTCTCTCATACCCCGTGGCGTGACGGGCATGGCTAAGTTGCATCCTTCTCTTGCAGGTCACGGGGTCTCCTCTGACATGCCCGGGTGGACAGCGGGGTCCTGGAACTCCTGAAGCCACTTCAAGATGCTGCCTGAGCATTTTCCTGGCAGCGATCATGGCTTTCATCCGCTCTCACATGGCTCTGGGCCCACGGCCTCACAGATTCTCCCAGGGTGACTCAGCGGCTCTTGACTGTGGCTCTGGTCTGGCCACACCCTTCCCGCGGCTCCAGGCCACGAGGGCCAGCCGAGAGCACTGTGGGCAGCACCAGGCTGTGTGCCCAGTCCCAGCCCAGGGAGTGACAGGCCCCGAGGTGCCCGATGGGACCTGTGTACCAGGAGCCCAAGGAGCTGGGGACCTGCTTGCCACGGTGGCTTTCTGGAGAGGGTTCAATAGCCTCCTCCTGCCTCTGCCCCCCAAAGTGCTGGGATGATGGGCCTGCACCACAGGCCTGGCACTGTCGTGACTTCTGAACTGTCTTGAGTTTGTTTTGCTCATTTTAAAATCACATCTTAATGAGCCTGTGCGATGCATATTATTAAATAATCAGATTTGGGGGGTTTCGTGCAAAGGAGAAGACAATGAATGCTAATGGGAAGCAAAGCCCATGAGGGTGAGGAACAGCGGGGAGGGGGTTCCGTGTTTCTCTTTAGCTTTGATTCATTTATTTATTTCTGGCTAGGAAGTGCTCTGCTGCTGAGCTGCATCCCCAGCTCCCGCTGGCTCCTAAGCTTTGCAAAAAGGGAACTCTGACTCTTTTTCTCTCTCTGTCTCTCTCTCTCTCTGTCTCTCTCTCTCTGTCTCTCTCTCTGTCTCTCTCTCTGTCTCTCTCTGTCTCTCTCTCTCTCTCTCTCTCTCTCTCTCTCTCTCTAGTACCAAGTTGAATCTAGGGCTTTTGCTCTGAGCTACATCCCCAGTCCCGTTTTATTACATATTTGAGACTGGGTCTCACTAAATTGCAAAATTGCCCAAGCTGGGCCCCAACTTGTGGGCCTCCTGTCTCAGCTTGCCAGAGTGCTGGGATGACAGGCCTGCATCACCAGTGGGCTGGCTGGCTGTACCTCTTTCTTTCTTTTTGAGACAGGGTCTCGGTCTGTAGCCCAGGCTAGTCCTTAACTCACTGTGTAGCCCAGGTTAGCCCTGGACTCATGGCAATCGTCCTGCCTCGACCTCCCAAGTGCTGGGGTTACAGGCATGGGCCACCACGCCCGGTTTATGTGGTGCTGGGGATGGAACTCAAGGCCTTGTGCTGACTGCTGTGCCATTCTTCCAGCCCTGTTGTATCATTCTTAACTAGGCTTGGAGATGGAGTGCTCTCCAGGCGGGGGGAGAGGGGGAGAGAGGGGAGGGGTGTTTACTGGGCACATGCAGGCCAGCTTAGGCAGCCCTGGGGGCTGTGGGAGGGGAGGGCAAAGGGCAGGCCTGGGGAGGTACAGAGGACAGAGACTGCTGCATTAGGTTAGACCGGAGGCCTTGTATCCTGAAAAGAAATGGGGAAGTGGGGGACCCGAGAGCCCTCGTGGCGTGGCGATGTGCAAACCTCTCACCTCTCCTGTTCCTCTGTGGCGGAGTTGCCTGCTGAGGGCTCACAGCTGTGCGTCTCTCCAGGAACCGTGCTCAGCCAATGGGTGCCCATGGCCTTAGGTATAGCTGCCTCTCCCCTGGGAAGGGTCCCCTGTGGTGCCCTGCTGCCTGTGCTGCTTCCCAGTGTGATGCCCCTGGGCACTGCTGCCTGCCTGTCAGAGCCTCAGAGCATGTTCGGGGCAGGGCGAGGGTTCCATCTAGGACAGATGGCATATGGGTCACACCTAGAGCCAACTTTGGTTAGCTGGAGTACTGAGTGAAGAAAGTCCCAGAAAACAAGCTCTCAGTGGAGGGTGGTGGCACAGGCCTATAATCCCAGGGAGGCTGAGGCAGGAGGATCGCAAATTGGAGCCCAGCATGGGCAACTTAGCAAGACCCTGTCTCAAAATCAGAAATAAAAGTAGGCTGGGGATGTAGCTGAACGGGAAGGCCTTGGGGTCTGTTCCCAGGAACACTAAGAAAAGTGCTTGGACAGTCTACAGGTAGTATAATCACCACGGTCTCAGGCTTCTGGGTTTTTCTTGGCTTGGTTTGCTTTGGTTTGGTTTGTGACAAGGTCTCCCTCTGGAGTGCTGGGACTTGAGACAAGGTCTCTGTGGCCCGAGGCTAGCTTTGAACTCTCAGGTGTAGGTGCTCCTCTTGGGTAGGTTGGACAGATCCTATCTTGCAGCCTTCTCATCCTTGACAATGCGTCTGCCTCGTTGTCTGGAATGGATGCTTGAGCTCCTGCCATTACTCCTGCAATCCAGTAGCACGAAGAAGTGAGATCGTAGCCAGGTCTAATATTTACTTGGCACCTATCAGCAGAGCTGTACCAGTAGATAAATCATGAAATTCTTCGTGTGTGTCTATATGTATGTGTTTGTGTGTGTGTGTGTTACTGGGGGTAGAGCCCAGGACCTTCTCCCTGAGCTCTATCACCAGCCCAATTTTTATTTTTATGTTGAGACAGGGGCTGGCTAAGTTGCCAAGTCTGGGCTCACACTTGTGATCTTCCTACCTCAAAGTGCTGGGATTACAGGCCTCGCCACTGGGCCCAGAAAAATGATGACGTTCTTTTAAACCAGATGGTGAATAAACAGCTCCTGGCCTCTGATGCCCGCTGCTCCTGCTGGCTGGTCCCCAGGAGTCACTCATCCTCCAAAACAGCAACACAGCTATGTGGGGGCCACAGAGGACGTTAGCCCCGCATTATGGTCTGTGTCCTGGCAGAACCGGATGTTAAACATTGGAATATTTGCATTGGATTTGTTCTTTCTTTAGAAGAACTGTACTGAGAAGTCACAAAATAGACCCTTGTTTGATGTCATTGGCCAGAATGAAGACACATGGCTGTGAGGAGGCTGGGAATGTGACCCTGTACCTGGCCAGACGCAGAAGCATCAAGGTCAGTGAACAGGCCTGAAGGATGGTAGGAGAAAGCAGCAGTCCCGTCCCCGGAAAGGCTGAGTGAGCAGCTGCTGAGGACCGGTGCTGGCGAGCCTGGCTGTCCTGGTGATTTCACCAGAATCCCAGGGGAGATGGGCATGGGGATGGGGAGGAATCAGAGGCTGGTACATGGGGGTGCCTGAGTTTTAATTTATTTATTTACTTATTTTTTGTGTTACATCAAACTGAACTCAGGGCCTTTGCACTGGGACACATCTCTAACCCAGTATTTATTTATTTTTTTGAGACAGGGTTTCACTAAGTCACCAAATTGTCCAGGCCAGGCTCAAACTTATGATCCTCCTGCCTCAGCCTCTCAGAGCCCTAGGATTATGGGCACTCACCACCTACACCCTGATAGTGCCTAAATTTTGGTGAGGAGGGGTGTCTACGGAAGGGGACAAGATTGCCTTAGGTGACACTTGAGGTCCTCAGGCTATACAGACAGGCTGATGTAGCAGGAGAGGCAGGTGTAGAGGGCTCCATGGGGAGGACGCTTGAGGAGAGAGCCTGGGGGAGCCCCCAGGTAGTCGGCTAGGAGCTGAGTGGGGAGCCTGGGGTCCTGTAAATGCCTCCTGTGGGGCTGATTGGGCCCAGGCTCTTTCAGGTGTAGACACAGTGGGAAACTGCAAAGATCTGCCGGGGGTCTCAGGCCGAAACTGTCGGACCTCATGCGGAACTAGAATTGCAACTGAGGAGCCAGCAGGAACCACACCTGCCAGGGGCCCTCATTTCTCAGGAAAAATCTCTTTTCAGTTCCCTGAAAACTTGAGCTCACAGTAGAGTGGAGGTAGGGGAGGTTTCTTTTTTCTTATGATTTTCTATACATGTATTAATTTTTGTGGAGGAGAAATGGGGAACGAGCCCAGGGCCTTTGTACTGAGCTACATCCTCGGCGGTTCGTTTGTTTTCTGAGACAGTGACTAAGTTGCTAAGTTGTCCAGGCTGGGCTCAACCTTTCCATCTTCCTCTCTAGCCTCCCAGGGTGCCGAGATTAACAGGTTGGAGCCACTTGGCACAGCTTAATTTTTTCTTTAACAATCACAAAGCAAGATGGGTACCATAACGAGCTGAAGAGTACAAGATGAGTTAAAACAGCAGGGCGGGCCAGACACACTAAAGCCAAGTTAACCGACTGTTCTGGTGAGCCCAGCCCTGGCTCCCTGAGCGGCTTCTCTGATCTGCAGGTACCAGGCAGCCATTGCTCTCTGCATGGGCTAAATTATTATGGGGAAGAGTAAATGATAAGCTTGCTTCAGGTGTGGGACACAGGTTTCTTCCCAACATCTGCGAACCTCTCCTTGGGGTTGATATGGATGGTGTCCTTATCTCGAGCCTCAGGGACCTTCTGTGCAGACGGGAGTAGTCAAAAGGGACCCTCTAGGTGTGACTACTGCCTGACTGAGGGGCTCCTGTGAGGTAGACAGAGGACAGCTCACCAACAGAAAGCATTTCCACCCAAGCCTGGTGGTCTAAGCCACAAGCCCAGGGCTCCGGGAGCCTGAGGCAAGATGATCCCAAATTTGAGCCCAGCTTGGGCAACTTAGCAACTTGGTGAGACTTTATCTCAAAATTAGAAATGGGCTGGGGATGTAACTCACTGCAGAGGCCCTGGGCTGGATCCCCAGAAGTCAAAAACTAAAAGCCTTCTTGGGGCACTTGCTTTGATCATTCTGTACCCTTCCCACACACTCAAAATCTTATAAAAATGGCAGCCTTAATAGGGCTTGGTGGCACAGGCCTCTAATCTCAGCACTCCAGGTGGCTGAGGCAGGAGGATCACAACTTCAAGTCCAACCTGGGCAGTTTAGTGACTTGGCAATACCCTGTCTCAAAATCAACCCAAAAACTGGGCTGGGGATGTAGCATAATGCCAAGGCCCTGGGGTCCATGCCCAGCACTGCAAAACAGAACAGAATGGAGCCTTTTACCCTAGTGGTACAGTTCTCCCTTAGACTCATAGGCCGCTCTTGGGGTATATAAATAAACTCAACTTTTCTATACTCTATTCCTTGACTGTTGATAAATTTCTTTACTGTTTTTGTTGAGACAGCATCTCACTCTGTAGTCCAGGCTGGTCCTGAACTACTGTGCAGCCCCGCCTGGCCTCAGCTTTATGGCAATTCTCCTACCTCAGCCTCCCGTGTGCTGGAATTACAGGCATGTGCCACCATGCCCAGCTTAGGTAAGTGCTCTAACCACCAGGCATGCCCTCAGTCCTGGTAAATTATTTTATCATTAGATGCTTCCCACACACAGCACCTTGCACACCTTTCTTCCCGCCTTTCCAAGGACTCTCGTCGGCTCTTCTCTCTCACTCCTCCTCTCCTTGTGGCCTTCTGCAGCCCTTCCCCACGTGACTTCCCGATCTGAGAAATGTACCGACTGCTAGGCCTGGGCTTCTCCAGGTGGCGAGCCTCCTTTCCCTCACAGCTGACCAGTGCCAGTGATCTTACCGTGTTACTTCTTCAAGGTCTGGCCGCTGCCCAGGTCCACCCTGTGGCCGCAGAGCCAGAGTTGGCTCTGAGGGAAACCAGCTTACAGTTTTGCAAGCCAGAGATCCTCTTCTCTCAAGGGACTTCCCAGTCTAGGCCGTTCCTTGGTCCCTCTACAGACAGAAGGGGATCTGTCACCCTGGAGGGACACCTTCTGGGTAGATGCTACATCTTGGCAGGATCCAATGACGGTTCCTAAGTCCTCTACCTCTTCTGGCTCATCCTTGGGCTGCACTCTCAACAATTGGTCTAGCCAGGCCGGGTGGCCCAGGCGTGTCATCTTACCACTCTGGCAGGCAGTAGGGTTGCAAATTTGAGCCCTACCTGGGCAATTTAGCAATTTAGCGTGACCCTGTCACACAAAGCAAAAACAGGCTGGGGATGTAGCTCCGTGTGAAGGCCCTGGGCTCATTCCCCTTTGTCCTCAGGACAGTAGCAGCCAAGGCTAACTCCCAAGGTCAAACCTTCACCAGGTGAGGGCAAGAGGAAGAAAACTGGAGTAAACCTGTTAGGGTAACAGTGTTTGGCGTGAGTGTCCCAGAAACAGACACAAAGGAAAAATGTCTCCACCCCCAGGTAGGGCTGGAACCAAAGTCTAAACCCACGTTGGTATAGAGCAAGCTGAGCTACAAAACTGGGTATCAGGGAGAACTTGGCCCTGGGTCTGCATTGCCCTGGGACCTAGTGGCAGGCAAGGCCTGGGTTAACTTTTATCTCAGAGGCCAAGGAATGAGCAAATGAGCCTTTCTGCAACCTCTGCAGTATATCTTGGCTGGATGGTAAGGAGTGTGTGTGTGTGTGTACGCACATGTGCATGTGGGCCCTAGGGTTTGAGCTTCAGGACTTTTGCCCTGAGCTATATCCTAAGTCTTCCCCCACAACCCGCCCACCCTTTTTGTAGTACTGGAGATTGAACCCAGAGTCTTCTCACTGACCTACATCCCCAGCCTCCTTCATTTTCAGACAACATCTTTCTTTTTATTTTCTTTGTTGTTGTTGTTGCTTGTTTATTTGTTTTTTTGAGACAGGGTCTCACTCTGGTCCTGAATTCACTGGTGTAGCCCACGCTGGACTTGGACTCTGGGCAACCTGCCTGCCTCAGACTACCGAGTGCTGGGATTATAGGCGTGCGCCACCATGCCTAACTTTACATGGTTCTGGGGAATCGAACTCAGGGCCTTGTAACTGCAAGGCAAGCACTTTAACCTCTGTGCCATTTATCCAGCCTAAGGTATGATCTTTCTAAATTGCTAAGTTACCTAGGCTAGGCTTGAACTTACGATCCTCTTGCCTTCCAGAGCAATGGGATTACAGGCTTGTGGCCTGTGCCACCAAAGATGGCTGGTAAATTTACTTTGAATTTCTGTGGGTTTAAGTATATATTTTGTCTAAGTGACAGGGCTAAAACATGCGGAAACTTTTGGCTAATTCTTAGACTTCAGTGAGAGGGTTAATTGGCTGTTCCTACTTTCTGATGGTACTAAGATAATTTACTGTATTCAAGGTTACTTGGAAATCAGTTACTCAGCCAGTCCGAAGTAAAATGTAAACATCTGTGAGTTAACTGTGAAACAAAGTTTTTAAAAAATGTTATCAGGAACATTTTATTTTATTTATATAGATACTATGAATTGAACCCAAGGCCTTCACATTGAGCTGCATCCTCAGCCCTGTAAATTTTTTTTTAATTTATGTATATATATATTTATTTTAATCCTAGGGATTGAACCCAGAGTCTACACTGAGCTATGCTTGGCTTATGTGGTGTTGGGGAATTGAACTCAGGGCCTTGCGCTTGCTAAGTGCTCTAACCACTAAGCTATTCCTCCAGCCCAGTAGTAGTAACTCATGTAAAATACTTGAAGACAATGCCACTCTGAGAAACAAAAGGATTAGATATGAATTTAAATATAAATAAAAGAGAGTCCATTGGTTCTGATACAGTATTGTCAGTCAGGAGTGTTACCTTAAAATGTTACATAAAATAAATTATCTTTTCAATTGCTGAACCCATCAGAAGTCTAACAATGGCTCTTCTAGGTCTGATTCACAGTTTTTTTTTTTTTTTTTTTTTTTTTAGACAGGGTCTCACTCTATAGTCTTGGCTGGTCCTGAACTCACTATGGAGCCCAGGCTGGCCTGGGACTCACAGCAATCCTCCTGCCTCAGCCTCCTGAGTGCTGGGATTACAGGCATATGCCGCCATGCCAGTTTATGTGGTGCTGGGGAATCAAACTTGGGTACTTAGCACTTGACTTAGTGCTTGTAAGACAAGCACTTTAACTGCTGATCTATTCCTCCAGCCCCTCAAAAGTATTACAGAAACTAAATTTTGTTTTGCTCTTGTTAGTTTTCATATTGTCCTTTAAAACTTTATAAGTGCTATTTTTAAAAATTCTATAAAATTATGACTCTTAACAAAAAGATCTGGCTGGGCCCACCAGCACAGGCCTATACTCCCAACACTCTGAGAGGCTGAGGCAGGAGGATCACAAGTGTGAGCCTAGCCTGAGCAATTTGGCAACTTAGCAAGATGTAGTTTCAAAATGAAAATTAAAATAATGGCTGAGGATATAGCTCAGAGGAGATAAGGAAGCAAAAGAGCTTCCTAAATCACAATGAAGTTGCGTGCATCAGGCCTACCAAAAATACAGTCCAGGGCCAAGGGGAATAGCCCAGTAGTTAGAACGCTTGCCTAGCAAGCGCAAGGCCCTGAGTTCAATTCCCCAGGACCACAAAAGCTGGGAAAAGTGGCGCACTCCCATAATCCCAATATTCAGGAGGCCAAGGCAGGAGGATTGCTGTGAGTTTGAGGCCAGCCTCGGCTACACAGTAACTAAGACCAGCCTGGACTACAGAGCTGTCTCAATAAATAAATAAATAAATAAAAATAAAAAGGAAGAAGAAAAAAAGAAAAAATATACAGTTAGGTTGTAATAAAAGATTCTTACATATAGGTGTGAAAGTATTGTTATCATAAAGGACTCTGCCAAAAACATAAATTATCCTGAGTCAATTTAAACGTAATCTAACAGACCTGCCAGTTAAATTAAATAAATAAATAAATAAACTTCTTGCCAGGCCCAGTGGTAGAAGCTTGCACTCTGGGAGGCTCAGCAAGAGGAATCAAAAGTTTTAACCCCGCTTGGGCAACTTAGCAACTTAGTGAGGGGCTGTCTCCAAATCAAAAATAAAAATGGTCTGGGGATGTAGTTCATTGTGAAGATGTAATGACCCTGAGTTTGATCCCTGGTGCCCCCTCCAAAAAAAATCCAGCTTCTCCCAGGTGACTTTTATTTGCTATGCTTGTGCACTGTGTCTACAGCAGGCTGCAGGGTGATGTCCTACAGAAAAGCGGATCCTTCCCTCGGACTCCCTTACAGCGGTCTCCTCCCCCTCTAATCCGCCAGTCTCAGCTGGAAGCAGGCAGGGAAGAACAGACACTCAGCCCCTTTCTTCTCAAATGACTTCTCTGGTCCAGCATGGCACATACTAAGCAGCCATCGCTCTCTGCATGGCTAAACAGCAGCTGAAAAGAATAAATCGTAAGCTTCAAGCTGCTGCGTGTTTCTTCCCCATGGTCTGGGGCATTTTCCTTGCAGTGGATGTGTACAGGTGTCCTTGTCTCAGACCTGCTGTGAGGACCACAGTAGTCAAACTGGCTACTTGAAGTGTAACTATTGCCTAGATCTGGGTGCGAGGTAAACAGAGGAGGAGCTCACCTACAGAAGCTTCCTTGGGAGACGTTGGCTCCGCCCGGGGCCTTTGCACTGCGCTGCACCCCAGCTGGCTCCTCTTCCTGTGGTGCTGGGGAACCCACGCCTTGCACATCCCAGGCAAGTCCTCTAACCATTGAGTCCAGCCAGGTTGCCTGCCTTACTTCCTATCTTTCTTATTCTTTCTTTTCAAGGTCATACTTCATAGTCCTGTAGTCCAAGCTAGCCTTGAAATTATTATGTAGCCAAGGATGGCCTAAACTCACGGAGATCCTCCTGCCTCAGCATACCAGTGCCGGGAATACAGGCATGCACCACCATCTGGTACCATATCCCTTGACCATTGGTAAATTCCGTCACTGTTTGTGGTTTTAGCCTGTCATACACCGCCTTGCCCTGCAGCAAGGTCAGGAGACTCCCCACCTCTGACTCTCTGTTCCTCACCTTGCTGAGAAGTCCCCACTTCCAAAAGGACAGGCCAGAGGGCACAGGAGCCCCCATGGCCTCCCGCAGCTGTGGGCCTGGGGAATGGTGGTGCTGCGGGGCGGGTGCTCGGTTCCCTCTGGACAGTCAGGGACTTGGGCCCCAGCTCCCCTCTTTCCTTCCTTCCTACTTTTGTGTCCCTAGGGATGGAACCCAGAGCCTTTCCGCTGATCTACGTCTCCAGTCCATTTTTATTTATTTATTTATTTAGATTTTGGACAGGGTCTTGCTAAACCACTAAGCTGCCCAGACCTGGCTCAAACTTGTGATCCTCCTGCCTCAGCCTCCCAGAGTGCTGCAATGACAGGCCTGGGCCCGGCTACCTGCCCTCATTTCTCAGGCTCGGGCGTGCCAATCCTGCCGTCCCATACCTGCCTTCTGCTCACTGCCCTGTCCTGCCGTTTCCTAGCTACCCTGGAGTGGTTCGGCTTTTGGGATCCTTCCAGTTTGCACTCGGTGTGACAAAGGGCCTTCTGTGGACACTCGGGTGGAACCTTACCTGGGGTGTCAGGCACGGGACTGGCGGCCACAGAGGTGGGAGGGCTTTGCACTCTTGCTGCCTACGTAGTTGCAAAAAGCTATTTTTAAGAGGATTTAAGCATCTACTGACTTGGTAAAAAAAAATTAATAATCTACTTACCATTTTTTTTACATTATTAATATTCTGTCCTCACAGGGTTCAGGAGGAGGCGAGTGAAGCCATTGTCAGTGTGGAGTTACAGGCAGACCGTTCACCCCTCCATACTCCTCGCCCTGCGGAGGAGGGGTGTTCAGACAGGCTGTGGTATTCTGTTAGGTCTGTGATCCCAGCACTTAAGTTTGAGCCCAGCTTAGGCAACTTCCTGACTTAGCAAGACCTTGTCTCAAAACTACAGTAATACCAAGAGTTGGGGATGTATCTCCTTCCAGAAGCTCTGGGTTCAATTCCCAGTACTGCAAAAAAGAAAATGTTTTCCTTCCTTCCTTCCTTCCTTCCTTCCTTCCTTCCTTCCTTCCTTCCTTTCCTTTCTTCCTTTTTCTTTTCTTGTCCTAGGGATTGAGCCCAGAGCCTTCACACTGAGCTACCTCTGTGGTGGGACCTTGAATAGCTATCATTCTCTCTCCGGGCCTCAGTGTCCCCACTGCTGATGAAGCTGGGGCTAAATGACCCCTAAGAACCTGCCAGGTGGGATGAGGTTCCTTTCCTTTCCTTTCATGGTGGTTGGCAGGTCCGGGCTTCTGGGGTGAGGATGCCACGCCTCTGCACAGAAGCCAGGCCTGCCACAGATAGAGGGCCAATGGCCGTGGGTGCGCTACCCAGGCGGTCCCTCATTCCGGAATGAAGGAGGAGCGGGGCAGGGTGGGGCTGCTTTGTTCTCCCGCAAGGCTAAGCTGCAGCTGGTTCTCAGATTCTGCTCGGTTTTGCGGCTTTGCGTTCCCTTCTCCACCAGCGTGACTTCTTGTTCTTTCCTCTCTTGCTCTTGTTCTGTTCCCTCCATCTCCACAGCAGAGCAGGGTGGAGCCCTGGGAGGGCCAGAGTTCATTTAATACCAGAAACCTGTCTGTGTGTCATGGGAGGCAACAATCTCAGGGAAAGGTGATATGAGTTGTTAAGACAGGAAACTGGGGCACAGGACAAAGCTTCACGCTAACACCAGGAACCTGTAGGTGGTGGGGTTATCCTGAGAACTTGGGTATATTGTTCATTTTTTCTGATATGCTATGAAAATAAAAAGAAATTGTGGAGCCAGGTACGGTGGCACATGCCTGTAATTCTAGCACTCGAGGAGGCTGAGGCAGGAAGATTGCAAGTTTGAGCCCAGTCACTGGGTAACTGAAACCCTGTTTTAAGTAAAAAATAAAAGATTTGGGATGTGGACTAGTGTGTGAAGGCCCTGGATTCAATTCTGTGTCTGCAAAAACAAACTAACAACCACCCCAGGAAATTGTTGTAAAAACATCATCAAAAGATCTTTTTAAATGAAGCATTGGGGCCTTCTGGGAGAAAGCTTTCCTGATGCAAGATTATACTTGCTGTCCAGGAAGGGGGCATGGATTAGGCAGCCAGACATAACACGTGGGTATCAAGAGGTTATCGGACTCTTGAGTTATGGATTTTTTGAATTGTAGGTATGCTTGGTTTCTTTCTTTTTTATTCTTTCTTTCTTTTTTTTTTGTACTAGGAATTGAACCCAAGGCCTTCACAATGAGCTATATCCCCACCTCATTTTAAAATTTTTATTTGAAGACAAGCTCTCGTTAAATCACTAAGTTGCCCAGACTGGCTTCAAACTTGGGATCCTCCTGCCTCAGTCTCCCAGAGTGCTGGAATGACAGGCCTGTGTCACCAAGCCCGGTTTTAAACCAGACTTTAATTGCTTTTTACTGCTTGGTGTTTAAATTCCTGCATTCTCTGCCCCCTTGGAAACACTGATAGGGAGATACCCGAACCCAGCTGCAAGTCCTACCATTCCCCAATAAAGGATTTGTTTATCGTTTCTGATGTTGATCTGCGGGACAGAGTGTGCGTGTGCACGAGGGGCATGCATGCGCACGTGGAGTTGAGGGCCAGTTAGAATTCTAGCTCTAAGGACTTGGCTGCTGCACGTGCCCTGAATCTCAGCTAATTCGGGAGGCTGAGGCGGAAAGGTGGCAAATTTGATCCCAGGCTGGGCAATGTAGCCATTTAGGGAGACCTTCACGAAATAAAACACAAAGTTCTGGGAATGTGGCTCAGGACGAAAGGCCTGGGCTCAATCTCCAGTACGGGGGCGAGGATGGAAGGGAGGAAGATGTGTTAGGGGCTGGGGACGTGGGTCGCGGGTACAGCACCTGCCTCCCATGGGACAGGGCTCGGGTCTGACCTTCGATACAGCAAAAAAACAAAACAAAACAAAAGCACGTTGATACACAGTGTCTCATCGTTACCGCTGTCCTTCTCAACTTTCTCCCCGGCCGCCCGCGCTCCCTCCCCCCAGCTCGGGCCCGCCCCCATCTCGGCCCCGCCCACCCTCGCCTGCTGAGTCAGGCTGTGCCCTGTAGGGCGGGGCTTGCGCCTGCGCACTGGGCGGCGTTCGCGCCGGAGCAGGTTTATATGCGAGCGCGGTCAGCTGACGCCCCGCATTGCAGACTGCGGAGTCGAGAGGCGCCATGTACGCTCTGGTCCTTGTCGCCAGCCTCTTGGGCATTGGTAAGCCTGGGACCCTTGGCTCGTGGAAGGGGTGCACCGCGGCGTCCGCCCACCCGCAAAGGCCGCACAGCGCCGCTCAGGCCTCCCCCCTGCGCTCGCCCTGAACCGGCCCTGCGAGGCCGCTCTGCGCAGGCGCGTCTCGGCCGGTACCTGCTGGGACCGCCGCGAAGGCTGTGGGAAGGTCCTGGGTGTGAGGGGCTGTCGGAAGCGGGACGCTGGCATCTTTTCGGGGCTCAAGCTGGGGCCGTCCTCTTCGCAGTGAGAGTGGGGGTGGTCCTCCAGGGTGACCCCTCCCCCAGCGTGTGCTGCCCGGGCTGGAGGCACGTGATCACAGGGACTGGAGCCGCCACCTGCGGGACCGGACACTGGCTCCTGGCCCCAGGTCCCCGGATTTGTGGGAGTTGAAGTTGCAGAAAGCATCTTTTTTTTTTTTTTTTTTTTTTTTTTTTTTACATAGGTATCTACCCTGGAACCTGCAAAGGTGATAGAGATTTTGCTGTCGGTTTTATTATTTTTTTTTGTCGAGCGTAGGGCCTCACACTGAGCCACATCCCCAGCCCATTTTTGATTTTAAGACAGGGTCTTTCTACGTTGCCCACGCAGGGCGCACATTTTCAGGGCATCCTTCTGTTTGAGCTCCCCAGATCACTGGGATTACAGGCCTGCATCACCAGGGACCTTGTTATTTTGTGATGGAATCTTTTATTCCTCCAGCTTTAAAATGGCTTGCACGGTCATCGGCCAGTTTTAGCAGTGTCCTTATGAATACTTGAGCAGTTATGCACAGAATATCGGGCCTACTTACTGTTCTAAAGTGGTAGTGACGATTGTTAACAATCACTGCAGGGTATGAAGGCCGGGCTTGGGAACCAGCTCAGCTGGAATCTGGGATCCTCTTGCCCGGCCTCCCAGAGTGCTGAATTACAGACCAGCACCACAACATCCAGGCCTTTTTTTCCCCCCTTTATTCTTAATATCTTAAGCTCGTTGAAATCATCATGGTAACAAGACATGGATTATTGAAATTCTGTAGTTTGGAAGTGGTGGAGCCAGGTTTTAATCTCCACAGAGAGGATCCCGTGAGAATTCACGTGGTTGCCTTCACAGGGAATAAGGAAATAAAGCCACTGCCAGCTTCCCTATTCTCTGTTTCTTAATAACTGTAGGTAACTTAATTGATGAGATAATTGGCTAACATCCGTTCTAATCACTCAGTTTTGTTTTCTGTTTCTTTTTGTATGAGGCGTTGAGCCCAGAGCTTTCACACTGAGCTATGTCTTGAACCCTGTTTAATTTTTTGAGATAGATTCTTGCTAAGTTGCCTAGGTTGGGCTTGAATTTGTGATCCTCCTACCTCAGCCTCCCCAAGTGCTGGAATTACAGGTGCGCAGAACCATACTGGCTGTGCTCTGGTTAAGCTAATGCTTGTCTGTAAATGTTAATTGGCTTTTATTTTTACAGTGTTAAAGCAGTTGTTCCTGTTTGCATTGATTCAGGGAGACACTTAAGAGGCCTAAGTCAGCTGGGTGGTGGCGCAAGCCTGAAATCTCAGTGTCTGGCTGTGTGTGTGAGGAAGGAGGGTCACAGGTTTGAGTGTAGAATAAGCAAATAAGCTGTGATTTTTTTTTTTTTTTTTTTTTTTTTTAGTGGTAGTGGAAATTCAACCCAGGCCTTCACACTAAGCCCTCCATCTCCATAGCTCATTTTTTGTTTGTTTTGTTTTGAGACAGGATCTGGCTTTGTAGTCCATGGTAAGTCCTGAACTCTGTGTAGCCTGGGCTGGGCTCAAACTCACACAAGTCCAGTCTCAGCCTCCTGAGTACAGGAAGCCTCACAAGGGCTGTGGTTACTGGGATTAGAGCCATGTGCCACTATGCCTGTCTCAATTTTTAGTTTTTGGTTTTGAAACAGTCTCACTGAGTTGTCCAGGTTGGGCTGGAACTTAAGTTCTTTCTGCCTCAGCCTTTCAGAATGCTGGGATTATGGGCTTGCACCATCAACCACAGCTACAGTCCTGTCTCAGAATAAAAAACAAGAAGGCCTGGAGTTCTAATTCATTCAGATCACTAAAAAAGGACTTACTTCTTTGTGGTGTGTGCCTCTGGGATCTGTGGGTGTGTTGGCCAAGTTGTGTGGTCAACCAGTGGACTGTTCCCCAAGCCCTTGTGTAAATGGGAGTGTGAGGTCTAACCTTGCTGCCACACCTGTAAGGTTACATCAAGGTCCCACTGATGGCTCACTACTGAAATAGTAGCTGGTTCTGACTTCTCCACCCCTTTGTGGCTTTGGGGAAAAGTTGAATGGAACAGTTCTAAAGACCCTGATGAACTGAATGTGGTATTGTACACCTGTAATTCAGCAGCCTGGGAGGCTGAGGCAGGAGGATTGAAAGTTTGAGTCCAACCTCAGTGGGGACTTAGGAGACCCTCTCTTGGAATGCAGTTCAACGCATAGACCCCTACTCTGTCGAGCCAATGGCAGATATTGATGTTGAATTTTTAGGGAAGGTGTGCAGTGACTGCAGCTAATTGCTGCTTCCTGGAGGATCTTGGAACTTGTCCTTTCCTTATGGAGCCACTGGAGTACGAGCCGTCCTGACTCAGAAAGAGCTTAATGCCTTATGTTTTAATAATGTCCTGGGAGGCTGGAGGTGTAGCTTAGTGGTGGAGCACTTGCCTAGCTTGAGATTGCTTCTGGCTTCTATCAGGCCGCACTTCTGTTGGGCCTCTGTGCCAAGTTGTGTCTCTACGAGCCTGAAGGATAAGTCGCACAGATAGGAGGCAGGTTATGAAGAGAGCACTTTATTGGGAAAATCACAGAAGACGGACCTGGAAATGTGGGTTGCCCACGGAGATCACTGTCTAGGAGTTTTTATTGTTGAGCTGGGTAAGGGGCTGTCCTAGGCTAAGCAGCTTGCTTGCTAAGGCTGGTTGCTAGGTTCTCTGGACTGTCAGGAGTTATAGCCAGCTACCCATTCTATACTCCTGCTTTCCAGTAACTTCTCCACTTCTGGGAGGCCCTGTGTCCCTCACTGTCTACAACCCTGCTAAGCTCTCCTGTCACACCCAGCACCACTAAAAAAAAAAAAAAATGTAAAAGCCAAGCTCAGTGATGTAGGCCTGTAGTCCTTAGTACTCTGGTAGGCTGAGGCAGAAAGATCTCAAGTTCAAACCCAGATGGGGCAACTTAGTGAGTTGGGAAAACCCTGCTTCAAAAATAGTCTGGAGATGGAACTCCAGTGTTAAGGCCCTGGGCTTCATCACCACTACAAACAGTGTTGAGTAATATTTACAGATCTGTGGATGTGCATATGATAGTGGACAGCTGGGTCAGTGCCACAGGACAAGACCACCCAGGCTAGTGGCTTCAGGGACTTAGAAAGGAACACTTTTTTTTTTTTGAGACAGGGTTTCATTTTGTAGCCCAGGCTGACCTTGGACTCACCGCAGTCCTCCTGCCTCAGCCTCCCTGGGATTACTAGCATGTGCCACCATGCCTGGCTTATGTGGTGCTGGGGAATCGAACTCGGGTACTAAGCACTTTTAACTGCTGAGCCATTCTTCCAGCCCAAGAACACTGTTTTGAGGTTTTTACAGAGGAATTGATGGCACAGGGACATGGTATTGGGTTACAGCCCTAGTGGGAAAAAGTGAGTCTGGGATTAAGAGGAACAGAAGGGTGCGGTCCTGAGTGTGGTGGGTGCCCGAAGCTGAGCTGCCCTGATCGCTGTTGTGGGTAGCTGCTCACTACTTGACTGTGGTCTGCCCACGCGGAGGCAGGTGTGTTCGTTCTCTGGGGATGCTACAGCACATTGCGTGAACACATGTTGATCTGTCCACCTTTGCATTTGAAGTTGTGTGCGTGTGTGTTGCAAGGCTTGTATTCATAGCCTTTTTCCAGGTCTTACCTGTCTGCAATTTAGGGGAAAATTTTGTTTAGCAGTAGTCAAATTTTGAAATAAAAAAATTAGTTACAGTACTTGTTTTAATAGAAGAACTATTCTGTTTTTTTTTTTTTTGAGATGGGATCTTGCTTGCTGTGTTATTCAAGCCCCCAGGCTCTAGTGATCCCCCAAATAGCTGGGACTGCTGGTGTGTGCTTCTCTGCTCTGCAACGTATTAGTAAAGCAGGAAAAGTTGGTTTTAGCCAGTCAGTGTTTGTCAAGTTGTTGAAATCCACTGGATAGCTGGGTGTTTTTCCTGTGCAGGGAGGGGACCCCGCCTGCCTGCCACGTTGGGCGAGTGCCATGCTGCTGCCTGCTCCCTCAGCCCTGATAGGAGAGTTGAGGTGTGTTGAATTGAGTGTTAGAAGAGAGTTCCGTGTTGATTTTTGATATTTTTGTGGTATTGGGGATTGAACCAGGGCTTTCAAGCTGAGCTACATCCCAGCCCTTTTAATTTATATGTATTTTAAATTTCGAGACAAGTTTTCACCGAATCCATAAGTTGCCCAGGTTAGGCTACAACTGGCGATTCTCCTGCCTCAGCCTCCCAGAGGGCTGAGCTTAACCATGGTGTGTGCCACCCCGCCCACCTTGCTACAGATTTTTCTAGATTAGGGAAGGAGAATTTGGCCTTCCATTTCCTTGTGTGAAACTGGACCACCCACCCAGCCAGCTGGCTGGGGCTTATGCCAAGGGGAAGAGGGAGTGCAGGGTGCTGCTGGCTGGGGCAGCACCTAATGAGGCATGCTTGGGAAGTTCTCAGGGCCAAGACCAGCCACTTGGGTGGCAGCTTTCGGAGGGGGTTAGCATGAATAGGGCGTGGCCCCCGGGTGCCAGCCTTCCTCTGTCTGTCTTTGTTGTGCCGCCAGCAGTGGAGTTCTGATTTTTTATTTCTAACACGACTTAAAAGGTGTAATTTTATTTTGTGCTGAAGATAGAGCTCAGGGCCTCACAGCACATGCTGTTTGATTGCCCTACCTCTGTCCTTCCGTTTCTGCCCCTCTCCACCTCCAGATTTTTAAGTCATTTTAAAATAATGCTGTGGGGCTGGAGGAGTGGCTCAGTGAGTACTAAGTCAAGCCCTAAGTTCAGTTCCCCAGCACCACATAAGCCGGTTGTGGTGGTACATGCCTGTAATCCCAACACTCTGGGAGGCTGAGACAGGAGGATTGCAGGGAGTCCAAGGCTAGCCTGGGCTCCATAGTGAATTCAGGACCGGCTTGGGTTGCAGAGCAAGACCCTGTCTCAAAATAAATAAATAAAATAGTGCTAACTCTGGGCTGAGTGGTGCATGCCCAGTATCCCAGCACTTTGGGAGGCTAAAGCAAGAGGATTGTAAATTTGAGTCCAGCATGGAGAATTCAGCATCTCAGTGAGAGCCTGTCTCAAATAAACAATAAAAGAGAGCTGAGGAAGTAATAGGTTCAATCCCCAATCCTGCAGAAAAAAGTGCTGAATACAGTGATTAGAGTAGCAAATTTAGCTGTGTAACCTGTAATTTACATTGTGACTGGGATGATACCGTCGAATGGAAGTTTGATGCGCATTCCTGGAGCTGAGGGCATAGCTCAGTGGTATAGTGTGTGCCTGGCAATCCCACGGCCCTGGGTTTGATTCTTGCACACCGCATAAACTGGGTGTGGTGGCACATGCTTGTAATCTCAGCACTTGCCTGTGATCCCAGCACTTAGAGGCCGAGGCAGGAGGATTGCCCGAGTTCGAGGCCAACGTGGGCTACATTGTGAGCTTAGCACCAGCCTAGGCTACAGAGCAAGACCCTGTCTAAATAATAATAATAAAGTCACATTGTTGATACTGGCTGTATGACCTTGGATAAGTTACTTATCCTGACTTCGCTCATGAAAGGGCATTAATCATGCCTGTGTCACTGAGTTGCTTTGAGATTTCACCGAGTTAATACATGAGTGGGCGTAGCAAGGCACTGAGCTTGCTGCTGTTCGCCTGGTGAACACAATGCGGTATTGTGAGCATCCTTGACCCATCAGCGTAGTGACTTCCTGTTCTTGATTTTGTGATTTTCCTAGCTTCTTTTATTTCAGGGGATGTTAGGAGTTTAATAGATTTTCCTTCCTTTCTTCTTGAATGGCGGTACTGAGGATAGAGTTCAGGGTCTTCACTGAGCTACATCCCCAGTTCATTTTTAATTTTGATTTGGAGAATAGGGCCTTGCTAAGTTGCCCGGGCTGGGCTTAAATTTGCCAGCCTCAGTCTCTGCCTCCTACAGTGCTGGGATAATAGGCCTTCGCTGTTGGGCACCAGCAACGATGACTTGTCTTGTTACAAGTGTATGTGCTGAGTGTCATCCTTGAGTCAGAAGTCAGTGTGGGTAGGCAATGGCTCAGAGGGAGCTGGGAAAGGGGGGGTTCACGCCTAGGTCAGTCAGTGTTGACATTGTGGCAGCGTGGCAGATTAGAGCTCGGTTCTGAATACTGGGGGCTAGCCTGGGGAAGGCCTGCTCAAACCCCCGGCCTGGTTTCCCATCTGGGAGTGGAGGCCAAGTGTGCAAAATCACAGTCAACATGCACAGCCAGTACCACGGAGCAGAGTAAGGCCCCTGCACTTTGTCTCCCAGGCCCTCCCAGGGTCTCCAGCCAGCAGCTGGCTGCCAGCCCCGCTAGGAGCTCCCAAAAGAGCACACTGTCCCCTGCCCCCTGCGCCCATTTTGGTACTGGGCATTGAGCTCTAGGGCCTTCATATAGCTACATTCCCAACCACCAACCCTCTTTTTTACAATTTTTCTTTTGATTCTGAGGTAGAATTATTATTTTTTTTGAAACAGGGTCTCGGTCTACATCCCAGGCTGGTCCTGGACTCTGCAGAGCCCACGCTGGCCTTGGACTCATTGCACTCCTCCTTTCTCAGCCTCCTGAGTGCTGGGTTATACAGGCATGCACTGTCACGCCCAACTTATGTGGTGTCGGGTAATTGAACTCCGGTACTTAATGCTTGTCTTAGCGCTTGCTAGGCAGGTGCTTTAACTGATGAGCTGTTCCTCCAGCCCTCATATTATGTTTTTAATGAAACTTTCTCTGAGCATATTTGGTGAAAAGAATGGCCTTTGAAAAGAATTTTTTGCTTTGCAGTTTTTTACCTCCATGGTGCCTTGGACGGAGCACGGTCTTGCCTGTGCCAGGCCACGCCCCCAGCCGCAGCTTCTCTGTGGTCTCCCTTAGCAACTGGCTGCTTAGCACTCAGCTATTTCTGCGCTCAGTCTGTCATGACTTCATATGTCACATGCCTCTGGAGAGCTTCACTGGGAATTTCTGAGTAAAAGCCTGAAAGACAACCCACAGTGTAGAGTTGCTCTCGGGGACCTCGCAGGATTCTGGCGGTCTCCCGGGCACTCAGGGTTCGGCGGGCCTGAGAAGAGCTGGTTTAGCTGATGTGCAGGGATCTAGTGGATCCCGTAAGTGCTTTATGCTGACATGGCTGCTGAGAGGAGGCAGCGCGTCAGATGGCTCAAAGCCTTCCTGTGCCCTCCCGTAACTGGCTGTGGGCTGACACCTTGGGTTTGGGTATCAGCGTTTCAAAGGAATGTGAAGGAAAGGAAACCAAATGCGAACATTTGTCCTAGACCCACACGTGTCTGAAGCTCTTTAGTTAATAGAACAGTTATGTGAGACAGTTAAAAATTTTTTTCTCCTTTCTTTTCCTTTCCTTTCCTTCCCTCCCTCCCTTCTTTCCTCCCACCTTTTGTCTTTTTCTTTGTTTTGAGACAGTCTTGCCCTGTAGTTCAGGCTGGTCCTGAGTTCACAGTGTAGCCCAGGCTGTCCTCAAACACAGGGCAATACTCCTGCTTCAGCCTCCTGAATGCTGGGATTACAGGTGTGCACCAGAATGTCCAGTTTATGTGGTGCTGGGGAATTGAACCCAGGGCCTTGTGCTTGCTAGTCAAGTGCTCTGATTGCTGTGCTGCTCCTCTGGCCACACCCTCAGCCCATTTTTAATTTTAGAGTCAGAATCTCACTAAGCCACTGAGTAGCCCAGGCTGGACTTGAATTTGTGATCTTCCTGCCTCAGCCTCCCAGAGTGCTGAGATTACGGGCCTGAGCTATCAGGCCTAGTTTAGAATTTTCTCATTAAAGGTGTTTGTGTGAAACTGCTTTTAGCATGTTATTGTCTTCTCAGGTGTGTGCAGTCCATGTGTTTTGTTACCCCGGAATCTGCATAGGGGCTTTGCCTAGTCGACCGCTGACTGCATTGGCTTCCACGAGACCAGCTTCCTCAGAGATCCAGAACTGCGCAGAGGCCGCCTCTCGCCCCTGCCTTAGCTAGCTGCTCCCCTCCCCTGGCCTTGGGCATTCTGGCCACTGGCTTTCTCGTGGTCAGGGTTCACAGCATAATCTTATCTAAGGTGGCCCAGAATTGTGTGTGGTTATCAACTGATTTGTAATGGCTTATAAGAAGAGCTTTGTTAGTGGGAGTTTTTGCTGGACTGGAATACTTTCTTTATTACTGGGTTTGACCCTGGGCCTCGTGCCTACTAGGCAAGTACTGTACCACCGCCATATGCTTGCAGCCTCTGGAGCATGCTTCCGTGAGCTCGTCAGGGATTTCTGTCCCCCAAATTGCATCACAGCACACCCTTTCCTCTCATTCTCTGTCATTGTTGTACCAAGTGAGAATACCTGAGGACCTGAGGGCTGTGCTGGGTTATCTGCGTAGGTAGAGTTCTTATCCTAGAGTTGAGAAGCTGGTGGGAGAGATGGAAAGGGAAACAGGAGTGCCAGGGGAGGAGCAGGGAGGAAAGCCTGGTGTTAGTAACGCCGGGTGGGCCGCCAAGGTGCTGGTCAGCCTGGGAAGCGTGCGGGCTTTCTTGCCTCTAGTTTTGTTTTCTTTTTTGTGTGTGCAGTACTAAGGATTGAACCTAGGACCTCACGCATGCTAATCAAATGCTCTGCCGTTGAGATACAGCCTGCCTGCCTGCCTGCTTGCTCTTTCTCTCTCTCTCGCTCTCACTCTCTCTTTCTTGAGCCAGGGTCTTGCTGTGCTGTCAGGCTGGCCTTGGACTCAGGGCAGTTCTCTTGCCTCAGCCCCTGAGTGCTAGGATTATAGGCTGTGCCGCCACTCCCAGCTTTATGCAGTGCTGGGGCGTAAAACTCAGGGCCTTGCGAGTGCTTTAACAGCTTTAATGGCTGTGCCATTGCTCTGCCCACTCCCATTCCACCCAGCCCTTTAAAAAAAATGTGTTGTGAACTGGGCCTAGTGGTACAGGCCTGTAATCTTGGCACTCTGGGAGGCTGAGGCAGGAGGATCACAAGTTCAAACTCAGAGATAAAGTTAGTCTGATTGAGACCTTACTTGACTCAAAATGAAAGCTAAAATTATGGACTGTTGATGTAGCTCAGTGCAGGGGCCCTGAGTTTGATCCTAGATACCACACACACAAAATTTGGCTTGCTAAGCTGTCAAGCTAGCATTGAGCTTGTGGCCCGCCTGCTTCAGCCTATTGGGTAGTTGGGGGTCACAGGTATATGCCACGCTGATTTCTTCTAAGAGGAATATTTGTAAATATCCCAGGCAGGCCACCCGGGTGGTGTTTTTATTCCGTCGTGCAGAATGGTTTCCAGAAGTGGGACTCTATATGAAGGAGATAAGAGCTCTCCTCAGTTAGTGACCCCAGCTGTTTGGTGGCGTTGTCAGCATTGAGTGCTCTCACTGTCTCCTGCTGCTAAGGGACCAGAGGGCCTTAAATCACCTGAGCAATGCAGGGGGCCTGAGGTAGATTTCTCCAGGGGCCATCCTCCTCTAGTTTCCTAGCAACCTGCCTGTTGCCATGGTGACATACTACCCAGGCAGCAGATGTGGTAGCTGTGGAATTTATCCTGTTATTGTTGCACACAGAGAGGTTGCATGCATTTTTTGCACAATGTTTCGCTCTGTAATCCAGCGCTGTATGCGTTTTTTCTTTTGTTGGCTAGACTCTGTATTTAGCATGTTACCTAAAACATTTAAAAGGAGGTGCCTATCTCATCTAGCTAAAATAATAAGACTGATTTATCAAATAGAATATAAGGTACACAGTCTAGAAAACATTGTCTCCTGTATTCTCTCTCTCTTTTTTTTTTTTTGAGGTAGGGTCTCCCTTCAGGCTGGTCCTAAACTCACTGTGCAGCCCAGGCTGGCATTGAACACAAGGCAATCTTCCTGCTTCAGTCTCACTGGTGCTGGGATTACAGGTGTGCACCACAGTGTCCAGTTTATGTGGTGCTGGAGAGTTGAACCCAGGGCCTTGTGCTTGCCAGGCAAGAGCTTTAACTGCTGTGCTATGTCCCAGGCGCCTCCTTTCTACTGAGGTGGTTTTTGAGAATCTCTGGCAGTTTTGTCGCGTGTGTGACTTCTTAGAGTCTTCAGTGGAGGTAATAAGCCAGGGTACATCCTGTGGAGATGACCTTGGTGAATGTCGTTGGTTTTGCACGTGTGTTCGTTGGGCTTAGGTTTGACTGCAAGCAGCAGAAACCTAGAATAATAGTGGCTCAGATCCGGCGGAACTGCTCCTGTCTGTCACAAGCACTTACGGAGAGCTACGCCCCCCCACCCCCTCCAATGGTGGCTTCACGCGCAGAAGGGCTCGGACCCACACTCTTCTGGCTCCGTGTTCTGCATCTGTGGAACCTGGCCCTTCCCTTCAGGGCTCGAGATGTGGGTGCAAAGAAGAGGTTGAGCCTCTGGTCAGCCGGGATGTCTGTCATCTCTAGGCCAGACCCTGCTACATCAAAGACGAGGAAATGTGGGCAGTCATTAATTTCGGCGTCCTGTTTTTAAAAATTTTTTAATTGTATTTTTCCAGTACTGAGGATCCAACCTGAGCCTTCACACTATGGTCCATCTCAGCTCGTTTTTTAGTTTTGGTTTTGAAACAGAATGTAAGTTACTAAGTTGTCAAGGGCTTAGGCTGGCCTTGGGTTTGTGATCCTCCTGCCTCAGCCTCCCAGAGTGCTGCGCTGACAGGCCTGTGTCCTGGGCTGGCTGTAGGTGGTAGTTTCTGAGGGTGCTGGAGGGGCTCCTAAGGCCCCAGAGCTGCCTGGTAATTGCCTGGTTAAAAGTTGAACTGGTGTGGTGCCTCCTGCTCTGGGCAGGGCAGTGGATCCCCAGAGGTCCTGCTGCCAGTGCTACTACAGATCGTGATGGTGGTGCTTGTACACCAGCACCATGCTGTGGGTCTCACAGACATTAGTCTGTTGTTAACAATACCGAGGATCAGGCACTGGTTGTAGGCAGCGTGCAGGGTTTTGAAGTCTGAGGTCTCCAGGGCACATGACCTATAGCAGAGGAGCCAGGACCAGCGTTTGCACCAGAGGCCTCAGGGGAGGGGACAGATTATAGTCTGACAGAGGTAATGGTAGGGACAGAATGGCTGGAGGGCATGCGAGAGGCACTTGGGCGTGTTCATGTGTGAATCTGTCGCCTTGATTCTTCCTCTTCAGTTTATAGATGAGAAAAACAAGCTCTTAGAGACAGTGACCTGCTGGAGGCTCTTTGGACAGGAAGTGACAGAGCCAGACCAGGAGCAGGTCATGCGGTCCATTCCCTGTGCCAGTTTTATGAAGCAGACCTTGGGTGGTGACATTCCCTGGAAGTCGTCTCCATGGTCACAGAAGCACTGATACGGAACTCCCTTGCTCTGGCCTTGCTGTTGTGGTGCGGGATTGAGCCCTGGGCCTTCACATGAGCCACATTCCCATTCTTTTTTTTGAAACAGGGTCTTGACCTGTAGCCCAGGCTGGTCCTGAACTCCCACACCCAGCTTTTATGTGGTGCTGGGGAACTGAACTCAGGGCCTTCCGCTTGCAGGGCAAGCCCTTTAACCACTATGCCATCCCTCCAGCTATCCCTACCCTGTTTCTTTTCTTCTTTTTTTTTTTTTTTTGTTTTCCTCCTTAATTTGTGATTTTGGACAGTCTTGCTAACTTGACCAGCCAGGGTTCTAATTTAGGATCCTCCAGCCTCAGTGTCCCAGAGGGCTGGGATTGTAGGCCTGTCCCAGTGGGCACTGCTTCTCTGGGGGTTTTAGAGGCTAGCACTGAGAGCTGCCTTGAGTCCATGACAGGTCCCACTCCTGGTGGCTGTTCTCAGTACAGTAAAATCCCACCGAAACCTGTTCTTGATACAGTGACTACACGTTGGGTAGTCATGTTGGGACAATCATTGGTCCCCAACCTTATTGACACCAGGGACCAGTTTAGTTGAAGACCACCTTCCAAGGAAGAGGGGTGGGGTGTGCTTATGCAGTGCGTTGTTGGAGGACAGCTTTGAAGTGGGCAGTAGCAACTGGAGGGGAATCTTTAGGCATCTCTCCCCTGCTGTCAGTCAGCAGTGGTATTAGGACATGATAGGAGCATGCTGACCAGAGGTGGAGCCTTTGCTCCTTGCCTTAGGCGCTGCCTGGTCTGTGGGTCCATAGCCTAGGGGTCGGGACTCCTGGATTAGAGCACGCCTGCCATTTTCCCCAGAACCATCTTGTGTATGGCTAGGCTTGGCGTTAAAAAGGCAGCAAAGCACTCATCCTTTTCCTGAGGAAAAGTCCTTGCCTTAAAACCTGGCAATTATCTCCTGACTCTGTGCCAGGCCCTTCAACAGAGCACTTGACCTTTCCTAAGTGCTGCTCGCATCCTCAGTGACATGTTTGATCAGAGATCCAGTCAGACCTTCTAGGAATGTTCCAAGAGATCAGCACGCCGCCTCCCAGAGGGAATTTGGTAGTTGGGGCAGGGTGTGGAAGGGTGAGAGTAGGTGTCAAAGCTGTGCTGGGAACACATTCTGGGAAGTAACTAGCCAGAAGGTGGTTTAGGGGAATTTTAGTATTCTGGTTATCTATAAATACTGAAGGTGCTGTCTGCCTTGTTACTGTGAGAATGATCTGTGTCCCCTGGAGGCCTCCTGTCTTGTCATCTTCTGAAGGATCCCTCTTCACAGAACCACTGAAGTTCAGGTAGCTTGTTCTGCTTGGTTGCTTCCACTGTTGGAGAGGTCATCACCTAACAGGCCATCCTTTCAGTCCACACCTGTGTAGGTGTTAAAGTGCCTTCTCCTCCTGGACAGGAGTGCCTCTCTTAGCCTCTACCCAGTGCCCTTGAACAACCCAGTTCTCTGTCCCCTGTAATAAATAGAAGGTGTCCTTCAGTGTATGTCTCTGAAACATTCTTTCTACTGGATAAACATCTTCATTCCCCCAGGAACTCTGAATGGTGGCATGCACCCTCGTCCTCTTGACTGGGGTCACCCCACGCCCGTGGGGAATCTGCCCCTTCCTGTGCCAGGAAGCCTGTCCAGTCTGGTCATTGACTAAGACAGCTTGGCTCTGCCCTCCTCCCATCCCCCATCTGTGGGATCCGGCTGCTGCTGTTTTAGTCCCACAGACTTCCCATTGAGCTGTGTTTTGTTTTCTCTGTTGTTTCCTCCTCTTGGACTCTGGGATTTTTTTTTTTTTTTAATGATACAGGGGTCCCAGAGTTTTCATACTGAGTGACATCCCCAGCCCTCTGGTTTCTATTAATTTTTTGAGACAGGGTCTCTGTAGTCCAGGCTGGTCCTGAACTCGTTGTGTAGCCCAGGCTAGCAACACTCCTGCCTCAGGCTCCTATAGGTGTGGCATTACAAGAGTGTGTCACCGTACTTGGTTTATGGGGTGCTGGGAAATTGAAATGCTGAGGTACATCCCAGCACCTGCCCTCATACTCTGCCCCCAACTCCCCCCTTCCCCCGTGCCCCAGCCCATGTTTGATTTTTGATTTTGAGACAGGGTCTCATGAAGTCACTAAGTTGTTGAGGCTGGGCTTAAACTGAGGTCCTCCTGCCTCAGCCTCCCAGAGTCCTGGGGATTACAGATTTGCACCATTTGTCCCAGCTGCTCTTGGATTCTTCCTGCTAGCGTACTATCTCACCCTTGCTCCCCCAGGTCTTGCTTAAACGTTGTGTTTTGTTTTGAGATAGGGTTGTGGCCCCGGCTGGTCGGGAACTCATGTAGAGCACACTGGTCTAGAACTCACGGTAGTCCTCCTGCCTCAGCCTCCTGAGGGCTGGGATTCCAGGCACCTGCCACCATTCCTGGCTTTTGCTTGGAGTTGGCTCATCAGCCTTCTGCTTTGGTGCCCTGTCACTGAGTCTGTGTTCCTCTTTTCTTTCTGCCACCTCAAGCCTGGTGGTTCAGACACGTGAGCCTGCCTGCCCTGCGCCTTGAGAAATCCTGTGTTATTGCCCACTGAAGTGGTTCCTCACTTGGGACTAGAGGGCTCTGGACGGGTGTGGTTCCTTCCCTCTGTTTCATTCCTGAAAAGACAGGGAACAGTTTTCTTCTTGGATTGTTCTAGAACACCACCCCTAGTCCTCCTTGAGCCTATCTTCTGCGTCACTGTCTTTCAAGTCCCCGCATCGTTGTGTTGTGGAGTGTCTTTAGTTACTCCTTGGCTCCCTGTGGCATGTGTTCCTGTGTCTCTACAAGTTTCTAGAACAGTCTTTCTGAGTCATTCACCAAAGGAACGGAGACCCTCAGGATGTTTGCCGCCTCCTGCTCAGGGTCTGAGAAGCTTGTGTCTCTGCTCGCAGCCCTGGGCTTATCTCTGTCAGCAGAGCTTGTGGCAGCACCTTCCTGTAAGGGATTTCCTCACTTGCCATCCTTGTCCCTAGATCTTGGTGACTTCTCAGCTGGCAACCTTGAGGGCCTTCTTCTCTAATGGCAAGAGAATTTAAGTACAAATACATTTCCTGGGAAATGTATCCTGCCCCAAATGGTTCTCACCCACTGTCGGGTCCCTTTTCAGGAGACAGCCCTCCTGAGGAGTGATGCTGGTGGCTTTCATTAGTGAGGCTCTGAGAGCGTCACTTAGCCTTGGGGATTGAATGGAATAGTGGCTTTGCTAGCTGGGCCCGTGACAGAGAGGAGGGGCTACCTAGGATTATTTTCAGTGCAGAATGACTTCTCTGGAATACAACAGAGTCACCACTGAACAGGATTGCTCTGTTCGGAGTAAGCCACCTGCAGTCTTTTTGTGACTAGGGTCTGTGATAGAAACCTGAGGGATTTGGTCAGGGTAGCTGGTTTCTGGCTGAGCTGGTTGGAGAAAGCAGCTGGGTCAGGCTTGTACCTGCTGTGCTGGTGGGAGGTGGCAGTCGTTTGCCCCGCCCACCATGGTTCTTGGCCTAGCTTCTTGGTATCTGAGCCATCCTCTCATGACCTGCATGTGCCCTTGTGAGTTCCTTTACCCAGAGACTTTTTTTTTTTCTAATTGTGAGGATCAAGCCCAGGGTCTCCCTGCTGAGCTACATATCCAGACCATTTTGGGGGTTTGATTTTGGAGACAGGGTCTCACTCACTTGCTAGGTTGTCCAGGGAGGGCTTGAACTTGTGATCACCCTGGTGCAGCTTCCCCAGAGTGCTGGGATTACAAGTCTGTCACTGGGCCAGGCTTAAAGGCAAGTGGCCCCAGCACAGGAAAGATTCGCCTGGCAGCAGTAAGTGCCTCTTTTGCTAGGGTCTGCAGGGGTGGGGTATGGGAGTCCTCAGTCTTCACCTGAGTAGTTTGCGGAAGCGGTGGTGTCCCTTCTGTTCTGGAGGAGGAACCTGTCTCCCTGCTCATGTGCCACCCTGTGTTCCATGTGTGGAGGTGGCACTGTCTGCCACTAGGCTACCCAGGTGGGTCAGCGGGCTACGTAACCCAGTGAACCCCATAGGTGGCAGTGGGATTCTTTGCTCGCCCCTGGGCTGGGTGTCTCCTGCCCTGCTCTTCTGAGAACTTGGCTGCCACGCCTTGTCATCGTCTCTGCACCTGTGGGTCATCTGTCCTAGGGAGGAGGTGTGTCAGAAGGGAGGCGTGAATCTGGGTTTTCTCCCCTTCTCTCATTCTGAATTTTCTTCTTAAATGAAGAGTACTGTACATTTCTTTCATCAGGGCAGTTTGGACTGTGTTGCTCTATGTGTGTTTTCTAGGCTGTCCTGAAACTCTGATCCTCCTGCCTCAGCCTCCAGTGTTGGGATTCTGTGTGTGCATTACTGCTCCTGACTTAGCTTTGCTCTTTGAGGAGGGATTTTTTTTTTTTTACCTTGTTTTTGATTGTTGTTGTAGGGTTGAACCTCAAACCTTCACACTGAGCTATTTCTATCTTTCCAGTGCTTTTGCTTTAAATTTGTGACAAGGTCTTGCTAAGTCACTAAGTTACCTGGGCTGTGCTCGAATCACAATCCTTCTGTCTCAGACTCCTGGGTATCGTGATTATAGGACTGCACCTATACCACACTAGGCTTAGATTTACTTTTTGAAGGAGTTCCCCCCCCCCCTCAGAAAATCTTGGAAGTACACGAATTTTGACAAGTACCTATCAGTCACTGCGATCAGCCCCAAAAGAAGGAAATTTTATTGCATGACTCCTTGTTTGCTCCCTGCTGCCCAGTGTGACCTCCTGATTTGGCACTAGGCTTTTTAACCGGTGCTTCCTGGGTCATAGGTGGTGATGAGCTTGCTGTTTATTTCTGTTCTCCTTCCTGTGTGTGTGTGTGTGAAGGTCCTTGTCTGAGGCCTTCCTCCGTTCCACAGCAGGGTGACACGCCCATGTACCTGGTTTTAAGCGGATAGTATTCATTTTATGATATCAAAGTGCCTTATGCGTCTTATTCCTCCAGTAAACTTGTTTATGGGCTGGTCATGGAGGTGCAGGTCTGTAATCTCAGCGCCCTCGGAGGCAGGAGGATCACAGCCAAGCCTGGGAAATGCAGTAATTTGAGGGAAACCCTGTCTCAAAGTTTAAAAAACGGCTGGGAGGTAGCTTATTAAAAAGGCTGTAGGTTCAGGGTGAAGTACTGGGAATGGGGGGGGGGGAAGAGAAAAAGAATCTTTGTTTGATGTAATATAGAAAGGAATTGAACTTGTGGGGCTGAGGGGTAGCTCAGTGTTGAAGAGCACTTGCCTAGCAAGTTCAAGGCCCTGGGTTCAGTGACCTAGCACTACATAAGCCAGGTATGGTGGCACACGCCTGTAATCTTAGTACTCAGAAGGCTGAGGCAGGAGGATTGCCATGTGTTAAAGACCAGCCTGAGCTGTGTGGTGAGTTCAGGACCAGCCTGGACTACAAAGTGACACCCTGTCACAAGAAAAGATACGAAAAGCAGCCTCAGTCTACGTTTGGTCTTTGTTCCACAAGTTAGGGTCTTCACTTTAAACTGTCCACTTTTTTCTTTTATGGTTGCTGTGGAAACTGACGCAGGTTACAAGGACTCAATTCCGGATCCAGCCCAGGGATTCGGGACAGCGTTTCTTTATGGGGCAGGCAGGGTGGTGGGTGTTTCCTAGGTGGAAGAGGAGCCCACGGAGGGTCCTGCAGCTGGCCCAGATGTGTCCTGACCCCAGGACACAAGTGAGTGGGACTCAGTGTGTGGAGCCCAGCCCCTGCTCATGTGCTATGACCTCTCAGCCCTCACAGGCCCCGTCCCAGACCTGAGGAAGTGCTCCGGAGGCTCGGGGGTGCTGTGCCAGGACCTGAGGACAGCAGCAGACTGCGGGGCCGTGAAGCACTGTCAGCAGGTCGTGTGGAGCAAGCCCGCTGTGGTGAGTGCCCTGCCGGCCTCTCTGGGTAGCCCACCGCCCTGTCCGCACAGGACTTCCTCGCCTGTCTCTCTACTCTCATCATTGTTACCCACCCTTCTGTGGCAGGCAGCGCCTGTCATTGTTTCCTCTCTTTTAAGGACTTATTTATTTATTTATTTATTTTTGGTACTAGGGATCAAGCCTAGAGCTTCAGCCCATTTTTATTTAGGAGTTTTGAATAGAGTCTTACTAAGTCACTAAGTTGACTGAGATTGAAACTTACAGTCGATCCTCCTGCCTTAGCCTTCCAGGGTGCTGAAATCACAGGTCTGCGCTGCCATGTCTGGCAAAGAATATCTTATCTCTTGGCAACAGAGACAGAGATCCCCCCCTGCAGGGCCTACTTTGCCAGCACAGCCGGTCCTGGCCATGGCCTTGTGCGCTGCACACCAAGCTGCGGATCTTCTGCCTCCCTCAAACAGTCTGGCCACTATTGAGACCCTGTGGCTTGGTGGCTGCTAGCACACCAGGAGAGGCAAGGCACCACTGTTATTTAAAAAGGGCCTGTGCCCGTGAGCTCTGGAAGGCAGTATGTGCACCTCTGGCCCTGCAAGCTTGCGCCCTGTGGGCTGCCCCCCCCCCCCCCCCCCGTGAGAGGTCTGGCCCTGGCTACCCGTGGTGCGACGCCCCCGCTCTGTTGCACCAGTGCAGTCTGAGTCCTGAACTTGTACGCCTCAGTCCCAGAGGAAGTCAGGCTTAAATAATAACTGCTGTTTCAGCACACAGTTTCTGAATTACTGGAGATTTGCCTTTTTTCACCAAAACTGCCGTCAGGCTTGGTGTCTGGTTTGCATTTAGTCTCTGTACACACACACATTTTTGGAGTGTGAGTTGTTTACGCAGATCATGGGTTTGGTTTAGGTGGGATTTTCCTTGCACAGAACATAGTCGCTCCCTCGTCCCCCTGATTTCATGTCTTTGGGGGACAGTGCAGTTCAGCATATTGTTTTGTTTTTGAGACATGATCTTGCTCAGTTGCTCCCTTGACCAGGCTGGGCTTGAACTTTGGTTTTTGCTGCTTTTCCACCCAGAGCTTTGAGATGACAGGCCTGTGCCACTGGGCTTGGCCTGGAGTTTCAATGCATAGGACATGTTTTGGTCGTACCCATGCCCCAGTTAACTGCCCTTCTGACCCTTCTCCTCCTCCCCTCTGCACTTGAGTCTGATTTTGAGCACGGCTCCCTCTGTCTGGGTTGTGTGTGTGTTGAATGAGGACCTCAGCGTCCCCTCGATTGCTCTGTGGTGCTGGCTGTCCTGTTCTGGACCCATGACTAGGCCTACAGTTTGTATTTGGTCTCTCTAAATGCACTCAGCGGCATAGGCCTCTCTTGGTGTCATCTTGACGCATCAGCCCTGCCTGCATGGGCCCAAGGCCTTTGGCACCAACAGTGGAGCCAGGTTTGAGGACTGGGTGCCATCCAGCATTCTCAGGAGACTGGCTTTGCCTTTCACCTCGGACGGCCTGGGGAGGAGGCAGATTGAGGCTAGTGGATTTTTGCAGAAGGCAGTGACTGGCTGTCCTGCCTCCTGCCCCACCTCATGAAATTATAAGATTGTGATGTTATCTCTCTGAGCCTGCTGGAAGTTCTCTCCTCCATGGTGTGCTCCTCATGGAGGCCCGCGGGGGGACTGGGACCTCAGAGGGACATGCCCCAATTAGAGGTTTGGTTATAAAATAGGAAAAGGGCTGTGAGATTTCAGATAGGTGAGGTTGCAAATTGTGTCCTGCAAATAGAGATCTCTGTCCCTTATGTTTTTACCTTTTAGAAATCCCTGCCATGCGACATATGCAAACAGGTTGTCACTGCAGCAGCCGAGGTGCTGAAGGAGAATGGTACTGAGGTAAGCTGCTGCAGGCGGGGTCCTGCAGGCTGGGCCACAGCCTGGCTCTTCCTGAGAGCCAGACGTGGGAGGACCAGAGAGAACTGACTGGTCCAGGTGTAGGCAGTGGCACATATCTAAAAGGCCAGCTAGAAGCCTATTTTTAGATCTTCTGAGTCACATTGTCTCTGTCACAAATTCTTAAAAGCAAAACTTTGGAAATAGAAGAAATATTTTGCACTGTAGGCTATACAAAAAACAGAAAGGGTTAGTTTCTTGATCTTGACTAGCCAGGCCTGGTGGTATAGGCCTGGAACCCCAGCATTCTGGAGGCTGAAGCAGGAGTATTGTAAATTCATCTCAGCCTGGCCAAGTTAGTGACTTAGCAGGACTGTCTCAGAATTGAAAAATGGAAAATGGGCAGGGGGTGTAGCCCAGTGCAAAAGCCTGGAGTTGGATCCCCATTAACAGGGAGAGAGAGAGAGAGAGAGAGAGAGAGAGAGAGAGAGAGAGAGAGAGAGCGAGAGAGCGAGAGAGAGAGAGCAACAACAAAAGACACCCAAGGCTGATTGGGTTTTTATATTGCAGTGCCATTAACATTGAGGTTAGCTAGCCTATGATTATTCTCTGGCTGGCTGTGCTCAGAATTCTGTAGCTGAGAGACCACAGGTCGGAAGTCAACATTTGCTTGTCTGTTTTCACCTGTTGGGTTAGGTGCTGGAGCCATGGGTAACTGAGAGCACTCGTACCTCGATGGGGGTCTCCAGGTTAACCAGGCTGGCTTGAGACGTGCCATCCTCCTGCCTTAGCCTCCTGAGTTGGGCTTACAGACATGCTTTTTCTGGGAGTTGCCCTGCATTCACCCACCACTAGGGGGCTGCCCTTCTGGATCCTGACCCTTGCCTTGTGTCCCCTTGCAGGAGGAGATCCTCTCGAACCTGGAGAAGGTCTGTGGCTGGTTGTCGAAGCCAGAGCTGTCGTCCTCGTGCAAGGAGACAGTCGACTCTTACCTCCCTGTCATTCTGGACTTGATTAAAGGGGAAATGGTAGGTGATGGGAACAGACTTTTCTTTAAGGCATTTCAGGACCCAGAGGGCTAGCAAACTGATGCAGAGTACTTAAAAAGGGAGAGTGGGGGGACAGCTGTTGGGGGCGGGGGGGGGGAGGGGTGTCTTGTGTGGCTCCGCACTGCTGTCTGCCAGTTGTGTTAGCAACTTGCCAAGTGGGTGAGGGCACTGAGACGGGTCCGGGAGAATGGTGGAAGGGCTCCACCTGTGATATGTTCATGGGTGCCGTTTGGGTGACTCTTGTCTCAACATGACCCTTGAACGGGAAGTGGTTTCTTTCCTCTGAGTTTATTTTGTGAAATTAATTTGTGACAGTAGGGATGACAGTCAGGACCTTTATGCTGAATTACATTCCCAGCCCATTTTTTTTTCTTTTGAGTTTTGAGACAGGATATTACTACTAACTTACCCAGGCTAGGCTTGAATTTGCACAGGCTGGCTCCCTTGTGCTCCTGTGGGCTGGGACCTTGAGCTGGGCCTCTCTCCCCACCAGAGCAATCCCGGGGAGGTATGCTCCGCTCTCAACCTCTGCAAGTCCCTGCAGAAGCACTTGGCGGAACTCAGCTATCAGAAGCAGCTCGAGGCCAATAAGATCCCGGAAGTGGACCTGCCTGAGGTGGTGGCTCCCTTCATGGCCAACATCCCCCTGCTCCTGTACCCTCAGGACGGCCCCCGGAGCCAGCCTCAGCCCAAGGTAAGGGGACAACTGCAGAGGCCCCAGTGGATGGCGAGTCTGAGCTGTTGATGGAAGCGGGCAGTGGGTGTGTTCTGTTAGAGACAGACTGGGAGAGGTGTATGCCATCTTTTCTGCCTCTTCCTGACCCCTTCTGCTTCTTTCTGTGGTTCTGGGGTTCACACTTAACTTGGACCTTCATACTGAGCTCTCTGTCTCTGTCCCTTTCTAAAATTTTATTTTAGGGCTGAGAGCATAGCGCAGTGGTGAGCCAGCTTGCTAGGAAACCCTAGGTTCGATATCCCGTCACGACATAATAGCTGGGCATGGTGATGCACGCCTATAATCCCTGTACTTGGGAGGCTGAGGCAGGAGGATTGCTGTTGAGTTCTAGGCCCGCCTGAGCTACTTAGTGAGTTCAGAACCAGCCTGAGCTGGTTCTTTCTTTTTTTGTCTCCAAAAAAAGAAAGAAAGAAATTTTTCCACAGGGTCTTGCTGAGTCACACAGGTTGGGCTCAAACTTGCGTCGTCCTTCCTCAGCCGCTCAGCGCTGGGTTACAGGCCTGTACCATGTGCTTGCCGACACTGAAGGTGGAGCCTGGGTCTTCACACTGAGCTACGCCCAGGCCCATTTTTATGCCTTGATTTCAAGTCAGAACCACACTAAGTCATCCTGGCTGGCCTCAAACTCGCAGTCCTCCTGCCTCAGTCTCCTGGTGTGCTGGGAGTGTAGGACAGTGCCACCATTTCGTGTGCGTGCTTTGAAAACCAAGGTCAGTTTTTTGCTTTGCTAGACTGTGCAGATGCACGAGCCAATCTTCAGGTTCACTGTACTGTAGGTTGTGAAGAGTGGGACATTTAAAATACCCCCTCTTTGGTTTTTATTTTTTGGTGCTGGAGATGCTTACATGCCACGTGCAAACCCCACCACATAACCCGCCCTGCAGTGCTCTTACTGTAACGCGTTCCCAGTTGATTCCAAACCCAGCCGTGTTTTCTGAGCCCATGACACCTGCTCAGAACTGCTCAGTCAGTGGCCCTGGCGCCACAGCACCCGCTGGGCAAGGAGCTGAGTCCTCACTGCCCTTCCCTGTAGGAAAATGGAGACGTCTGCTCGGACTGCGTCCAGATGGTGACCGACATCCAGACTGCGGTGAGGACCAATTCCAGCTTCGTCCAGGGCTTGGTGGAACACGCCAAGGAGGAGTGTGATCGCCTGGGGCCTGGCATCGCTGACATGGTGAGCAGAGCTCAGACAGGAGGACAGGGGTGGGGAACTGAGGAGGAGGAACCAGCACTTCTCGAGGTGCCATTTCCATTCCGGCCTAGCAGCTCAGTGTGGCTGCTTCAAGGATCCCTTTTCCTTCCCAGCTGCTGTAGGTGTGGACTTCTCTGTACCTGGGATAACTGACATGAATATGTAACAGAACACCTGGGACAAAATGAGACTATTTTTGGCGAGGAGATGGTACTGGGGATCAAGCCTAGGGCCTTTACACTGAGCTACACTCTCGGCTGTTTGGATTTTGATTTTGAAACAAAGTTTAGTAAGTTGCCCAGGCTGGCCTGAAACTTGTGATCCTCCTGCTTCAGCCTCCCAGAGTGCTGGGATTACAGGCCTGTGCCAGAAGGGTTGGCTTAGAAGACAACTCATGTGAGGATTGTTTTGTGTCTTCCAGTCAGCACATGTAGAGGAAGCCCTAAAATCACACATGATCCTGTTTTCAATGCTCTGCTGCTGTATGTGAGGCTTGCGATTCCCCTAGCCCACGGGGTCACTGTCTGTGGGAGGCAGCATGGTTTGTGCACTTGGAAATGCATGCATTTGGCCCTTTGGGTGTCGCTCCTTGGACTACTTTATTTATTCTGAGACAGGATCTTGCTGTATAGTCCATTCTGTACTTGAACTTGGTATGTAGCTTAGGCTGGCCTTGACCTTAAGGTCCTCCTGTCTCCGCCCAGGGGATTGCAGGCGTATACCAGTTACTACCTTTTTAAGCCCCAATTCGTGAAATCACTATGTAAGACTGAAAAGCCAGTTGGGTACCTGACTGCTGGGAGAATGCTGGACTGGCTGCAGAGAAGGCATTTGTCACCATTCTGAGCATCCTGCCTGTTGAGCAGGGGAATGGCACTGTCCCGTTGGGCTGAGAGCATCTCTTAACCGGAGAGCCTGAGAGCCTCAGAGAAGTATCTCTGCAGGTACTGTTTCAGTTTTTCTCTCAGTTGAGCCCTCTCGGAAGGTACTCTCGTGATCCTTGATTTTCTTACCCAGGAAGCTCTTACTTTTGGCCAGCTATTTTCTGAGTGTCAGACCCGTAGGTTTATATGCAACAGGCAGTTGCAAATCATTCTAGGGCTGGGGCCATATCTGAGAGGCAGGGCCCTGGGTTCAGTTCCTTAACACAACATAAGCGTGGTGTGGCGGCACGTGCGTCTGAGGCAGGAGGATTGCTGTGGGTCTGAGGTCAGCCTGAGCTAAATAGTGAGTTCAGGATTAGCCTGAGCTGCTGAGTGAAACCTTGTCTCCAAAAAAAGAAAAGAAAATTCTAACTTAATTCTCCTGGATTTAAATTTGTGACCCTGCTACAGAATGTGTGAGGTTCCCATGCTGTTGTGTCTTTCAGCTGTCTTCTCTGAACTGTAATGGTGGGATTGCTCTATGGCCTCTTTTGGGGGTATTATGGATCGATACCAGAGTCTTTACACTGAATCCCCAGCTCATTTTTTAATTGATTAACTTTGCACCATATTGGGTATTGAACCTACGGCCTTCATCCTTGAGCTGCATCGCTGCTCAGTTGCTTAGGCTGGGCTTGAACTTGTGACTCTTCAGCCTCAGCCTCCTAGAATGCTGGGATCATAGGCCTGGCCAGTAAACTTTTCAAAGCTCCTTCTCTACCCTTTTTCTGTAAGTTGTGGAATAAATCGCCCCTTTTATCTTGTTAGAACTTGTTCAGAGCAAACACAACCCTGTTCTAGGAAGTTTGCTGGACAGTCCCCAGTGGGCACTGTTGGAGGTGTCCGTTTGTGTTTTCGGGGTGCTGGTTGTGTTAGTTAACTTACTGATCCGTTTCTCTCTGCAGTGCAAGAACTACATCAACCAGTACTCAGACATCGCTGTCCAGATGATGATGCACATGGTAGGTGGCGGAGCCCTGCTATTGTTCGTGTCGTTTCCGGGGAGTCTGAGTGTTAATGGTTCAGCCCCCCCCTTTGATCCATGAGTACTGGGCTCATAGCACCCTCTTTGTACTCTCTGACGTGCACTCTCCTCTAGCACTCTGTCCTTCGCCTGCCGTGAAAGCCCACAACAGCCGATCCTTGGGCTGCCCACGTGCAGCCTGGTGTGCACACTCAGCTCCGTCCCTTTGTTAGTGTCTGCCTTTAACCGTGCATCTGAAACATGGTCTGCTTTCTTAATTAGGCTGGGCTGTAGAATTGCATCCTGGGGAGGGAAAGGGCACAGGCCTGCCTGGCAGACTTGGCCCTGTGTCCCGGAACACAGGGTCTCCTGTAGCTGCAGCTGCTTCTTGACTCCTGACTCCTGTACTGGCATTTGGTGCAGCCGGGCAGTAGGAAGCAGCTGTCAGATGTGGCACTCATGGGAGCTTTACTGGCTTCCCCATACCCAGAACTGTCTAGCGGATCTGGCTGGTCTGTAGGTATTCTAGCCCCAGTGGCAAGCATCTGTCCCCCTACACCTATCATGAGGGCTCAGAGCGGGGGTGTGCATTCCCCCTCTGTTACACTGACTTTCTTTTGCACTGAGGCTGACGTACAGGCCTTGAGTTTGTTCTCTTAACACAGAGCCCTGCGTGCTGTGGCCCAGTCCCTGCTTGGTACATAATTTGGCTGTAACCCAATGATGCCAGTTTGTGATCTCGTAGCACACCCAAGTCAGCACAGTCAAGAGTTCGTGACCCACAGAACTGAACAGTCACTGGTGGGATGTCCAGCACAGTTGCTTGGATTGTTGCTCACTCCCTAGTCTTGTAAAAAGGTTGAAAGGTGGCTGACAGAACATGCACTTGCAGTACGTAAAAAATACATCTCTGGTGAGGCTTGATCCAATGATTCCTGGAGATCAAACCTTTAGCCTTCACACTGAGCCCCTCTTTTATTTCTGATCTTGAGACAGGGTGTCACAAAGTTTCCCAGCGTGGTCTCAAACTTTTGACCCTTCTGCCTCAGCTTCCCAAAATACTGGGATTACAGGCCTGCACTACTTAGGTATGAGTTGGAGACCTTTGATATAGTTAAAAATTTTTTAAAGTTATAAACTGTGTAGAAATATTTTGAAAATACAGATAATATTTCTTATATCCAAAATCACTTGGGGTCAGAAAAACGAGGGGTACCATATTTTGTTTACTGTGTTGCAGTCTGTGTTTTTTTCCCCTAAAAGTAAAATATTGATCATTAAAAATTTTTTAGACAGGGTCTTGCTGTTGTAGTTCAGGCTGATCCTGAGCAAGCTATGTAGACCAGGCTAGCCTCAAACTCAGAGCTGACTTCCTGCCTCAGTTTCCTGAGTGCTGGGATTACTGGGATTACAGGCATATGCCACCACACCCCACTGTAATATTTTTGTACAAATGATTTCACAGTCAGGATAGAACAAATTTTATACAGTGGAAGCCCTTGCTGGATGCTTAGAATGCGTCCCGATTTCTGCCCTTGGAGTGATGAACGTCCCTGCGGCCTGATGCACGCATGTGTGCCCGTCCCTCTTTCCCCCTTGGCGCATCCCTAGAGCCAGGTCCTGAATCCAAGTAAGGCCTTTGCTGCGCTGTCTCGTCTGCCTTCAGGGCCAGCCTTTGCCCAGGGCAGAAGCGATCTTCTGTGGTACCCTTGCCACACAGGGTTCATTCGGGTATGACCTAGTGTGGGATGGAGGGACAGTGCACACAATCCCTTGGGAGGCAGTCACCAGAGGCGTCATGGTGGGCGCGGGACCCAGGCGGTCCGAGCAGTTCCCTTAACTTCCACCGTTCTTATACCTGATTAACCGCTTGATTGTTTTAATTTTTCTTAACTTTTGTGTCCTTTATTTTCATCTCCGATTTCCTGTTTTTATATTCAACAGCAGGAGCAGGTATGTGACAGAGAATTTGCTTTTAGTAGTGATCTGCTGCTTCTCCTAGTTCCTTTGCTATTCTCCCTGTTCTGGCGTGGCTGGCTCTAACAGATGCAAGGGATGGTTGGGAAAGGCGGGGCTCCCTTCTCCCTGGGTATTCCCCATGAGGGTGGTAGGATCTCTACTTAGGTGGGAGGAAAACAAAGCCAGTGCTCAAAGTAGCACATAGTGGCCACATGTGTGGTGACAGCAAGCTGGCACAGACCTGGAGCCACCTTGGCCTCCTTCACTGGAGCCTGTCTTCCACCTGGCACCTTGGGTCTATCACAGGAGTGGGCATTGCATGTTTTTTTTTTTTTTTTTAACCCTGGAAGTGCTTCTGCTGCATGAGCAAATTAGTACAAAAAGCCAGCACCGTGCCCGTGTTGGTGGATCCAGAGAACTGGAAACAGTTTCTTGATTATGGCTTCTGCTCTTCTGGGTTATGGAGTCCAGGTCTTGCCGGAGGAACTACTCCTCAGCCTGTGCTGACTGAGCCATTGCTCTGTGGAAGCTTTGCTGAACACGGTCCCCTCTGAGCCTTGCCACCTGTGGGGTGGGAGTCAGAGTTGCTTTGAAGGCATTCAGTAGGCTGATGGAATGGAGCTTTGGTTGAGGAGCCTGAATTTTCACCCACACTTGCCTGAGGAGCCAGTCCCAGCTGACCCTGGGATAGGAGCAGGCACAGGCCTCCTGACTCCCTGTGGTATCTTCATCCTCATCCAACCACTCCCCACCCCTCCCACCCCACCATTTTTAAGGCATGTCAAAGATACAGAATTTGGGATGTACCCTGCCCAGTGTCCCAGCCTTATTTAAATCTTGACCCTTCTTGATGTAGTACAAGGTGAAGAACTATAGCCCCAGCTCAGATGCCCTGCCCTCCCTGGGTGTGGGTGTAGCAGGCCTGGCTCTGCTACTTGTGTGTAGCTGGTGGTGCGAGGCAGATGTTCCAGGCCTGAGCCTGGCCTGGTTGCATTTTTGGTTTCTGCAGTGTCCAGGGGCTCTCCACATGGCTTGTGTGTGGCCTTCACAGTGTAACTGTGGATGCCTGAACTCTGTCCTCCTGTGTAGCTCAGAACTAGATCCTGGGAGGGATCAGTCTAAGGATCATGTGACTTAAAGTGCTGGCTGTTGGGCGTCGATGCCCAGGCATACTGTGTGCAGTTAGGAACACAGAATGTGGCTTACTCAGAAGCCAGCATTCCCCCTAATGCATATATGTGCTCTAAGGGGCGACCCCTGGAGACCCTGTGCGGTTTTACTTGTGACACATTCACCAGTGGGCATGGCAGACCCTTCCGGGAAGAACTGAGGGCTCAGTTTTCCTTGGCGTGAGCTGAGAGACACAGTTGAGAGCAGCCGGGTGTGCCTGGGGACATGCAAGGTGTGGGGAGGCCCTGTTCTCTAGGGTGGTCCTGGTGTGAGCAGCAGGGGTGGCACTTACATCTATGCATGGTGGCATCCTCCTTATTGTGCGTGGTACATGTGCTGCATTGTTGGACCTGAGCCCCTTTGATTGAATCCAGAGTCCCCATCAGCTGGGGTTGGGGGAGCCAGCCAGGGTAACCCCACCTTGGCTCCTGGTGAGGGGAACTAAGGTACACTGGGCTGTGTCTGATGTGGCCCTGTGCTCTCCCCAGCAACCCAAGGAGATCTGTGTGCTGGTTGGCTTCTGTGACGAGGTCAAGGAAGTGCCCATGGAGACTCTGATTCCTGCCGTAGTGGCCGCTGAGAACGTCCTCCCTGCCCGGGAGCTGGTGCAGCCTATTGAGGTACCTGGGATCGTTGTGTGCTGGCCAAGGCCACACAGCACCCTGCCACTCCCAGTGGTGTCACATACTACAAGCATACACTTTCTTTCGTTCCCTGCTTGGCTCCTTAAAGGTATTGGTGTTTGAGACCAGGAGGTGTTACAGGGTATCTTGCGTCTGAGTGCAGCCCACGCCCTCTACCCTGAGCTGTTGTGGGAACAGTTTATTTCTTTGGTTATAATCCTCAGTGTTTGGGGCTGTGAGTCTGGTTTGTCAGCAGGCATCCACGTCCCCAGCTCCAGCCTCACCTCTCCACAGGTACTTGCTGCAGCCAGAGCATAAACTCGGTGTTACCAGCACACCCTGTGCCTGTGTGGACAACTCCCTGGGCTGCTGCCTGGGCATGTGCAGCTGTTGTGCCTCTGGTTCCCCTGGAACTAACTCTTCCCTGGCAGAGAGCCTGCTCCCTCATCCCATGAATTTGTACGCACTCCCAGGTCGTGTTCTGGGGCTCTGAGGAGTGAGTGATGTCCTCGTGCCCATGGGGCATGGACTGCCTCTTCAGGGCCTGAGTCATGGCGACACTTCTGTTCCTGGCGTATAGACACTTTTTTTTTTCCCCCCATGGTGCTGGGGGGATTGAACCCAGGGCCTTTGTACTGAGCTGCATTCCAGACCATTTTTAAAGTCAGTTTTAAAATTTCATTTTAAGGCATAATTTACTAAGTTACCCAAACTGGGCTGCCACTTGGGAACAGTCCTGTGCCTCTGGCCCTGACCTTGTTGTTTCTAAAGAGATGTGGGGATGTGGTGGAGGATGGGCTTCCCCCTGCTGTCTCGCGGAAGATAGGACATTGGACAGTGGGAGGAAGCTGCACTTGGGATCCAGCAGGCAGTGGTGCTGAGGGTCCCTGTGCATCGGGGGGCCAGGCCCAGGGCCATGAGCTCCAGCCTGAGCACATTCTGCCCTCTTTGTCAGGAGGAGCTGCTCCAGGCGCAAGCCGACGTGATATGCAAGGCGTGTGAGTACGTGGTGAAGAAGGTGGCTGACCTGCTCGAGAACAATAGCACTGAGGTGTGCCGCCCTCCCCGGAAGTCCAGTGGGGAGAGGGGGCTGGGCCCCAGCCAGGTGGTTGGCTGTTGGGGGGGTTGGTGGTGCCTGCGATAGAACAGGCCTTGCAGTGCAGTCAGGCATCTGTCACTGAGCTGCACCCCCCGCCCTTCCGGGTTTTTCAACCAGCCTGCGAATGTGTCCAGTCGTGTCCTGTCCTGGAGAAGGCCATCCCGGGCCTCTGTGGGTGTTGTTGAGACGGTGCCTCCTGGTTGGCTGGGTGGTGTCCTGGTGTTCTCCCAGTCCCACCCATCCCTGCCTCACTCCCATCTCACATAATCCTCTTGTTGCTTTAGGAAAAAATCCTGCACGCTTTGGATCACATCTGCTCAGTGTTACCCAAGTCTGTGTCCCAGTCATGCCAGGAGGTCGTGGACGTGTATGGCCCCTCCATCCTGTCGCTCCTTATGCAGGAGATAGCCCCTGAGCTGGTGTGCCACGAGATCCGCCTGTGTGCCTCTGGCAAGGGCCAGGCTGCCCAGCCTGAACGGGCCAAGATCCCTGCACTGCCCGGTGAGCCCAGCCCTTGGGCGGGAGTGGATGCCCCCTGCTGTCTGGGAGGACCTGCTGGCACTGAGCCCTGGGCCCTCTCGTGCAGCACGTGTGAATTCACTGAAGGACGGCGCCTTCTGCGAGGTGTGCAAGAAGCTGGTCACCTATCTGGAGCACAATCTGGAGAAGAACAGCACCAAGCAGGAGATCCTGGATGCGCTGGAGAAGGGCTGCAGCTTCCTGCCTGACCCCTACCAGAAGCAGGTAGCCTGCCCAGCCCGGCCTGGCGGGCACATCCAGTGCCCTGGCTCCGCTGTCGTCATGCTGTAGTGAGGTCAGGTGCAGGGTGTCGGATGGAGGCCCCAAGGCCTTCTGGTGGTCCTGGGGACCTCAACTTTTACACTGAGCTACACTCACACCCACGCACGTGTGCGTGCGTGCACGCTTCATACCCATCCACCCACACCATACCACCCCCCCACCCAGCCCCGCGCTTTCACCCTGACCTGCACTCACATGTACCACCAACCCAGATCCTTTTGGATTTTGAAAGTCACCAAGTTATCTAGGCTAGGCGTGAACTTGTGATCCTCCTGCCTCAGCCTCCCAGACTGCAGGTATTACAGATCTGTTCCACTAGGCCCAGTGATGGCAGGGACTCTTGTAGAAGAACGTGTGTAGCACTTGTCTGGCCTTTTGTGGCACTCTGCTTAGGTCCTCGCAAACCTGGACCTGTATCCCTGTTTTCCTTGGCAGTGTGATGAGTTTGTGACTGAGTATGAGCCCGTGCTGATAGAAGTCCTCGTGGAGGTGATGGACCCTTCGTTCGTGTGCTCGGTAAGCTGGTGGGCAGTCCGGCTCCTCCAGCAGCTGTCACCCTGGTGGGAAATGTCTAAATGGGACTGGAAAATTCCTCTGCAACTTTCAGCCATGGAGTGGAGTGTGGGGAGCCATAGGGCCAGACCCCTACATCTCCAGGTGACCTTGCTTTCCGCAGCAGCACTGTGTTCCAAGTGCTTGTCACACCTCCAGTTCCAATTGCTTCCAGAAGTTGCTATCCTCCGTTCTGAAAGGAGCTGGCTGGGCAGCTCTAATTCTTCCCCTCTTTTTGGGGGGGGAGGTGAGTACTGGAGATCAAGCCCAGGGCCTTCATTCTGAGCTATATCATCAGCACTTTTTAAATTTTTTTGATTAAAATAAAGGGGTCTTGCTAAGTCACCAAATTGCCCCAAGCTAGGTTCATACTTGTGACCTTCTCCCTCAGTTTCCAACTCCTCTTATCCTCTCTGACCATACAGAAAATTGGAGCTTGTCCCTCTGCCCATAAGCTTCTGGGAACCGAGAAGTGTGTGTGGGGCCCCAGCTACTGGTGCCGGAACATGAACACCGCCACGCAGTGCAGCGTGAGTATTGGCGGTTGGGTCAGCAGCCTGCCTCTGTGGGGCACTTACAGGACATCCCTGTCCTGCTGGGAGCCTCACGGCCAGGGCCAGCTTGCCCCTGCATTTGTGTAGATGGGATATGTGGCTCCCTGTGGATTTCCCAGCGAAGGCAGCGCTAGCTGCACTCGAGTCTTGGGGGTGATGCGAGCATGGGTATTTCTGTTGTTCGTCTCGAAGCATCCTCTTGTGCCTCTGCGGTGCTTTTTCCCTGGCTGCAACCAGCCCGAATGTGTGCTCATGGCCAAATGTAGCTCTTCTCCAAAGGCCTGAGCATCGGCCCGCCCAGCAGCCCCAGGGTGCCATGCACCTGTCCTCATTGGGCAGCCCCCAAGTAGGGGACCTGAACTGCTTTCTGGGGTGAGGATGTTTGGCCTGGTTTTATTTTTTTTTTAATTTAATGTTCCTATGTTTACCTTTTTCTTCCTTCTTGGGCTTCCTTGTGACCATGTCGGGGGAGATGAGTCATTGTGGCTTACTGCAGGAATGGGTGGAAGTCCCCCCACCCCCAAGGCCGTGTCCACACCCTTCTCTGAGCCTCAGCCCACCTGCACCCTTTGCTGACAGCATGGCCAGTGGTGGAACTGGTCTGCTGCTGTCCTGGGCAGAGGTGTTGCCGGGTCTACTTCTTAAGGCCCTGGCCCTGAGAGCAAGCGGTAGAGGGGTCCCAGGCCTCACCTGCAGCATCAAAGGAAGCGACACCTGCTGCTGTGTAGACTCCAAGTCCCTGGTTCTCTGGTGGCCACATGCCCCCTGCTGCTACTTTTCCCCTGCATTGGGGATTGAGCCCAGAGCCTTGGCACTGAGCTATATCCCCTCTCCGCCCCAGCCCCCTAGGCTCCAGCTTGTGATCCTTTTTCCTCCTGCCTCCCAGAGTGCTGGGATTACAGGTGTGCGCCACCACATCGCGTTGGTTCCTGTTTCTGAGTGATGGCTGTTCCAAGCATGGGCCCAGAGTTTGTCCTTTGAAGCCTGTATCTGGTTTCCTCTCTCCCTCAGGC